>VZSF01003245.1:49191-370561 GCA_013398295.1 Chionis minor | reverse complement strand
GGGGGGGGGGGGGGCGCCTCCCGGGGGGGGGGGGGTGGGGGGGGGGGGGGGAAGAAATTCTGGATGAAATTTTTATATATCTATATGCATATTTAAATGCAAAGCGGCCCGTTCAAACAGGGACCCATTATGCGTTTGGTGTGAAACGCTATCAACGTTTAAAACTTCATTGTCTCCTTTGTACCAAATCCCTGTAAATCTTCCACTAGCCTTTACTCATTTTCATCTGAAAAGCCTGTTTGGGCTGAATAGACAGCAATCAGCAGCCTCTGGACTTCTCTCTCTCTCTCTGGAATGTCAATTAAAATGCAGATTTTTTTTTTTTTTCTTTCCCCCTTCCCCATCTCTCAGTGGCAAAAGACTTGAGAAAACCAGGATAGTCCTGGAAAGCAAATGAAAGAAGTTCAAACAATGAAAAAGTACTGAAGCTGCCAGCCGGTTCCCATTAGTCCTCTAGAATTAATGTTTAATAGCTGTGATGCTCAGATTTGCTTGGAGATTAACAAGACTCTTCATCATAGTTCAGATATATAGATGTGTGTGTATATATTTATAGAGGCAAATATTTATTTTTGTGTGTGTGTATGTGTATATAAAGCTGTTGGCTTTAAAGCTTCGCGTACCTGGATTTTTTTTCTGCTGAAGCTACCGGGCTTTTAGGATGCTTGAGGTTTCCACGCGGAGGGAAGATCCATATTTCATTCGGATTTTGCTGTTCCCTGCCTGGTAGAGAAAGGGGCTGAAGAGTCCTACAATGAGCAATGTATTGATTTGGTTAACATACTCTACAAATTGTGCTCTCCCTGGGGAGTGATAAACATCTTATAAACAACAATGGAAGTAGATTAAAAAGAACACTGAGCATTGAATTTAATTAATGCCACTGCTGAACAAGTACTACTTGTTTGTGTGTGTGAGTGTGTTTAAACTGAAGTACAGCTTGCAGGAATTTGGTTGGGCTCCCAAACCAGTCTGCTTTCCCATGCTTGTCAGTTTGGCAAAGAAATTTGGGCAGGTATGTGACGAGGTGAAAATTGACTTGATGAGCGAGTGGCAAGGAGAGCCATCAATCATTGGAGGCTGACAACTCCTCCCCAAAGTGTAGGCTGAGAAGAGAGACAGAGTTCCCTTTCAAGGGGAAAAATAAACACTACGTGTGGCTTTCACTGAGTCTGAGACTCCAGGAGGGATTATGGTATTGTAGTCAGGAAGCCAGAATTGTGGAGGCCAAAAAGCATGCTGGGGCTGTGTTCCAAACATTGAGATAGAGGTACATAATTATCCAGCGCAGGAGGTCTTTCCAGAGACTCGTCCCCCAGCAACTGTGGCGATTAAACTATGAAAAGAATTTGGTTTCGTTTCATCTTCCTTGGACTCCGCTTCTTTTGGGAAAGGGCGATCCTCGAACCCTGGTCGCCGTCGTGGTGGTAGAAAGTGGTTTGGCTCCATGGCTGGGTCCAGAGCTCTGATTCTTGCTTTGCTGCACCTTTGCACGCCACGGTTTTGAATTTTCTGCTGCCCTGTGGGTGAAGAGTCCCTTCCTCCTGCTGGCAGATGTTGAGGTGCAGAAGCGGGCAAGAACCTTCAGGTGAGAAGATGCGTGGTCAGGTAGCCTTGTGCTGCACCTCAGCCCTTAGGATGAGGGTAGGAACCACAAACGTGCTTTCAGTGGGGCTTAATGTAGCCTAAATATCTGAAACGGCTGAAATGTAAGTGGAATTAATGCTGTTAAAACAGAGTCTGGAATATATGCTCGCATTCTGGTATGTTTTCTTTCTGCAAAATTATGATTGAACTTTGCGTTTATATACATAGCCTTTAATCGGGCTTTCCAGGATGATTTATGGAAATTAAATTAGCATTCCACCCAGCCTGTTAATTAGCATTTCTGCCCGCTTTACAGCTGGATAAACCGCGCTGCAGAGCTGTGGCTGGCCGGCGGCGAGCCGGGCGCTTGACCTGGGTGGTGGTAGATCCAGGAGGGCTCGCGCCGGTCCTCCACCGAAGGCAGACCAGTCCTGGGGACACAGCTCTCTTCAGGTCTACACACCTGCTCTCTGCTTACTTAGAGAAGTGTTTTTGCAGTGGTCTGGTGGTGTTTTCGCTGGAGATTTAATAGTAGTAGTAGCTTGCGGTCGGGGATGCTCAGGCTATGCTTACATCTCTAAAGGGGGGACGGAGCTTCGAGCTGGTAGCAGCTGAGGTGAGAAAAGCTTGCCCTGAAGTATCAGGGATGCGCCTGAAATACCGTGTGTTAATTGTTTTCCCCAAGTGCCTTCTTTATGTCACCTAAAATCAGTTTCTGCTGGCTTCGGAGGTTGTTGTATACAGCACCTGCGATAGAAGGTGCCTCAACGGCGTGTCTGTCCTTAGCCCTGCGAGCTTGGTTTGTATGTGCGGGTAGCAAAAGGTTAATAAAATGTGAGCGAGCTTTCTAATGGTTGGCTTTAGAAAGGGAGAATATTTTGTCCGTGTTTCTGTGTGCTGTTTGCTGAGGTACCACATCCAAATGACAGGGGGTTTTGAGAAGTTTGCCTTTATATCTGCTCTCTCTGCCTCTTTTTTATTTTTTTTTAATTTTTTTTTATTAAGGGTGAGGGCAGGAGGGAAAAAGAGGTTTTATGTTACTTTTGCCTTCAAGATGTGAGCTCTCTGAGCTTCAGTTGGGTTTCATCGCACCTGAGATGAATCATTGGCCAGATTGGAGCAACTGCTGCAGTTACTTGTTTTTACCCATTTACTGAGATTTACCATCGTTTATTTTTGAAGCGGAAAATCGGGTCTAATTTTCTGGCTGAGCTGTTAAGTCACCCTGTGAGGATGCTCTTCTGACCCTCACCTGGCCACCGTAGTGTGGTGGCAACAGGGTCCCCTGAAGGGAGCGCCAGTCACTTTGGTACCGCTTTGCTTCTCTCTTCCATCAGCCTGTGCCTGGATTACCAGTTAACTCCGTCCATTTAAATCAGTTTTACGGTGAATAAAATAGACTTCTTTTTGCCCTGTCTGACAAATACGTATCGATAAGCATCGTTGAGAGAGCAGAGAAACATGCATGCAGGCAGTTTAGCGTATATGAATGGAAAACGATGCTGGGGAGGTCTCCTGTGGCATTGCAATCTGTAGCACGATTCTTACAGGTCTTAATTGCCTGTAATGCGGTGTAGCTAACCAGTATCCCTGCAAAGACTGGAGCCTTTCACCTGGACAGGACTCTCGGGCTTTAAAAAGCCACTGAGCTGAGTCAGGAGGAGGTGCATCCCCAGGGGAGCTGAAGTCCTGAGGTGAAATAAAAGTTTTACAGATTGTCCAAGGCTAAAAAAGTATTTTTCAACTGTTTTTTATCTTGTGGAAAATTCTTGCGAGTTCAGCTGGCGGCGGCACTGCCTAGGTGTAGGAATGAACAGCAAGGCAAACTTACATAAACCTTCAAACAATAACAAGAATATAATTTGTATAATTGTGGTAATTTTGTAGCATTACAGGTTATGTGCCTGCACATGTGTGCGCCTCTCGTTTTTTAAAAGCTGTATATTTTTCTGTCGGTAAAGTAGCTCTCTAAGTATGTGCTGAGAAGTGATTTTGTGAAAACAAGGAGGACTTGGTTACGCCTCAGGTGATGATGGAAACTGCTAACAGAAAATGAAAAGTCACTCACTTTTCACATATTCTTGGAGCTGGAAAACTATTTTTCCCATCCTCCTCCTCCGCCTCCCCCTCTCACCTCAGCTCTGTTTGGGGCTTTCTGAATTTTTTTTTTTTTGGGGGGGTTGTGTTTTAAGAAGTTTTCGCTGACAGTGTTAAATCTCTCTCCTCCCCGCAGCAGCAGCCGCCGTTCCAAGGGAGGAGGTATTACCCTGGCCGAAGGCACTGCTTTCTCTCCATGCTTCTCTAGAGGTGTTCAGATGGGATTAAAGTCCACATGGAGATATGGAAATGGACCAGGAATTTACTCTAAAAAGATGGTCAGCTGGGATTCGGGTTGCCTTATCTGCCTGGTGGTGGTCACCATGGCTGGACTTTGCCTGGCTCGACCTTCATTTAATTTAGTTGTTGAAGACGCCACGCTGGAACCTGAAGGTAAATCTCTCCAGAATCCTTGTTTCCACAAAATAAGTTAATTTTGAATGCCTGAGCATCTGAAATGGAAGTCAATGTCTTCATGTGCTTTGGTAAATCTAAGGCAAGTAACAGATTAGCCCTCAAGAGTTACGTTTTTTGACTTTTTCCTGCTCCCACATGGGCTGTGTTCACGCAAGCATGCGTTTATTTAATCTAATGTGTTTATTTAATCTTATGCAAGCAAGCGGTGTCAGTGATTTCACTTGGGACTGTCATCACGTCGTATAATCCAAGCGTACGGCTGGAAGTTTTCAGGAATGGGTCTTTAAGGAAGACAGTCTGTTGCACTTGCATATGTGTTACGTGTTGCTGTCTCAAGGAACGACGTGGCTGTATGGCTGCGTGTCTCCGCAATTGTCTTAACCCGAGGAAAAAAAAATCCCAATAGTTTATATTTGTCTGGCCTGAATGTTTAATTTTGCCGGGCACTCTGCAGAAGTGGTGTTGCAGCTTTACTGGCGTTTGAGTAAATTTCCCCGTCGCTGTTAATACCCAAGAACAATCGGTGCAGTGTCTGGATTGCAAGTTCTGGAGGTGTAAATGTTGGGATGTGAATAGCGAGGATTGCAGTTCTCTGCTGGGAAAGCAAAGGCTAATTGAGCCCTTCACATTGGAAGAGGTGTTTTGATAACATCTTCTATTTGCAGCCTACACCTGTCGGTGTGTTCTTCTAGGTATATCCATTCCTCAAGCTTTGCAAAGTGGTTGTCTTCTCCAGAGAGCTGAGGAGGGGTTGCTTTTTTTATTGTCGTGAGCTGATTGCATTTAAGAACGATTTTACTGGATTGTGTAGGGTCTTTCCTTCTCTCTCAGAACCTCGGGGAAAGTGAGGCTTCCTTCATAAGGTTTTACCTGTCCTTTGGAGGAGCGATTAAATTTCTAATAACTCAACTGTCAAACCAATATAATAGTCCATAGAGCATTTCTGATCTGGCAAGCTTGCTGGAGAGAATTTGGCCTTTACGCGTTCTACTACTCATGTCCACGGATACAGCTTTGTTTTTATTTAATACATGCAAAACTTATTTGTTTCTATCCGCTGCCTCTAAAAATAGACGTCACCAGCTAACACATTTTTAGAATCCGTTCCAAGTACGTTCTTATTGATGGCAGGGGATGAACTATTTGGAGACGATGAGCCCTCCTCCCTAGCGAGCATTCCTGAAAAAAATCAACAAACTGTAGCAAGATTGTCATCTGTCAGCCATAGAGATTGTTGATAGCAAAGGTTTTTGGTCTTTTTTTTGGGGGGTAACTTGAGAATTAAAAAAAAAATGAAGCCCAACTCTCATCACCACTTACTGTATGATTTACTAATTGCACATCTGGTGCCTTTTTGAGTCTTTCAGAGGAATGACCAAATCATGAATAATTCTGGTTTCGGGTTAGCTGTTTGTAGTGAGGTCCCCTAGTTTTAGGGTTAAATCAGAAAGAATGTGGTTGCATGATTGGTGGAGTATTTCATAGGGAGAAGAGTAATATTGGGATTTTTTTTTTTTTTTGAATGATGCCTGATAATTTTTCAGCTTTTCAGGGAAAGAATAGCTTTTATTATTTTAAAAAGCAGAGTTTAAAAACATGTTTCTTCCACAGTGAATATCCAGGGGGTGGAATCTGGGTTTTATCAAAGAGTAAATTGTTAAAAAGCTTTTAAAACTTCTTCCCTGGGCAGGAATGTTACTGACGTGAAACAATTTTAGATGTGAGAACCCAAATGATTACCAGAAATGAGGGGGGAAAAAAGGAACCCAAAAACCAAACCACCACGCTTCTAAGTTAATGGTGTAAGAAGAGCTTTTATGCTGCAGAATACAGGGAATTGTGCGGGATTTATATCTGAGATTTGGGAAATAAAACCTCCTTTATGTACTTTGTTAAACCCCTTCAAAAAAAAAAAAAAAAACCTCAACTTTTTACACAATCACCTTCTCTGGGTTCCATCACTGCCACCCACAAGCTCTCCAAGCCAAAGCAAAAAAAAGCCAAACCCTTCCAAAAATCTCTTCAAAGACAAAGCAGACTTCTTTTTTAATTTAGAGAATGCCAAACGTTTCGGCCACAGCTAATTTGGGGGGTCAGGTGCTCTAATAATGTTACATTTTCGGTAGGGCTGCTGACTGTGCAGTCATTAGAGCTATGACATTTCATCCCAGCCGAGAAGGTCGACAGGGCCATGACCTTTGGTGACACGTGTTGATCTGTTCCTTAGTCTTCCTTCATGGACATGCCCTAAATTTAGTCTTTTTTTTTTGTTGTTGTTGATGATGCTAGGTGCCTTTATTGTTGCTATTTATTGTCTTAGTGACTCAGAATATTCAAAAAGCCATATGCAACGTTAACAGGAATTGAGATTGTGGCTTTTAGTTCCTTTGATTGTAGCAGAGAATATATTCTTGTCTCTTGGCTAAATGGAACTTTAGGGAGATTTGCAATCGCTTTCTCCAGGGTATCTGGTTAAGTTTGTATTTTAGTACAGGCAGTATTTATCTAATTGGGTAATTGGCCACATGGACACGTGTAAGATGTTGTCATGCGTCAAGGTACTTTGCTTTGGGTTGTCCCCAGCCAATCTCATCTCTTTGGTAGCACACTTCGCTCCGTGCTTGTGGAAAACGCTGGGCTCATTGAGCTCCGGGTCTCACCGGTGGCCATCGGATGTTGCTCTGGCACCTGTGAAAGTCTTTACCCCGACAATGGGCTCTTGAGCCGTTGGGACTTCTCATGTCCATGTTGGTACTGTGGGTGCTCGCTAGGGGCTGGAGCCCATGTGTGGTGGTTACTGGTTGTGGCGTGCTCGTCCTCGGGCAGTGATGGCAAAAGTCAAGG
Organism: Chionis minor; assembly: GCA_013398295.1. Lineage (NCBI taxonomy): Eukaryota > Metazoa > Chordata > Aves > Charadriiformes > Chionidae > Chionis > Chionis minor. The sequence continues at coordinate 363,616 of VZSF01003245.1, read as the reverse complement.
CTGTTGAGCTGTGTGGGCAGAAACGGGACCCGGAGGAGTTCCTTTGGGGACTGTCAACTATCAAACTGTGTCTTGCATCAAATGTTTATGTATATGTGTGTGTGGTTTTTGTTTTGGTTTTTTTTTTGGTTTTTTTTGGTGGTTTTTTTTTTTTTTAATGGGAGTATAAAGACTTTCTGCTTTTAAATATTTAGAAGTAAGTCTACCCCGGTGTGTACAAAAGTGCCATTCTCTGTCTCCGTACGTTGGCCTTTGATGATAGCCAACGTTTCGTAAGGGCTCTGACCGCACACATAGGTTGAAGGGTTACTTTGTGAACTGAATAATTAGTTTAGACATATATTTGATAAATAGCAAGCTCTCCCTTGACCTTCCCTTGCCCAGGCTGTGTGTTGTCGTTCTGCTGGGTAGCTAATTTAGTCTCTTCCCCCACATGCGATGCCTTGACGCTGTCCTTGGAGCACCCACTCGGAGCCCTTGCCTGGTGCATTAACAATGTGTCTCAGTTCTGTTAATTTAGGTCAAATTTCAAAGGACTAATTTAAGTTTTCCACAGGGGACGCCCTAATTATGTGTCCTGTGAAAAACACGGTAGTTCAAAACGGCCCTAAATGTGCGTTTGGGAGATTCCTAGGAGCAGCAGTGAAGGGGAGAGACCTTCTTCAATAGGTGATGTGTTCTCATGGTGGGCTCTGCCCTGAGTAACGAGTTGTCATTTGGGTTTTGACTCGGTCACAGCTCTCTGTTGGCACTGAACAACATACAAATATAAACATGCTCGGTGAGGTACCCAGAGCAATACCTCCCTTTTTGGAAAAATGTTGGCAATACTTAAAGGTTAACATCACCTGTGGTCACAGTGGTTAGCACAGTCCGCTTGGAGATCCTTCGTTAGCCACCGTGACCTGCGGATGTGGGGTCTTGGGAGGCGCTTCCCACGCTGCCAGGGAGTGGGCAGGGCTGCAGCATGTGGAGGAGGGATGCTTCCGTGGTGGGATGTCCCCTGTCCCACGGGGACCAGCGTGCTCTTCGCCCTGGCGTGCCCCCATGGGTCTTCTCCATGTTGGTGCCACCTTGTGGGAGGTTGTGGGGCTGGTGGGACTCTGCAGTGGTGGGACCCCACACGGTGGTCATCTTCCCAGGGCAGAGATAGCAGAGAAGCACCAGGACTCTGCTTCCAATTTGGTAGGAAAAATAAAAGCAAAAAGTTCACCCAGGGTTCCCTTGTTACTTTTTCTTTTTTTTTTTTTTTTTTTTTTTAAACAGGAACAGTGGCTTTGATATCTGCAAATTATGATTAACAATTCAAACTGATTAGTTAAATCAGAGGGTTGGGGGTTTTTTGGGTGGTGTGGTGTTTTTTTTTTTTTTTTTTTTTTGAAGGAAGGGCAATTATCACAGCCCATTATGGAGGAATGTGACATCCCCACAGCTTCGGGTGAGGGCTGGATGCCCTTTCAGGGATCCGGTTCAGTAAGTTATTTGGCCCAGTACAGGAATTGCTAACTGAGATTCTGGGGAATTGTACAGGCAGCCAGATTAAATCAGTCTTAATGTGTCCATTCTGCGTTTAAAATCCGCAGTCCTTTAGCAGAGGCATGGTCTTGAGCTGCAGACTAATTGGGCATGGGTAGGGTTGTTATTTACAGTCGGTGTTGATGAGACACTGGGAGCTGATAATGTGTCAGCCTGGCAACCATTTTGCAAAGCAGCACTAGTAATTGCACATTTCAGGCTTATCTGCTATATTTTACAATTATTTTTTTTAAGAAAAAAGTTATTTTTTCCGAATTTGATTCCTTTAATGGTTTTTTTGGGGTTTTTTTGTAAATTTTTTTTTTTTAGCCAAAAGATTTTTAAAGATGCTGAGTTGTGGGGTTTTTAATTTTTTTTTTTTTTTTAAAACCACTTGTATAGATAAAACCCCAAACCAGCAGCCAACTCCAATGGGTGCACAGTTTTTTTAATCTTAAAATAGTTCTTCCTTGGCAGAGAACTTGCAACAAATTTCAGGCTATAGTAACTTTTTTTTTTTTTAACAGGCAAGTTACAAACCTTTGGAAGCAGAATTTACAATGAAAATGCTGACAACTCTGGTTATGCAAGGTTGTGTACGCATGAGACGATGGACTATTGTGGTGTTTTAATAATAACCATAGCATAGCTCTTAATGAGCATATTTCTATATCCAGCTTCCCAGCTTCATTAGAAGTGATCACTTGCCTTTATACAAATACAGCCAAAGATTAGTATTTTCTTAAAATGAATATTTAGTTTAGGAACAGATGGGAGTGTGGGAAAAATATTTAACTGTCCTTTTTTCCATCATTAATAGAGAAAAATTGCTTACTAGAAGGGTCAGCTTTTTGAGTGTTAAACATTTGTGAGTCCTCAAGGTTGAAGCTTTAGGGTGAAAGCAGAGACTTTCTTCGAAGCAGCACTCCTTAGCAATATAAATCCATGTTTTTAAAAGAACCGTCACCCACTTAGGCAAGTTACGTCTTGTCTCTTTGTAATTGTGCACCTGGTTTAACTAGAAGGGAAAATTCATTTCAGTGTAGTCAAACAAGTGCAAAATTAGTGCTGAGAAGACCTTGGGGAACCCAAAACTTGTCTGAAACGGTGAAGAGTCGGGGGTTTTCGCAGCAGCGTGACCGAGGGTTTGGTGGCTGGGTGCTCTGTGCTCCTCCATTGGAGTTGGGAGTGTCTTCTGCTGCGTTGGTCAGGATGCACCGGTTTGTGGTGGTGGTGGCGGCGGTGGCAGTGGGAAACCAGGCAGTCCTTCATAGAGTCATGGGAGTACCAGGTTGGAAGGGACCTCAAGGATCATCTGGTCCAACCTGTCTTGGCAAAAGCACGGTCTAGCCAAGATGGCCCAGCACCCTGCCCAGCTGCCCCTTAAGAGCGTCTAACGTTGGGGAAACTTGATCTGGCATGGAGCCTGCTGGGGTAAAACTACCCTTGCAGCAATTTGGGAGCTGATTTGAAATTCAGACCTTTGAATTTAGGTCCGTGCTGTGTTTCTGTAGCGCTCTTTTGGGGAGGGAACTGGCATCCTGAAATCACAGAGACCATCTTGTAGTCCTGGGGACTAAAAACAGGCTTTTAAACTGATTGAAGGAGAAGTTGGAGCGACTTTGAATACAGGCAAATGTTAAATAAAGACCAGATTTGCAAGAGTGCGGCAGCCAACAGCTCCTGTTATAATTACAAAACGTGCGCTGGGAGCGCCGAGTTGTTCTGGAAGTTTGGCCCTTTGGGTTTCAGTCGGAGTTGAGACGTCAGCAAAACTGCGTCGGCATTTACTGCTGGGGGACTGCGCCTCTCCATGGGCACAGTTGCAAAACGAGATGTTCTATAAGGGGGGGTGTAAATATTTACGTGTATTTTTAAAAAAAAATAACTTTTAAAAACAGTGTATAATTCATAGACCAGTTATGTACATCTCCAGGTTATTCTTTCCCATCTCTTAATTATCACTGCTGTTTTTTGTGGTTGGTATTTTTTTTTTTTTTTGGTTGGGAAAAAAGAACTTTTTTTTTTTTTAGGGATTTGGTTTTCCTGGACCTACTTCTGAGTATCAGAGTAGTCAGCACCTGGTATAGACATGTGTCTCACGGGCTTCACGTTCAGCTGGTTCAGTCCCTTCTGCTGCTTGTCCCCCCACACAGATGACATTACTCATGTCAAAGAGAGGGGCAGAAAGGCAAACCAAGCGCTAGCTGAATTCTACAGTGCCGCTTCCTTTGCTTGCCACGCTATTATTATTTTAATTGTATTTTTCAAATGACTGTAAGTGAAAGCGTTTGGTGATCCTCAGCGAAGCCGAGGAGTTGTGAGATCTGACCTACTTTCGTTCCCCTCCTCGCATGCTGTTGCAAGTTGTGTGTAATTATTGCTTTTCCTCCCCTGCGAAAGAACTGGCTCCTCGGTTTGGGACATTACCCGACGTCGAGCAGCCTCGCAAAGCTTTGCCTTACGGTAGCAAAGCCACAAGAACTGAGAGGAGGGGAAAAATTCCTTTGTACCAAGGAAACTCTTTGCGTTTGGGAGGGTTTACTGGGAAGGGCAATGTGCTGGGGACTGGAAGGGAGTAAAAGGAGGATGAGAAACTGGTTGGGGAGGAGAAAAAACATATTTTGGCTGTATCTTAATTTTTTTTTTTTCTCCCGGCTTTTCATGAGTTTCTGTTTTGAAAGGAGTTTTGTGACATGGTAGCCACCACCACCGGCTTTCTCCCGGGAGGCTGGTGGCCGTTTCTCAGTGGGAATGGGAGTTGGACGCTGTGGTTGGGCATGCCCGAGCAGCCTGCGCTGACCGGGATGGGTCTGTAGGAGGTTAAATTGTGGTTGGATGGACCAGAACTTGACCAGAGCACCATGCCACAACTTAGTTTTGCACGGAGGAAAAAAGCCCAAAAAAACAAACCAAACAATGAAACAACTGTGGTGTAAAAAAACTACGTAAGGCTCACAATCTTCTTTCTTCAGGCTGGCCTCTTTGGTGGTGCGGGTGAGATGGGCAGTTCTTGAGCTTGGTTCTATTAAACAGTTTAATATGGAAAAGGAATCCTGTTTAGATGTGACAGCGTTGAAGCACCCAGGTTTATCTGATGTTGTTTACTCGCAGGTGTTTCAGAGGTGCAGGATTAACGTGGAGGCTCTGTAACAAATCTGCAGGGCACCACCACTCAGTGATAACCCTTCTCCTGACAATTTGGAAGCGTTGGACCCATCTTCCATTAGTACAGCAAAGTGCTCAGGAGCTGCTGCTCTGGTGAGGAGTGATGTGATGGAGGTGCCTGCAAGTTAAAAATAACCCTTGTCATGTAAATGGTTGTGGACCACCTGGAAGTGCAGAGAGCCAGCCTGGCTTTTCACTTCAGGGCTTGTTCTGCTGCTCCTTCCTTGTCCCCAGGTACTTCTGGTGACTCTTCTTCTCGGTGCGGAGCTGGAATTAAATTGGCTCTGATGCCTTTTTGAGTAGATACTGCTCCCAGTTAAAAGGGAGCCTAATGTGCCTTGAAGCTTGGGAAGTATTTGAGGAATATCCTACGGTTTATCTGCGTTGTAGGTAGGACTTTCAGAAGTGCTGAGGGGATGTTTCGGGGATACTGTTTCCAGTGACTTTTTTTCAAATCCGCTTTAGGAAGTGAGAGAAGATGAATTTCAAGGGAACAGGCAAGATGAGACTTCCAGACGAGCTGCTAAAATTAAGAGGATTTGTATAGTCAAGTAAAAATGGGACTGCATACAAAAGAAACAACTGCTGACTTGCTTACAGGGAATCTGAATAGAAGTTTTCTGCATCCAGAACTAACACTAAAACATGAAATTGTGCAATTTTTAACCTCACAGTTGTAATTTATTTCTTTTGCTTGTTGAGTAGTAATAGTCCCAAGCATGGCCTTTGGCAAACCTGGAAGAAAAAGGTTGTGTTTTTGTGTTTGGATTTATGCTGTGCTCTGTTACGTTTTTATGTTGCTCTTGAAATGCAAATAAAGAACCTGGAAAAAAGCTACAGATTGGAATAGATGCAAGGAAATATTAAAACCACGAAAAATCCTTTGTGAATAAGTATACGTGCTTATACCTTTTCCCAAGGCTGTATATCTTATACAGAGCCTTTCCCAAGCAGACTTTAATGCTAAGTTGGACAATGGGAGTTGGTTAAATTGCTCTGCCACTTGGTCATGTGCAGAACACAGGAAGATTTGATGTTCTGCTGTTGCTGGAAGTAGAAACAGCGAGAAAATGATCCTCCTCTTGGATTCTGCTTTTGAGAGAGAAAAGGTTAATTTTTTTCAGCTTTTCATTTGAGGTTCTGGCAAAAGGTGATACATTTCCCCTTTGTATTGTATAATAGATTACACTAGAAGACTCTTTTGTAATGAGTTTGAAGAATAGTTAATTATTTTTGAGATTGTATTACATGTGGTTTAGGTTTGTATTGTACTCCCTGGTACACTTAGCACAGAGACTATCACTCTATTACTTTAGGCAGCTGATGGAGCTTACGGCTTGAACAGAAATGGTCAAGATTTGGTTCCTGGAACCAAAGGTTCAGATCCTGAAGATGGCCTGTAGTTTCACATCATACTGACGAAATTAGAAAGGGCAGCACAATAATATTTGGGGTTTTTGTGTTGCTGCTCAAGGTTGGTGTGTGTTCCTCCTCCCTGGTTACCAAGTTTTTGTGCAGAAGACATACTGGTGCTTTGCTGTTTCTTGCTCTGTCCTCGTATCTGGAGATAAATCCTATGATGACTGACTGTTGTATAAAGGCCTTCATCCTGTAAGGAGCAGACCGTGAAGAACAGGGACAAACAGGAAGAAATTGCAGGGCAGTTCCCAACAGCAGGAGGTGGCCTCGTTGGTTTCTCCACTGTTTACTTTGAACTTGGCATGCTCTGAGTCTTCCCTGGCTTGGCTTCCAAAAGCATAAAGCACACAGCCAAACCCATGAGCGTGTGATACTTGGCATTTTTGATGCATGTTGCATGGCTGTGCAGCCATAACTGAACGATCACAACTATAAAGACAGGTAGGAGCAAGCAGGCTGCATGTTGTAGGAATTTTTAATCTCTGCATGAAGCTGAGACAAGTACAATATTTTTATTTTTTTTTTTCTTCCGAGGAGTTGTCATCTTCCTTGAACCACAGGGTGAGACATGTCAACCCAGCAGCCACCAAGGCCACATGGAGATAGTTTGTGCACCTCATCCTGTGTCAGCCGACGCACCAACGTAGCAGGGGAACCTCCTGAGGTTTGCCCCCACTGTGTCTCCTGCTGGGTGCCATGAGGTCCTTCTGCCTGTTGCCAGGGCAAAATGCTGCTTGGGGGTAGTTAACCTTGAGGAGCTGCAGTTCCATAATTGCTCATCTGCCAAAGAGCATTACACAAGGCAGATAGAAGCAGCCACGTCGGGATAACTTTGGGGTGCATATGCTGAGCTTTCCTCTTTCTTTGCTAGGGGGTTCTGCAAGTGGTGAAACTCTTACTGCTCACCAGAATTATTTATTTTTCTAAGTCTTCAAAGCTTAGGAAAACAAGTTAGCGCAGTGTAATATTTTCCCTTACCCGTGATGACATTGGCGAGTATTTCAATTGGAGGAGATTCACTTCTTTTTATGATCTTGGTATATGTAACGCTCAATAGGAGTTGACATGATGCTGGAGGCCCATGCTGTAGCAGGTCAGCGTGGCTGGAAGCTGCAGACTTGCTAGAGCACCAGGCGTGAGTGATGTGGCAACACTTACTTTGTTTTGCAAGTTTTCACTTCCAGGGCAAAAAGGATCCTTCCAGTTCCTTGATTATTTTGTTTTTTAATTTTTTTTTTTTTTTTGGTCTGGTTTCATCTCTTGTACAGCCATCAGATGACTGTGTCCTTATAGAATAAGGACAACAGGGTTAAAGAAGATGCCAGGAAAAAAAAAAGTCAATTTAATGTGGAGAGTCTGCTGCTTAACGTTTTGTGGAAGTCATTGCTTTCAAATAGAGCAGCTCAGGAACTTGCTTTAAAGGAACAAGTGAAGATTTAGCATCCACCATGTATTTATATTTGTAACTACCATGAATATCTCTTCAGTGGTTTGTGTTTGATGAAATTTTTCTACAAGGCCTAGAAGTTTTTTGTCAGATTTGAGCAATTAATTTTTTTATACGTCAGAGAGGGGAGAAATGATTCCTACTCTTCAGAACGTTGTTCAGTGACAAGGTGTTTTTTTTTTAAATTTTTTTTCTTTTGTACATGTTCAAATTATAGAAGGAACAGTAGTAACTTGGAAAGGAAAGTATTTTATCAGAACAGAGAGACTTCCTGATGATGCCTGGCGGAGGCAGAGCTGGGCAGAGCTGGCAGCGAGCTGACGGAAACGCAGTACAAATAAGTCAGCAGGAATCCAGTGAATTTGGAGCAGCAGATGGATGAATGGCAAACACTATTTTGTCCCCCTTTGTATAAGGAGACGTGCTCAGCCTTTGTGGCTTTAGTTTGCAGTTGGCTAATGGGAGGTAGTCACCGTGGCCAGGAATGACTCTTTGCATGTTTAAACCGGTGGCCGTTTCTTTTGCAGGCTGAGTTAATCATCCATCCTCAGAAGAGGACATGGAGCTACTCTTAATATTAGCCTGCCAACTTAAATTGCGGGAGAAGCCCATCAACTTGTACCTGGGAGGTGGGAGGGAAGGTTGCGAACCTGACTGATGGTCCCTGGGCATCCCCATCCTGCAGAGGCTGCCTCCCGCAGTGAGCGTGAAGCCTTGGGCTCCTCTCCCAAAGTCATGGGGTCTGTGGCTATTTTGCTTCAGGCACAGCTCAACATCCCCATTCCGCCTGGCTCTTCCAGCGTGGTCTTGCTGGATCTTCCCCAATGACAGGAAAAATGGGAGAAAGGGGTAGGAGAAGGGGGAGTAGTGGTAATAGTTGGCAGCCTGGCGTTCCCTGTTGGGGACGTTCAGTTGGATCCTCTTGGATTCTCAACGGGTCAGGTTTGTTGACCCTTCTGGGCATGCTATGGTGAGTGTTTAGTTATTTACTAAAGCCTTTTGAAGGGAAAGTGGCTTGATGGGGTCTGAGGCTTTTGTGTTATGGAGAGCTGTGTGAGAATCTTTGCTGGGGTTAGCTATTAGCTGATTGTTTAATTATTTGGCTCTGTAACTAAGTAACTAAATGCCTTGAGCCTTAAGATAAGCAGCTCTTTGTTAACATTTTAATAAATGGAGACAAATAATAATAATTTAAAACCTAAGGAAGTATGATCTCCCATTTCAGTGACCGAATCTTGAACAGAAGCATGGTTTGGAATAGAATTGTGTATCATAATGATCCGAAATAGAGCATTCGGAATGTCCCCAGTCCTCTATTGTGGCCATGGCTTTTATACGAACAGTATTTACTCCGTTTGATGGCTGGATGGCATAAACCATGCTGCGAGACTGCGTGAGCAGGCAAAGAAAAAGTTCATGTCTGTTTATTTAACAGCAGCTTGGTTTTCCATGGCGGTATTGTTCAATAGCTCCACCTATAAAGTCAGAATACATTGTGTGCACCGCTATTACAAATAAGGATGTAGCTGGGAGCAGACAATAGCAGAACCAACGTGCCCTCCCGTGTCCCCCAGTGTTTAAGAACACCGCCAGGAGTTTTACACGTGACTTTTTTGCTCGTTTGTTTTTTAAGGGGTGACGGGCAGGTGTTATTCACATCAGGTAATGCACCTTTGCGGGAGGAAGTAATGCCACAATTACAGGATTTGGAGGAGAACAGGCTAAGAAAGGCATCCCGTGCCGCCTTCCCACGGCCGTGCAGGGCTCTCCCAGCAAAGGGCTGATGGCTGAAGGATGCGGTCTTAGGGCAGGGCTTCGGAGAGGGCTGGAGTTGCTCCTCCAGGATGTGATACCGGATCATCAAGCCTTGCTCGGTGCTGCAGGCTCTGTGGGGCTCTCTCCTTCTCTTATCCGGCTGTTTTCACTAAGGGAAAATTCCAGAGGATGCCGGTGAAAACACCGGAGGATGGGTACAAGTGAAGGCTGAGCAAACTCGCCGCGTTACTTCTCTGGTGCCCTCAAAAGACGTGGAAGCAGGGAAAGAATCCTGATGTCAGTCCCAGGGGATGCATCGATGTGATGGCACAGCGTGCACGTGAGCTGAAAATTTGTCCCTAAATTTCAGAGCGGCGTAAAAATCCTTGTGCAGTCTCCTGGAGACAGAGTGAACTTTGCAGCGTAGGTTGTTGATGTGGTGCCGGGAATTTTTTTAACAGTTTAAACTGGTTGATTTTCGCAGTGAAGCTGTTGGGCGGACTCATGCCTCAGAATCCCACCTGTTCTCTGTTTGCTTTTGGGCACCATTTCAAACCCACACTGGAAAAAGTTTATAGGCAAACATTATAAAAAGTGACAGTCTTAAGTGCTGCTACATTCTAGTTTGGCAACACAAAGGCTTACCTGAAATAACTTGCTATTTCCAAACATGACTTCATTATTTCATGACAACAGTTTGTGCTGTGTCTTCCCTGATACTCTAGAGAGAAAGAAATGGAGGAGGATAATATTTACCAAATGCTAATATCTGATTGAAACTTGTTTTTCTTCAGTATACTAGTAATTTTCCTTGAAAAAGGAATTTTTTTGGTAATTTTGAAATAAATTACTGTTCTTGAGTTTGGATTTGTGTTGAGAGACTCAGTGTAAATTTGGGGGTAGTAGTTTAGAAAGATAGGAAAGGAGGTAGAACATTATTTTCCTTGTAATTGTATGTGAACAACCAATCTGCCCAGGAGGACACTGCAACCTGTGCTGTGAGTTTCCTGGGGCTCTTCAGTGAAAGCCTCTAATGCACTTAAAGGAGGGTAGAATTGTCTTCACCCACGGTGGCTTTTAAAAAGTTTAAAGAAAGACATTTTTAAAGACTCCTGTACATTGTTGGCACAGAGTAAAGCCTGTAAAAGAAATTTTCTTTGCAGGTAGAGCGTTACAAAGAAGTCTTAAGAACTTCAAAGTAAATTAGCTAGCTGGCTTCAGCTACTCTTTTTTTTTTTTTGGTTATTTTACAGTGGGATCTGAATTAAAAAAAATTCTCAAGCAAACTCAAATGTGCTCATTACTGTTACAAAATATATGTAGAAAGGAGCCCATGCTCCTTCTGGAAATTAGATTCCTAGCAGCATAGTGTAGCACTCAGTGAAACACCTGCATTGCAGATCTGTGGATTTGTGATTGTATCAGCAAGACTGAATTAGTTTATAAGCAGTAGAAAGCTGTTTTGTAGTTTCTCCTAGACTCTGAGATGGAACCTTGCATGCTAGAAAGTTTAAAGACCATGTTATAAAATCTAAATCCAAGAATCTTTACAGTCTCCATAATTGGTCTTGTTTAAATGGTTTTATGTACTTCTGGCCGCCACCTCGGTGTGATGCGTGTGTCAAATCTGTTGTTTGAAAAACCATGTTTGTCCTAGGGAGAAAGCCAGGAGAAGCTTTGCTTGCTTTGCAACGGGACATCTGTGGATCTGTTCTCCCTTGCTTTGGTCAAACTCATCCCTGGAGGTGTTCAAGGCCAGGTTGGATGGGGCTTTGAGCAGTCTGGTGGTGTCCCTGCCCATGGCAGGGGGGTGGAACTAGATGATCTTGAAGGTCCTTTTCAACCTAAACCATTCTATGCTCATTGAATCCAAAACCCTTCTCCTTGCAGGACTACCTGAAGCTAAACTACTAACAGAGCTTCAGCATTTCCAAACTTCTGTCCACAGGCTGGCTCAGATGTGACACTTGTTTCGTAGAGTCATAGAATGGCTTAGGTTGGAAGGGACCTTAAAGATCATCTTCAGACTTCTCTGTTGAAGTTGTGATACAAGTAATAACAACGTCGTGCCCCAAGGATGAGGAACACGGGTTTTGGTATTCTTAGAACCAAGGGTGGACACCGAGGAGTCGCCTATTTTAATATTCCCCCAGACTCCCAAACAAACAGAAAGAGGCGTGTGTTTTGTTTATACACGCACACAGCGGTGCACAGTTGGTGCCTGCGTGGGGAGGGACGTGTGCCGGGGAGCAGCTGTCCGTGCGATGTGACCCTCCTTGTGAGCAAACACAAGATGCCTTCATGCTGCTCTCCCTTACTTGCTCTTCATGCCGGCCTTGGCGAGGCCAGGAGGCTTGTGGGAGAAGGGGTACTGTGGTTCTAAGGAGAAACCAGTTAGAAAAGCAGTCGCTGTACTGGGCACAGCTTGAGTGTGGCATAGGTGTGGTGTGGGGGGTCCCCTCCACGCTGTGCCGAACCGTCCCACTGTCCCAAGTGCCCTCTTCCCTCGGAAAAGAGTGGTGAAGTCCTAGTAACTATAGGCAGATGTAGTTTTCCAAGGATGTTTTTTTGTAAAAAGAGTGTAGTTTGACATTATTCTCGTTACTTGAAGAGGGAAATGATGGATGAGCCATTTCATTTTGAACTTTTGTGTACACTGTGACTTTGAAAGCTTCGCTTGCGTTCCTGGATTGCTGCTGTATTCTGCTCAGGAGATGCCACCAAATAAGAAATGAAGCAAGCAAAAAAAAAAAAAAAAAGTTAATGTCACTGGGAGCAGAGTTGGCAGTGTAGAAGACAAATGTAGAGACTTCAGGAAAGGTGCAGGGAACAAAATAAAAGACATCATATATACTGTGCGCAGGAACTCATGTTTATTAGCTTAGCTACTGAAGGGTTTTTTGGCCATCATTTTCTTCCAACACAGCTCTTTTCAGTTCTTTTTATTTTATTTTTTTTTTTAAGAGCAAGTTACAAAATCAGATGGGGAAAGGTATACGTTGCTTCGAATCATAGACGCAAATGCTAAGATATAAAACCAAATTTGCTTTTTGAACTCCTCCTGGCACCTCCAAATCCTTTGGTGCCCCGAGGTTCTGCAGCACTCACTCGGCTCCCCGTGGCCAGCGAGAAGGGTTGTGCCGGTGCGTGGTGCTTGACACAAGGCGCGTGCCAAGACACCGATCAAAAGGGAGTGAGCTTTGTTTGCGGTGGACTTCTTGAAAACAGAACCTATCCCATACCTGCTCGTGGTTCAGTTTTACGAGACAGATTGCGGGGCTAATCTGGATGCAACTTTTTTGTTGAACATAATTTGATTCCTGTGGATGAAAAGGGCCTTCACTGACTTGTGTTGGAAATTCTCTCCTTTCCCTTGTCTTTCTTCTTTTTTCCTCCTTTCCTTCCACCTTCGCAGAGCCGCCAACCAAATACCAAATCTCTCAGCCAGATGTTTATTCAGCACTTCCAGGAGAACCGCTTGAGTTGCGCTGTCAATTGAAAGACGCCGTCATGATCAGTTGGACTAAGGATGGGGTCCCTTTGGGGCCCGACAATAGGACAGTGATTATTGGGGAGTACTTACAAATTAAGGATGCTTCACCCAGAGATTCGGGCCTCTATGCTTGCACTGCTGTTAGGACCCTAGACAGTGATACTCTGTACTTCATTGTAAATGTTACAGGTGAGTGAGTTCAACATAGGTTTTTTTGCATGTAGAAGCTGTAAAATGTGATATAAAGACACATTATGTTATAATGTGAAACAGCCCGCTCGGGCACAGCGAGTTGAGCCCTGGAGTTGAGCTCTGTAGTTATTTCAGGTATTTTCCCCCCTTGTCCTGACCCTGAAACAGACTCGGTTTGTATATACTCCTTTTACTTCACGGCATCTATAGTCATTAACAGCTGCTGAATAGCCCTCTGTTTTATGCCACTATGACAGGATTAAATTATACAGTCTCGCAGTGATGATGATAAAGCCAATACANCCCCATCAGAAGAAGAAAAGGGGTGTCCTACAATCCTTTCAGTTTAGAGATAAATCGTTATGCAGACACTCAGTTCTTCTTAACCAAATGTCTTTAAGAAAATAAAAATTGTAAGCGGAAAGAGATTTTTGGAGTTAGCAAGCTCCCTGTGGTGATTTTGCAGCATTTCAGGATTATTGGCTAGTTTTGTTAGCATTTTGTAAGAATAACACGCGTTTTGTGGCTGGGTTTTTCTTTTTCTATAGCTTCTGCACAACTAACATAACGTCCGTTCTCTTTGATACATAATCTAAGATGTAGCGTATTGGTTTATTTGTCTGTAAAAATAGGCTGATTTAAAGACTTGATTATTTTTAATGTGCAGATGCTCTTTCCTCTGGGGACGATGAAGACGACAACGATGGGTCTGAGGACTTTGTGAATGACAGCAACCAGATGAGTAAGTAACGGCCAACTGCCAGAAGTCGCTAGCAAGATCCACGTGGAAAATAATGTCCCGTCTTTCGCGCTCCTGCCTTCAGAGCTGCTTGATTGTTAACTGCATGGGCTGTCAAATAGCGGTATCTTTGTCCTCCTCCGTTTTCTGTTTCACGTAGTTCGTAACTTGGAAAAGAAAAAGAAAAATAAACTAATGTTCTTCTAAACGTGCTCTACTGGTCTGTACTTTCTTTCTCCCTTCTTGTCAGCTTTTCTGCAGTTTCCTTTCTTCCTGAAGTTCAGTCTTTGTCTGGTTTAGACTCTCTCAGATGAACTAACTTTCCCTGAACCTGAGCTGAAATTTAACAGAAGAAACAAAGATCCAGCTCGCTTTGTTAAAAAGGTGGTATGCAAACTTTAAAAATAAAATTAAATTGTAATGAGGCAAATCCTTCAATCCTTAATCTCGGCAGAAATCTCCCTGGGGAGAATGAATTTGGAGACAATGAGGTTCTTTTGTCTGCGAAGGACCTCAAGGTTTGTCGCAAAGAAAGCAATCCAGCACTAAAACCACATTTTATGTTGCTTATGCATGATGAAAATGGGCTAAAAGAGTCTTAAACCTAGCTGAATGTTAAACTTTGGTCCCTTTAGAGAATTTGGAAAGCTATTAATAGGCTCTAAATAGAGCAGTTGCTAAGAAAAAAAGTATGTAAAAGTCATATCGGTTCTGTATGCCCCTATGCACTGTTGCAAAATCCCCGTGGTGACTGGTAGTTTGCTATCTCTCGTGCTTTGTAAAGTCAGTAACACGCAGGACACAGAAATCCTTCATGGGATATGTCAGCTAGTTGCGGAACGCTGTAGCCAGGTAGTCCATTTGCTCCTCAGCCCGATTAGTAATTGGCAGCTCAAAATGCTTGTTCAGATGATAAAGTACGAGCCCGATTTCGGCTCCCCTCGTTAGTTGCCGCGGTGTACAACTGCCCCTGGTCTGAAGCTGTGAAACATTAGATGCTATTTAAAATGATATAAGTTCTTAGCTGCCTGTTTGGCCCCTGCCATCTGTTAGTGTGATTAGCCTGGTCTGATTCACAGGTGCAGCTTGAAGTGGCTGAGATTAAGCAGCTGGAGGCTGCTCTGACAGAGGAATGCGGCGGCAAAGATAATTGGTGATTTTTGGGAAAGGGACTCTGCTTTTAAAAGAAGTTGTCTAGGCAAAACCCACCGGTCCGGGCAACGCTTAGTGTTCCCCTGGAAGGGACTCGTGGGTGGAAATTCCTTTTAGGGAACCCTCCCTATGTGGGTTATCACTTCGAGCTGGTCAGAAAAAGGGCTTGCAATGTTTTGGGTGTGTTAGTGAAGACAACCGTGCTTCTAATCCGTGCTGGTGGCTTTGTGGAGATTCACTGCGAGCACAAATGGAGTTTGGAAGTGCCTATAGCAAGAGAAAAGAACAGGACCTGATCTGAAGGCAACTGTGCTCTGTAGCATCCTGGTAAGGATTCCTGCCCTTCCACGCAACAGGGACAACTACCCACTGGGGTCCTCTGTAAGGCTCGTGATGTTCTGGTAACGTGAGCTTTCATTTTTAAGCTGCTGTTAATCAATCTTGATTCGGGAGCTGGTGAAAGGCCATTGACGGTTTCCGTCCGCCAGGGACGGGCTGTGTACTTTTAGCAGGGGTCAGTCGCACTTTCCCTGCTCCAAATGAAAGATGCCTCTGGAGCGTGAACGCTCAAATGTCTCGGCTGGCGGGGAAAGCACGAGCTCTCGCAGCGCGGACGGCAGGAAACTGCGAGAAGACAGATTGCTCCCGAGCAGAGTGCTGCGCAAACAAGTCCTTGTGAGACTGCTCTTCTTATCAAGGTGCCCAGAAACTTCTTGCAAGCGCAGCTGTCCTCCTGGGGCCCGGGAGCTCGGTGGGAAGAGCTGGACCTGGAGGAGTGATGGTGGCACCAGGTCCCCACAAGCAGCCTGTTTTCAATGAAAAGTTGTGTCGCAGTAACTCGGCTGGATTAATACAACTTTGCTGAAAGAGGGTTGTGATTTGGCAGGATCAGAGCTGTGGGAAGGTTGGGATGGAACTGAAGCACGCGCATCCAGTGTCTTCTAAGCCTTCCTGTCGGTGTTACCTGCCGTTCCCCTTCTACATTTTCTACCTAATTTAAGGAACTGCTGCAAAACCAGACTGAAAAGTGAATGAGGAGTTGAGGAATAGTGTAGGTTCTCCCTGAGCCTGCCTTGTGGCAGGCAGTGGTGTGTAATGGCCAAATGCCCTTTACCACCTTCTCCTGCCTGGGGAAGTCCAGGACATCACAAGAGTCCCTGGTTGCTGCTCTTTAAGAGAAGAAGTCTTTTAAGTGTTTCCTGAATCATGGTTTGAGCTTTGCAGATCTAAAACAATTTAGCTGATAATTTACATGCAAATTACAGCTGTGATCATTAAGTATAAGCAATGGAAATTGGCCTGGTTATGCCTCTACTGATGGAAACAAAAGGCCATAGTCTTCAAAGGTTGTTGCTTTTTGATGAAACAATTCTGATAAAGTCCAGCTGTTCTGGCATGTTAATTATGATGTGATGAGGCAGGAAATGGCTGTAGTGCCTTCCACAGGAAACTGAACCTTGGCATTCTCGTTCCTGCATATTTAAAACTACAGTGAACCTTTTAGAGCACTTTTATTTACGATGGTAAGTATGCTTTTTCAGCTTTTTTATTTTCTTTGCCTCTGTTACAAATACATTTTCGGAGGCCAGGGTTTTCCAGTGCGGGCAGAGAGGCTGTTGAGGAAATCTAGCCTAATTTTCAAGGCTGCCTAGAAAACGCAACTGCACTGGAAGTCCATGGAGGCTGTTAAGTGGCTCGGTAGCTGCGAGGAGCAACTTGCTCTCGGGAGAGGAGGGCACTCGTGTGTACACGTGTGCGCTTGACCATTTGCCCTGTGTGTATTTTTAAGTTAAAGGCATGCATAGCAGATTTCAGTCTGCGTTTGGTGTCCTTCGAGCTTGACAGATATTTTAACTGTCTGAAAAAACACTGCGGTAGATTTGTTCCAGACTGCATCCTGCATAGCTTTTTATTACTTCCAGCTTTTGTTGCAGGGATTAGTGCTTGTGGGGAAGGTGCGGGATTGGTTCCACTGCAAAACAGTCCTCTCTCGCCACAAAATGCCTTTGTTGGCAACTCAGCTTTTTGTTGCCCCGAAGGGGATGCTTCAGTGTGGTTCTGGAGGCTCACCTCCAAGGATGTTGACCTGGGACATCCTTTTTCAAAGCTAAGGGCTGATCATCATCGGTTCCTGCTGGCAGCAGTGGAAAATACATTGTTGGTGCTTGTTGCCTTGTCCTCAGCGTGATTTTGAGAGGTAACCCTAACTTAAGGGATTTCTACGATTGTGACTTGGTGCTGGCAAGGCAGCCACTGCCGTGATGGTTGCACTGAGGTCCACCAACAGTAATTTATTCTGGAGACCCCTGTGTAGCCCTGAAGATGCTGCTATTCCGTCTTGAATTCTAGTCAGGTGACTGGAAGCTTTATGGCTTTTTTCCTTATCACCCTTTAAACAATTTCTTCTGGGCCAAGCAATGGTAAGTTGGCACCAAGAACAAAAAGCATCTAAATGTAATCCACATGCTGTTCTTTTCATGCCTTGAAGAATTTCAGAAAGGATGAAACAAGGTTCAAATTCATCAAATCCTGTAGAGTGGAAACCCACTCAAGGGAGCAGCAAAAATTGGATGTTGCCTAGAAGTGGTTTTTAATTAAAGGTCAAATACAATAGTACTGAAAACCTTGCAGGGGGGTGTTGATGTGGTCATTTCAGGCACACTATTGTCTGCTTGAGGTGCTTGTCAGGCAGACTTGGAGTTGACTACTTTTGTATTTCTTTGTATTAGATAAGTCCAAATAAAAATTGAGGAGTCCTGAAGTGAAGTGGTCCCCTGGGCTGCCTAATTTCAATTTCACATGCAGGAGATTTGCCTGATTAGATGTAATGTATTTGCAGGGGAGTGCAGTGTGGGTCAGCAGGATATTTTCTTCACTAATGAGAGCTCTAAAAGCAATCAGGAATTCCCACCCGTTCCCCTGCTGCTTGTTACCGCTACGCGCCGGAGTTTGCCCTGTTGTTACTGTGGTCTTTTACCAGCGGTGCTACCTACTTCCACCTGTCCTGCTCGCAGAGACGGGATGCGGTGGACACATCTGAGGACTCAGCACTCGGTGGTATATACTCATTAACTGCGTTCGTTCTTGCTTTTAGTCAATCTGCATGTTTTTCTGCTCAAGGCAAAGAGAAGCAGTAAAAGCTTCGTTTTAGGTTTTGCTAATTTAATCGATGAAGAGAAGTGCTGGGCGTCAATCGGCTCAGTCACAGTCTGAAAGCACAAAAACGAGGGCGAGTGTTGCGATTCGTGGATGTTGCTGCCTTTTTCCCTTTTCCCTTCAACGTGCTGAGGAGCTGCCAATGAATGTTGCTACTGCCCAGTGAAAAATGGCAGGATGTCTTGCAGCGTTTTCAACATGTGATGTCCGCATGTTTTTCTCCAAGCTCCCCTGTAATTCCGGAGCATTGCAGGTTACGCTGAGGGTTGTGTGAGGGGAAGCTTTCCAAGCAGAGCCCTTTCTCCCAGCCCGGGGAGGTTCCTTTCCCCCCTTTCGTGGTGGCACAGAACTGAGCCGCTTCTCTCCGTTCCTGCCTGCATCCTCCTGGCCTCTTCCCTGCTCCCACCTTTTCCATGGAGCAAAGTTCTTCCTCCGCGTGCATTTGCTGCGCACAAGGCTTATTGGAGCACTTTTCCAGGAGCAGAGTTGGTTTTTTTAAGGGTGTAGGTTGATGGAAAGGGGGGTTACACGCAAGAAAACCAGAGGACACACTACAATGCAGTAGAAACCTGGCTGCGTGAAGCAGCCTTGTTTGGGCAACTGGTGGTGGCTGGATCCTGACTAACTGGGATGCTCCGGTCCTGGGCTACACCCTGATGGGAGCTTCTCTGGAGCTGGGTCCATCCAGCCCGTGGTGGCCTGGGCGAGCTGTGGAGACTGTTGTTCAAAGGTTGTTCTTGCCAGCGACTTGCGTCTATGGGTGTGAGAAGGTGCATGTGGTGGGCGTGATGAGAAGTGACCGCGCTGGCTGCAGAGTTGCTGGGTCGGCATTGCCTGTTTGGGGTCAAATCTAGGCACTCTGCTCCATTTGCGCTACCCATGTAACTGGTTTGGATGGTTGGGTGGCTTTGACCTGCCACAGTTTACTTCGACTTTGTGGGAATTGTGGCTAGGGCCCAACCGTGGTCACCTTACACTGCCTTGTGGAAGATGTTTAGCGATCCAGAGAAAATATCCTTTTAATGTACCAACATGTAATTCTGCCTTTGCCTGGTATACTTGTAATGGAATTTGGTCTTTGCGTGTAGTAGTTAATTCCTTTGGTCGTCTTTGTTTAAAGTCTTCTGTTGTTTTAATGCGATCCTGGTTTTAGCAAATAATGTTAACAGTGCTTTTCCTTGCATCCCTAATTCACTTTAGTCCGTGTAACAATTTCTTAGTGTTGCAGTTAATTTTTCAATAGTTACCTGATTTTCTGTTTTGATTACACGCACAAATTTGCTTTGCTTTTCTACTTCATTAATTTTAACAGTAATTGCCACTTCGGGCAAAAAAAAACCAAAAATCACTTATCGTTCTTAGCATCATTATAAGACTTGCTTTTGGAATGTTTTCTTTATACTGAGAGAGACGTTGTTAAAGGATTTATTCCTGTATTTTCTATCCAGCTGTATTTTTATTTAGAGAGGGGGGTAGCAGGATTTCTGAGTTTGCACTGATTGTAAGAACTGCTATAAATATTTGAGGAACGGAAGAGTTTATTTATAGTGGAGTGTTAGGCTGCTAATGAAGGAAATGAAACAGGGTTGAGAGAAATAGAGTTATTTTTCTGGACCCCTCTAGTCCTAAAAATTCCACACTAATCTGATTTGCTTCAGGAAAACTCCATTGTAAAAGAAATTAATGTTTCCTACTATTAAACAGATCCTGAATCTTTAACTTTTTAAAAACTGTTATGGTGAGACAACTGAAGCGATGCCATGAAGATGCTGTGCAATGTAGCCGAAGTGTTGCGCGAATCCAGATAACCTTGTATATGGATCTGTCTACCCAAATTTACTTCTTGGAGGGTAAAACTAGATGGGTAGTTGTCTGGTTTTGTTCTGCTGTGCTTGCTGTACCGGTACGTGACAAATGATTGAGAATCTGGATGAGAGAGGGGTTTTCCACACGCTCCTCGTGCTCCTTGTGTGGGTATGGGAAGGAGTGAGCGAACGCCTTGCTGGGAGCCAGTAAAAGTCATCTCTCCAGTAAATATGGGCTCAGAGAGACACTCCTCTTTTCTGCCATGGTGTTGGACATCACGGAACATTTGGACTTCAACAGGCTCATCGTCCTGCAAAATAATCAATGCTGTTGCTGAGTTTTGCTGACCCTCCATTTGTAAATATATTTTAGTGGTTTCTCTGATAGTTATGGCACAGCTCACATTGCCATGGTACACTGTAAGTTTTAATGAGCTGCCAGGCAGGTAGGTATGTTTATTCCCGTTCTAACGGATGGAGAAGGGTTCAGGCTGAGGCTTCCAACAGGTCCTCTGACTTGGCCTTTCGTGGCTTCAGAGCCAGGGTCCAAGAATTCAGTTTGCTGAGCGCTCACGGTAACTCAGCTTGAGGTCAAAAGTGTCTGGTCATTTGAGTCTCCTGAAAACTCGGTCCCTCTGTCTTACTTGACGTACACAAAGGCTATCTGTGGTTAATTACTGGAATTTTGTCAGAAATTATACACTCAAGGCTGCAGACCGAGCTGCTTGCAAAACTCTGGTCGCCGCTTGCGGCATGTGATTTCCGATCGTCTACTCTTTCTGAAGCACGCTGTCTCTGCTGAAACACACATGCCCAGCCCTTTATGTCTGTGGAAGGGGCTGGAACGGGAGCCTCGGTTTCTGAGTACTGATATTTCTGGATCTATCTCTTTGAAACAGGGGCACCCTATTGGACGCATACGGACAAAATGGAGAAAAGGCTACACGCGGTGCCAGCGGCGAACACCGTCAAGTTTCGTTGTCCGGCGATGGGAAACCCAACACCAACCATGCGATGGCTGAAAAACGGGAAAGAGTTTAAACAAGAGCATCGTATCGGTGGATATAAGGTACGTTCTCATGATGTGGTTTTGCAATTTCTGTTCTTGACCGAGGCTGTAAAAAAACCCAACTTGTTGACGTCAACAGAAATATCTTAATGGCCTTGGATCAAATGTAGAAGCGAAAAAAAATTAAATAATTGTTTTCTTCTGGGGAAGGGTAAATGGTTTCTTTGGTGGTTACTGAGCCCTAATTCTATATTTACTTATTTTTTCCCCTCACATTCAAGCTTGTAGCATAGCAGTGCAGCTAGGGCTTATTTAGAGAGACTTATTTGGAAAATTAGACTTTGGAAAGCAGAGTAAGACTGTTTTGCTCTATTCATTTTCAGCTGCAGTGTTAAAACCATGGCCATCCACTCTAGTGACTGTAGACAGCTTAATGAAGGGAGGGCTGGAAGTCAAAAGTTATTATTTTCTATAGAGTTTATGGTCTGTGAAACTGAAATGGGAAGCAGAATTTGAGGGAAAGTAACAGCAATTACTTGCAAGGGTTTGTTTGAATTTTAAACAGCTTCAGATTAGATATTTCATTCTAAATTGGTGGTTACTGATTAAGAGAGAGTTTTAGGGAGGCCACCTTGCTCTGGGGGTTAGTGCACAGACCTTTAACCTCCTGGTATCTGCCTAGGTCAGGTCAGAAGTCAGGATTCGGTCATCTTATCCTGCTCCTCACAGGGAGTGGGAGTGCGTGACTTTGATGGGAAATTGCTGTTCAAGCACTACCCTTGCCATCCTGGCTTAACTTAACCTCTTCTGTGGACCTTCTGTTGGTGGCTTCCTCACCTACCTGACACCTCAGTGACTTCCCTCCAAAGATGAGAAGTTTCGCAGTTAAGTCAACTGCAAATCACGGTTGCGAGCCCCAGCCTAGAACTTCTGCCAAGGAGCTCAGACCAATTTGTAATGGTAATTAAACCAGAAGTTAGCTGACTGTTCCAGATGACTTAGTAAGCTCAAGGTGGAGTCCTGGGGGCTGCTTCCCCCGGTACTGTGCTGCTGCTTTACCCCAGCAATTGCAGTGTTTTTGGGATGCAGCGTTTTGCGATGCCCTGGTGGAGCCAGGGTGTATGTTGCTTCGTGGGCTGTTGACTCAGATCCTGCTTGGTACCAAAAAGCATGTTTTCCAGTGCAGAGGAGGACAAGCTGTAGTCTCCTTTCCTCTCTAGCTAGATTTACTGTAGAAAGTGTCAATTTTTCCAACATTTGTGTTAGCGGAGCGTGAAGCCCAGAAAATCTCCCTGCATGAACACTAATTATCTAAGTAGAATTTTCCATCTATGTTTGCTTACACCATAAATTACTGTTGCTTATGAGTGTACACCTGGCAACACCTTCTGCCTTTCATAACGCTATGGAGTGTTAACGAATTGGCTACAATTCAGTGATTTTCACCTTTCTCAGTGCTTATTTAATAACGAAAAAAAAAAGGCCAATTAAAAAAACCTCACAACTAATCTTGCCTTGGAAAATAATGGTAACTACCTCAATACTAACTGAGACATTATTTGAACACTTTACATCTCCTGAAGGGGAAATGCAGCTATAGCTCTTGAAAACTGCAAAGGAAAATACGTGTTTTGCAAGGCAGGATGGAGATACCTGGTCTCTGGTGGGGGAAAATCAGCCTTTGTGGGGCTCCGTGCTGCCACTGCTAGCCCACGCTGGGCTTCTGGGCAAGCTCATTTAGGCTTGTGCCTGTTAAGTGGCAAAAATTAAGTTTTTGCTCATGTGTATAAAATGCATACAATTTCCTAGGTATGTGTGTGCTCTGGGAGGAAACCACAGATGCCTATTTCCAAAGCCAGCTGGATAAGTGAAATATATACCTATAATTCTAAATCATAACTTTTTACATCTCTTTAGTGTAAAGGAAAAGAAGAGGGGACACAGCTGTGGGTTTTAGACTTCTGTGTTGCTCAGAAATCCATCAAGCTTTAAACGATCTGGAAACGTTTACTTATCATTGTCATTCTGCTTACCAAATCCATGTATATTCCAAATCCTGTCAGTGTTTTGAATAACCTTCTTTTTAAGGTGGAAAGCTTGTTTTTAGTGAACGAGCGTTAAAGAATGAGATCTCCAGAGCTTCTGGAGGCTGTGTCCCCTGGAGAGAGGCAGAATGAGGTCACTGCGGGCTTAGTTCAAAATTATTCTGGAATAAGAATTGTATTCTTTTGACAACTCTATACCAACAAACATGTAGTGAAGGAATCCTCAGAAAGGACTAAGTTTTTCCATGTTGGTCTGTCTTCAACCAGACATCTCAGCAACTCATGATATTGTGGTAAGCTAGCTTGTCTTGAATTTGGGCATTGCTGTACATAAAGTGTTTCTGCCTGAGATCTTCATCTTCATAACACTTTGAGCAACTTGAATAGCTGGAAACAAACTTGGCCGTATCTGCCATCACCAGTTGCTGTAACACTGTCCGTCCCTTTCGGAAGAGACAATCGTCCCTTGAAGACTTTAAAAACAAAAAGTAAAGGGAAGGAAAATGTGAAGCTTTCCAGTAATCCTCCAGCCGCCTCTCTCCTGCTGCTTTGAGCTAAGAAATCTCTTCTTTGTGTTCTCTTTATCGCAATCAGATAGTGGCCTGGGCACTTTGTCCCGCTGACTGCGGAATGTCTTGAGTCAATTTGCACTCAGGCAGGCTAGCAGAAGGCTGGGTGAGCTGGCCAAGATAGCTTCCAGAGTGAAATTCTTCCACTGTGACTAATTCTGGGTGGTGAATTTCAAAATCGAACCTTTTATGATTATTCGAGGTATACCCAGAGTTCCTACAGCAAGGAGAAAGGGATCAGTTATTGAATGGCTAAAACCCCCCCCCCGCTTTTTTTTAAATCTTTCTCTAAAATGATGATAGCTCTTGCTTGTGCATTTAAAGGTATTTTATTATTTCTTTGAGTGAATAATCTAAATCCTCTATGAGACACCACAGGACCCTTTACTTTCCTGTACACCACCCGGAAAGCAAATGTACTTCTGTCAGTTGTTACTGTTTAAGTATTAACAGGTGTGTGTTTTCACATGCATTTTGATAAGCTATTCATCACTACAGTCATCTTATACACATTTAAATTCAGCCAGGTAAATACAGAGTTGTGACTCGACAGGAACTGTAAAAGCCTAAGGCTTTTGCATGGATGTTCTGCACGTCTTCTGACTGCCTGAGCAGTGCCAGTACATGTCTGAACTGTGCTGATTCTGTGGGGAAATCATATTTTTGTTTTCTAATCCTTCTTTCTTTTGAAATTCATTTGAAGTTGACCCATTTTTTACCATTTTTTTGCTGACAGCTTTTCATGATGTATCTCTTCACTGAAGACATATATTTTAATATTAAACAGAACCGTCCACAATTTTTTATATGATACTCCAAAAGCAAAACGTTTCTGTGAAACACTGCTGGTCCTTTCCTAGATTTCTGGCTGATATTTCTTGGCATTTTGATTCCAGTTTAGGTTTCCCACCTCCAAGCAGTATCTTAACGGTACGGCTGTACACAGTTGATATTGATAATTTAGTTCAAAAGTTGAATTGTTTGGATAGACTGTTTGGAAGAACTGATTAAAAAATTAATGGAGAAGATTGCCAAAAAAAGCACCTCAGTAATTTGCTAGAAGTGTCCATACCTGGCCAGGAAAAAAACCATGTTGAGATTATATTTATTATCTCAATAAAGTACCTTTTTTGGGTGCAAAGCACAGTTAAAACATGAAAATAGGTATTGCAAAGCGATAATAAAAAAAGGGCAAAAGCATTTAAACTGTGTGGATAAAGTATTTGAAGGGCTAAGCTGTGAATCAGGATACTGGGAATGTGGTTGTTCCCTGCATTTCCCAATGTCAAGAAAAGGCAATGTCAAATTGGAAGGGGTAGCCTGAAGACCAGGTGATGGACTGGGTGGGACCATGTGGGTAGTCTCCGTGACTTTGAAAGAACTCAATACGAGGTAGGGCTTCCGGGAACAAACTAGTGGAAATAACAAGATAATAGCTGGCAAAGAGCTGGTCAATTTGGAGCGCTGGAGAAATCTCCTACAAATGCTAAATCTCTGGCTGTGGACATTTGTCCTTTGCTGGACCCCATGTGCCTGATGAGAATGCTCCTGCTTTCAGCAGCTTGTTGCTGCCCTCGTGTTTTTTTCCAAGTGGATTAGTTCACGTGAGCTCCCCAATATGCTCTGTCTACCAGACGAGCTCAGGCCATCTATTTAAACAGGTTAAATGGACTCAGTTGGTATTACCCAGGGAAATTTATTAGGGAATATTTGGAGAGCTGTAGGACTGGTGTCTACAGTTAGAAGGGCCCTAGTGAGCAACCAGGGAGGTAATGGCTTTAATCTGCACTACCAAAGAGACTGTCTATTTGCAACTTCAGTCACAAAGCTGTTGGTTTTGTGTTTTTCTTTTTTTTTTTTTTTTTTGCTTGGGTCGATTTTTATTTTTTATTTTTCCCCCTAAAAACGTGTATCGCTGTTGTAGTTCATCTCTACGTAGAAGGCTGGTGTAATAAGACCGGTGTGCTGTGGAAGTGCTGCTTTGAACCTCTCCTGAAACGAGCTTTCACATCAACTGGTGTGAGGCTGGTGCTGGTGTCGGTGATGGCACCCGTTCGGCTACCCAAAAACAGGCTTTTCTGGGACTAAAACGCGCGAGTGACAGCGCGTTACCTAAAAAGACTGCGCGACCAAAGCCTGTCCCATCAGGGTGTCACAAGCTCCGTGGCTGCAGGGATGCGGCAGGACGGTCGCGTGCCTGAGAATGAAAGGTTCAGTTTGGGAGTTTTCTGCCGAAGATGCCGTCATCCGCAAAGGGGAGTTTTTCTGGGCTTTGCAGTGCTGGACTCGTAACCAGAAAGCGCCAAGCCGACAAGCTGGATCTAGTTGAATCCAGATCCGTGACATAAATCCAGTTGTGTGACGATGTGTCATAAATGCTTTGGGCCTCTACAGCAGTTGTTTAGCTTAAACTGAAGAGGCTTAAGCCGTTGTTTTGTTATAAAGATATTATCTCTTCTCACTGGAGTTACAAGAAGGGAAATTGCACAAATATTTTTTAATATTGCCATCCACTTGGTGGCTCTAAGTTAGTTATGTTTTCTTATTGAACACTAAACAATGTCTTGTGTTTTCCTAGCAAATTAATTACTTACAGCTTGTTACCAATTTTTATTTTGTTTTAACTTCCGCAGAACCATGATCCTGTTCTTCCTGTTGTGCAGTCGTGTAGGTTAAAAACACTTGCTCTGGTCCTCAGAAGTGTGATGTAACTCGGAATGGCAAAAAGTCAGGTCACTTCGACCAAGTGTCCCTGAAAATAGCTCATAAAGAAGTAAAATATTCAAAATATGTAACTGCTCTATTTGTTATTTATCAGTGGTTTATGACAGTAATTCTTCCTGACCCAAACTTTGACTTTCAAGGTTGCTTAGCAGAATAACGAGACAATAAAATAACCCTGATAAACTCTTTCAAGCTTTATAAACTTATTTCTTAGCTCTTCATAATGTGGGGAAAAAAAAATATCAATATATAGTTCTGATGGATATCAGCAAGAGGCGGGGCTGGGGAGAGGAGCTGTAAGTTTGGGCTGCAGATTTTGGGGTCATGTTATCACATTTCTGTGACGCTTGGTTAGCAGCCATCACCCTTCACCTGCTGCTGGAGTCTCCTCTACATTTTCTTTGTCTTTCCAAGCCTGCATGGCCAGTCGTTAGCGTAACTGGACAATAATGGTAATATCTGGCTAATGAGCTAATTACTAGCTGGGGGGAACTAGGAAATCCAGGAGCCCCTTACAGAGAGGACTTTTTTCTTCCAAGCTTTAAACTGACGGCGTTTTTACCTCGAGCAAGTGTGGGAGCTAAGCTCTTGGCACTGGGGCCGCAGCCCTGCGCTGCCTTTTCCTGCTGGATAAGGACCTACACAACAGTCAGGCACGAAGCAGGATTTCAGATCTATAGTTGTAATGGTCTTTTAAGAATGTATAGTTACTGGAAGTGTCACCGAATGGTCCATAAATTACCCTGGTGTACTGCACTGAATTACCACTTTCCATTTGGCTGATTAAAATGACTGTACCAGATTGTATTTTTATTCCGTTTGCTGAAATACGTACTTTGCCGTTCAAAAGTTGTACATTACAGCTACATAATGTTCAGATCTTTGAGCGCTTTGTCAAAAATGTAATGCTAAAACAAGGGATTAGTGGGTAGCCAGCAAAAGGTCATTTTGGGAGCCAACTTATGATGCAGGAAATATATATGTGTACCGGATGACTCTATATCCTTCCAGTATTGGGCTGGATCCTATTTTCTTCAAGACCAATGCCAATGCTCCTTTTGAGTTCAAATAGCAACAGAATCAGCACCTTTAATACATTCTGTCCGACAAGGACTGTAGGAAATAAACGTATATCCTTATGCGCTGTTTCCGTGAGGATTTTTTTTCATGTGGCAGCATCTTCCTTCCTTTCTTGTGGTACCCCAGAGCAGCAGGAGATGTGGCCACTCCGTGTCACCTGTGGGAGGGATCCTAAACGTTGCCCTTCTATACTTTGTTTTTCCAAAATGCAGGCTGTGTAATGGAGCTGTTAGAGAAAAACAGCGACTTAGATGTTAAGACTTAGATCATAACTGTCCCATATTACTGGTGGGTAGTTAATATTATGAGATGACTGTTTGGAGACAGATGAGAAATATCCTGAGGGTGCAAATTTGCTTTAGAGTGGATTGAGAGGTAAAGCTGGTAAGACAAGGGCTGCTAATTGGTGCCGTCCTCGTAAACACTGTAGGACAGAGTGTGCACCAATGTCTGCAGTGCTCAGGTTGGGGACGAGGTAAACTTATAGCAGAGTGCCTGAAAGCTTTCGCTGCTGCAGCCGTGCTGTTCTGCATCAGGCATAAATAAAATATTTTGGTGTCCAGAACTGTCAAAACGAGCACAGAAAAGGCTTTTAAACATGGATTACAAAAGGTTGACTATTCAGAAAATAGTTCCTGTGGAGGGGGCAGGGGGTGAAACTGTGGTAGGGAAGTTCCCGACCTCTCTGCTTACAACCCGCCAGGTCCGCAACCAGCACTGGAGTCTCATCATGGAGAGTGTGGTCCCGTCTGACAAAGGAAATTACACGTGCATAGTGGAAAACCAGTACGGATCCATCAATCACACGTACCATCTCGACGTCGTCGGTAAGTAGAACTCGTCACGTGTAAGACAATATTTTTAATTAATGAGTTTCTCCATTAAAACATTTAGAACTAAGCTGATACATTTTGCATTAATTGTGAAGATGATTTTGCATCTTAAAGATAAGATTTCACTACATAACCAATTGCTACATAACTTCATAGATTCATCTGTCTGACTCGTGTCTGTAGGTCTAATCTACCTGTGCCTCGGCAAAGGTGTAATACCCATGTTTGCAAGTGAGTTCTTGTTGCTGTGATACACCTACAAGCTTACCACGCAGAACAAATAATAAATACTAATGCAATTTTAATTGTTAGTATTACAATTTAATTATTACTTGTATAATTGTACTAACACAAGTATTAAGAGCTGCAGTTATGAAAGCTGTCAAGCGATCCTTTAGATTGTTGGTATTGTAGCTGAAATGATTATTTTTTTTTTTTTAAAATGAAAAGCTAGATATTGACTTTGGTGAAGCTAGTGGAGATCTGGAGCTTCAGGAAAGATATTTTGCATTCACAGCAGTAGAACAGATATCTGACCGTAGCCTGTTGTGTGGGCTCTGAGCATCCCCTGAAACACAGGTGACAAAAATTGTGAAGAAGTGTTTTA
Source organism: Chionis minor (assembly GCA_013398295.1). Classification (NCBI taxonomy): domain Eukaryota; kingdom Metazoa; phylum Chordata; class Aves; order Charadriiformes; family Chionidae; genus Chionis; species Chionis minor. The sequence continues at coordinate 334,908 of VZSF01003245.1, read as the reverse complement.
CCTGAGGACAAATTCTAAAGACGGTGTGAATTCTTAGTAGCAAAGCTGTGATTCAGCCGGACTATTAAGCACATGCGTAGTAATGTTAGCTTAATAATACCAAAATCCTGTTGACTTTAATAAGGCTTATACATACTTATTTAAGTGCCTAGCTAAATCAGGGCCTGAAATCTCAGGAACTGATTCCATTTGCCCCTACTCTTGCTGATCAACCTGGATGGGTGTGAGCAATTTTATTGACTCTGAAGGCACTGCTGTCCAAAAGGAACCAGTTTGGCTGTTATAATGGGACCTGCTGGTAGTACCTTTGGGGCTCTGAGCTGCCATATGTCTTGGATGGGCTTTGCTCTCTCCAGGCTTGCGAGGTGATCTGAGTGTCACAAGCTCTGTGAGTAAAACTTTTGATCAATCAGTACTGAACACATAACAAGATTTGATTGTTGTGAGCTATTTTCGGCCAGTGACTGACAGTCCAACTCGTCTTCTGTGGAGAATCTTACCTTGAGTTTGGGTTTCTAGGACCAAAACAGTGACAACATTTTAATTTCCCTATTTCTTGGTTCTTTTTTACATGAATAAAAATACATCTCTCACATTGCTTTGGATGCTCTTGTTTTGGACCACTGAAAGCCAAAGAAACTCCCAGATTCAAAGCAAAACAAGTGCCAGCTTCTTGGGCAGCAAGAAATGAGAACATTCCCCGTGAAAATGCCAGTGAGAGCTAATCTTTGTGGAGCAGAAGAGGAAGAGGAGGATTTTGTGATAGGGATGCCGTCAGACTGAAGCACTGTCACCTGCCCACATACATTTAAGGCTTCAAAGCCAGCCTGGGAACCACCCAGCTCATCTCTCCTTGGGTTTAGGTAGCCAACACCGAAAGCAGTGAGGATTTTTATAGCCTTGACAATATTTTTGTCATCCCGCGGTGAGCTGTGGGTATTGTTGAGGTGAACCGAGAGACTGGCAAAGCCGTTTGTGTTTGAACACTCGGTTAAACAAATTTTATGGAGGGTGTATCAGCAACAGCTGCCAGAGATGGCAGTAAATTGTGTTCTGCACCCCTCGGTCCCCTGCTGACCACCTCCCCGGAGGGCGCCAGCTGTGCGCATGGGCTCACCAGGGATAAGGCTTGAGTTAAAGAGCCTGGCCCAGGAAGAATGTCAGGGGATGATGAGTTGCGGGATCTTTGGAGTTTTTTTTATAGAGTCACAGAATGATTTAGGTTGGAAAGGACCTTAAAAGATCATCTATTTGCACCCCCCTGCCCTGGGCAGGGACACCTCCCACTAGACCAGGTTGCTCCAAGCCCCGTCCAGCCTGGCCTTCGACACCTCCAGGGATGGACCTCCATTGGGTTTGGATTTTTTCTTCTTTTAGTACTTTAGGGAGCCTAAATTGATTCCATTTTGGTTTTGCTTAAAACTGTCTTTTCATAGGCTACATGGGAGGGGAAAAGCTACTTTTGCAATACTGGGAGTTTTCTTGCTGAAACAAAAATGGTTAAAAGTTCCCCTTCCCTTCTTTGTCCCCTGCTCCTTTTTGTTGTTACTGCCCTGGTCCCAATCTGGCATGTTTGATGTTGACCATAAATTTCTTCACCCATTTTTTTCTAGCAAATGTGTTCATGGATGATGCGGTCACTTGAGCAAATATTTGTCAGAAGCCCTCTCACCTCTACTCCCCCTTTGAGCCTTTTGAATGTCTTACATTGAGGAATACTATGTAGAAGTTTATTTTTCCTGGCAGTAAATTGTAGTGACCTGCACGAATGAATGGAATGGTAATAAGGATTATGTCATTTATTTAAATGTCTATTCCTTTCCTATAGAGGGGCAGAAAAGTAAATAATGAGGTTTTTCAAAAGTGACTAGTGACTTGGGGTGCTGGGTACCCAGCTGATGGCACCCAAAGGAGCTCTGATTTTTCCTGGGTGAATATTCAGCGTTTTCTGATGCTCGAACACTATGAGAATAGCAAACCAGAAGTCCAGAAGTGACTTCTGCAAGTTGCAGGCTGCATCTTGGAGCTCTGTGTGCTTAGTTGTTTTACTTCCTTTAATTTGGTGAGTTAAAGGCTGTAATGGTCAGTTTACTTTGACAACATAGGTATGGGAATGCACACCCTAAGATACCTGTGTTGAATTTAGTGTGAGTGTCTCAAGAGATATTGCAGTGGGACTTTAAGCCCAAAGGGGGATTGATGTTAGAGAGCTCAGACATTTCTGTGTTGTGCAAAGCTTGTAATGATTGTGGAGGCTGGGCATAAAATTGCTGAAGCAGTAAATTAAGGCTGGCCAGAAGGGGAAACTCTGACAGTTTTTTTTAGTTAAGACAGTTCTACAGAAGTTAATTTTGTGCCTCATTTTTTTTTTTCTTTTTCTGTTTTCATAAGAATTTTCAGTTCCCCCAGGGTTGTGGAGTTATGGATGTTTGTTTAGAGGCAATTGAGTTTGTAGACAGCGTCTTAGAAACTTCAGGTTGTAATTTTAGGTCAAGTTGTGTGTGGAAAACTGTCAGTTGAAAGCCTCTAAAATTGCTTTTCCTATATGGTTTAACTGGTTCCAGAGCTGATTAAGTGTAAGTAATAGCAAATGGTATTAAACATGGTAACATATTACACTAACATGAGCATCTGACTATATGGTGTAATGTAGAGAACCCTCTGATTATGTCACAGATTTGGGAGGTATCCCAGCAAAAATCGTGCCAAATAATGACACAATGCTAGTTAGGAATATCCAGTATTACTTGATGCCAATAATTTTCCAAACCTTGAACTCTTTTGACAATTAAAAGCCTGGAGCCAGCAGGGCTGAGTAGTTTTCAGTCAGAATGTAGGTGTGAAGTATTCTCGTTTTTACCTTGTAATTACTTGCAAGAACCCTCTTAAAATAGTCAACCCAGCTCAGATGGTCTCATTCAAATTTACAAACCTGGCAGAACCCTCGCACTGAATTTTTTACAATGGGAGCAGAAAAATACTGAAGAAAAAAAGCAGCAAGTCGTTGGCAGCCCCTCTGCATTGCGCAGGAGACACACGCACATGGACGGCGTTAGCGGGGTTGAGTTGGCCAGGATATTCTGGGTTTGGACAAAATTGTTCTTTAAATGTTTGGGATACCCCAATCGACTGCCTCTTCCTCTCTCCTCCTCCTCTTCCTCCATTTCAAAACAAGGGCTTGAGCGGGCTGCACGCAGGGCTTTGCTCAGGGATACAAATGTGTTGGATTGTGGTAGCGGCAAATGGTGGCGATGCAAAACTCCATTAGGATCCCACGAAAAGAGATGTGTCGCTTTTTGCTTTTTACTGGAGCACTACCCAGAGGCTTCAATTAATATTGGATACTTATTGTCCAAGGCAACGTGCCAGCACACAGTAATTGCTTACAACCGAAATGCGGAGAGACGGGGAGAAGGAAATGTCACTGTCCATTTTATAGATGAAAAACCGAGCTGTGGCGCGATGAAATTTCTTGCCCTGGGTCACACAGGAAGCTGGTGGCAGAGCCAAAAAAGTAAAGCTGGTACTTGAATCCTAATCCGGTACCTTAATTAAAAGAATGTTCTTTCCCTTGTACAGTTTAGCCCATCAGCTGGTTTTTTTACATGCAGCTCAAGTGCCTTTCCATGCTTTTGTATTTAACAGTAGGTAGAAATTCACAATTTTATAGCAAGCTTACTAACAGACTAACTCTGTTCTCATTAAACATATATAAAGTCATACAGTCTTAAGGGAGGATGAATGGAAACGATGTGGTTTTCACTTATGAGTTGTATTGTAGTGAATCCGGGTTGTAGGAAGCAACGTGGGAATGCAGCCACTGAGACTTGTATATAATTAGATCACTCCTGGATTGCAATTATCGCTAGAGTACAATTTCAGCAGCAGCAGCTCTGTTTAAGCATGGAAATAACTAATTGAATTTATATTTTAATGGCAAAAAAAAAAAGGTTAGTCTTTGAACACTCCTAGTGCAGGTAGCCATTTCTGTCCTATTTAATGTCATCATCCAGGGAAACAAAGGCTGGTTTGGTTTCAGATGAGGTTCGTTCGGCACATTACCTCATTTACTGGGTTTTAGAAGCAGCTGCTATAGCACGACACATCTTGCAAGAATGTGTAAGAGGACCCTGCTGTTTACTATAAAACTGAACATAACTTCTCACAAATATATCTTTTTTAAAAAGTCCTTTTGCAGCCAGTTTAGCTGTGCTTTGACCGGTTTCTGATTTGCCTAATAGCCGTTCCTTTGGCTCTCCTTACTGAAGAGTGAACTCCAGAGGTGGCAGAGTACCACGCTGTTGTCTCTTAAGAGTGATTCGTATTTTCATATGAAAACAGCATGAGAATAGATTCTCATCCAGGAAACATTTTAAATGACTCTCCGTTTAAAGCTTGTGCCCCAGAAATCGCAGGTATGAGTGGTTTTACTGACAGGTGTGTGGAAAAATGCTTTTATTCTGGACTCTTGGAGGTTTTAGAAGGCTTCAAGATGAATTTTACTCTTGCTTTTTACAGCACGTTATTAAAAAAAATCAAATCTGATTGGAATGGAATCAGCCTTTTGCTGTTGGTACTTCAGGGTTTATACTTCCCTTAGTTTAGGCAGAAGAAAAATCTTTGCCTTTGTTTCTAGGCAGTTTTATTTTTGGATTTTCAGGGTCTCTAGCTGCGAACATGGCATGGATGCATATAATTTTTTTTTTTAAAGACATGTTTCCATTTTGTCATTCCCGAATTCATAAAAACATATGCATTGTTATTTGATTTTTGCCGGGGCTTGCTTTGGCGAAATAAAGTTCAGAATGGGTTTGACTTAACTATAGGACCTTAATTTCCAAGGAATGGTTTTTAGGATTTGGGTTACCTACGAAAAAGGAACTTACACCTTTTTCATTTGTTTGAAAGGCATGAAAAATAGATGCCTTGGACGCTGCATCGATGATGTCTGGCAGGAATTAAGTGTAGGTATTACAACCAAGCCTAAACTTGCCTTGCTGGCAGATGTGCCTGTAGTTGTTGACAGGCTCTTTACATGGACAAGCTTTGGCTTGACGTCTTCACCCAAGCGCTTGCGGCGTCGGGGCATGACGAGACAGGGGCTGGAAGAAGCATGAAGGAATCCACGCTGGTGCTTGCCCTCGGGTATTTGGTTAGGCCGAGAGGGAAAAGAAGATTTTATTTAATGTACTGATAAGCCCGAGTGTGGACTTTACACCTGGCACTCGGCTCTTGGCAAGGCGTGCGCATCTGAGAAGAAATTACGCAAATTGTTTAGCACTGGAGGCTGCAAGCTTCACTCCTGAAAACAAAGACCACAGTGTGATATTTCAGCTAAGGGGAAATAAAAGCTTAATTTTTTTTTTTTTTTTTACCCCCTTTCTCAATAAGGTAAAAATATTCCAGCACCCTGTTTTTATAGCGTTAAAGCTTCTGCTTTCATTGGAGTAGTCTGGCTAAATTGCATTTTATGGACAAATACTAGTGTCATTACTTCATCTGCTGGGTGAACAGTGAATTTGTCATGTTTGGAATGCTTCCTGCAGAGTCTGCTGGGGGAGAGCTGGTCTCCCTGTCCCACTTTCTGTCTTATTACAGCCCCAAGGCAGGTATTTCTTTTTCTTTTGATGAATGATGAACAGGATATTGTTTCAGCTCTGTTATTATCATTTTTAATCATGCCTTTTAATTCGCGCAGTATCCTACTCGTGGAAATGCAAGTAGGAATTTGCAGGAGTTGTCTGAAGATGCTAACGAGACTGTTGCCTTGTTAAATGTGCAATCAGCACGTGTCGAAAGCCGTGTCTGTGCCTAATCAGAGGGGCTTTTTGACCTGGGCCAGTCTTTCCCAACAATTTTGTTGCTGAAAAAAATTGGCAGTGTATTTGGCAGCAAGTTGGTGAAGTTACATCCTCTTTAAAACAAACAAACAAATGAAAAAGGAAACATAAAGCTTGAATTATCACAAATAGAGAAAAATCGTAAATGGACTGTGATACAGACTGGAGGAACAGGCCCGTATTAAAGGAAACACAAGGTTATTAATCACGTCTGCCTTATTAACGAGGAGTTTGCACCTGTGTTTATTCACGTTGTCCCCGAGTGCGGGAGGAAACACAGAGGTGGGACAACCCCTTGGCAGCAATGGGATAGCTGCCCACGGCAGGTGAGATGAATCCTAACTGAGACCACCACCCTAGTGGTTTTTGAGATTAAATTAACATTAAAAGATGTAGCAGAGGTGGAAGTGGACGGAGAAGGCACTCAGCAGTAGTCATCTGGGGCTATGCATGAGCCCAGGCTGGGGTTGGCAAGTGGGAAGGTGTGAGTGAAAAGGTGTGTGATGGTCTTCCCAGGAGCTTATAATGTAGGAGAGAAAGAACTTTGCTGGATGGGTACTGGAACCAGATAGGTAAGAGGATGAGAGATCTTGGCAGGACCAAAGTGTGGACAAATGAGTAGAATGTGAAATTCTGTGGCTATTAGAGAAAAGGCTGCGCTGAAAACCTTTGTGTTGGTGTCCTCTCGCTGCTTTGCAAACCCCTTTGTGACCTGAAATCCAGAGGTGGCTGTATTTTACAGGTTTTCAGGATTTTAAGTCATTAGATCATCTTTGGGTTACTACTGTTCCCATGGTGCGCCTTCAACAGCAGTTGCTTCATTTAAACATGAAAATAAAGTGAAATCTACTTTAATTATGATTTAAAAGTCACATTAAAAATCATAGTTTGTAAAGCACTTGAATATGGAACTGCTCTGTAAATATAAAGTATTAGGATTATTTTTTCAGGTTGCTTTTTAAAAGGTTGCATGAGTGTGTTGAAATTTTTGACTGTTCATGAAAGAAAAACGCTGATACCGCCAGAACTTGAGCTGAGTGAAGAACTCAACGTGACAGTGTATTTATATTTAGTTGGAATAAAGTTAGTCTTCACCATTTTTACAAGATGCCTGTGAAAGTAAAATGATACAAACTTTTAGGGATTTTTAATCACCTTTAAATCACAAATTAGGTGATCAAAATAGTTGCTTTTAAGTTGCGTTCTGCCTTTACAAGGGACTATGCGTGCGTTGGTTAGCGTTTATATCTGCAGCATCATTTCTGCTATGAGATTGGATTGCATACATTGCTGAGCAACGTAATTTCATTTCAGCAGTTAGTTTTAAATGTACGTTTCCTTCTATACCTGCGCTAATGCACTGTCTAGAGTGTTGGTGAAAACCTCCTATGTCTACATTTGGGTGAATATTCCAACAAATGACTTTTCCTGCCCCTCTGCCGCTCTTCAGTGAAATTTTCTCAGAAAAGCTGTTCTGGCACCTGCTGCTCAGCCGGAGGCTGGCGATGGTGTTCCTGGGTCTTGGCTTTGTAGGAAGCTGGTCGTTCAGATTTATGTGCTGAAAGGCAAGAAAATGTGGGTGCAGAAGAGAGGTCAAGAACTGTAGAAAATGACAGAGGAAAAACTTTCTTGTTTTGGAGGAGACAGAGTGTGTGTCCGAGCCTGGCCAGTCTAAGTGCTTGCCAAGAAAGCTCTTCTGTCCTGCAAACTTTACCTGGATTTACCTGAATTGCTAGAAATATAATGACAAATGTGTGTAATCAGGGTCTTCTCAAGAGCAATCTACTTCACAATTTAGTCCAAAGCTTGGAACAGGTTATGGATTCTGTGTAGTGTGGTCCCGATGGAGGGACATCTTCCCTCCTGACGCGGGACCAACACGATGGCAACCTTCATCACCAGGGGAGGCAAGCCCAAGGGCTGAGTGAGGTCCAACACAGAGGTGTCCTGAGGCTGGTGGTCCAGCACAGAGCATCGAAGCTCTGGGAGCTGGAGCTTCACTGCACAGGTATGGTTGGTCAGCCGTGTCTAGCAGGGGAGGCAGAATGCCACGGGCCTTCCAATAATTTCACACCTGCATTCCTCAGTGGAGCGAGTGTGCTGTATGAGAAAAGGGGGAGAGGTGTAGACATATAAGGGGGCTTTTAAAGGTTTACATAGCCTTTTCCATTTTACTTTAAAGGCAGAGCTGTTTTCAGGAAAGGAAATTTGGAGGATGAAAAATAAGCAGTCAGGTCACAATAACAACAGCAATAACAACTCCCACCGTGTGCTTTATGGCATCGCTGGGTGCACCGGTGAGTTACACCCGCTGCAGCTGGGAGAGGACATCATCCCTGTGGGAGAGGTGCTGTTTCCCCAGGCATACGGTATAAACCTTTGGCAGAGCCTACTGGAGAGCCTGGGCCAAGGATGCTGGACCCCAGCGTCGTCTCCGGTTGTGATGAAGCGGTGGAGTGCTGGGAGCTGTGCACCGTACAAAGGGTGGCCTCTCTGTGTGTAAAAAAAATTAGCGCAGTCGCTGGAAACGGCCAGAACAATAAAAATTCACCGCTTGTCTGCGAGAAGTCCCAAGTTGTTTTTCATATACTCTTGTAGCCTCGTTCTTTTAGGGCACGTGGAGAAGAGTTTCAATGAAAATGTCAGCTCCTCGTTGTTCTGTTTCCCATGTGTTTTTTCAAAGTGAAATAAGGCCTCTCCCCTCTTTGTTCAGACACGTATGAAGCTTTTGCTTATGCATGCACTGTGTGAGGAAAACTGCAAGCAAGCTCCAGGAGCAGGGTTGTACAGCTCTGACTGCTGCCACGACTTCTGCACCAGGGGGCTGATGAAACCCTCGCTGTGTCAGCCTGGCAAGAGGGCTTTGCTTTAAAAACAAACTGGTCTTAAAGCCCGGTTGATAATTTCATGTTTTAAAGCGAGAGTGTTCACATTGCCTGCCTTACATCTGGGCCTGCTGTATGTTTCCGACTCTTTTAACCCTCTGATGTCTGTGTGATTAGAAAGGATAGCTTTTAACTAGTTCTGATTGAGATTTTTATTTTTTCTCCCCTATGTTTTCACTGACATCAACGGGCTTTGTAGCAAGCCAAGTCAGTCTTGCTTGCTTTCTTTTCCCCGGCTTGCTGCCATATGAGAAAGGGGTGTGCAGATGAACTTACGCTGTAAACGTGTCAGGCGAAGATGAATTTTAGCTGGAATGCCCATAGGACAGCGAGCTGAAGCTACGCTGTAGAGCCATCCAAAGAGACAGATGGGATAGCATCAGTGGGAGCTTTGCCTGCTGGAGAAACCGTGCTATTACTTCAAATCAGGGGTGAAGGTGGCGAAGCCAAGGACAAAGAGTTTGAATACACCTGATTAGTTTTTGTAAAGATTTTAAGAAGACATTGCATTTTACTGGGCTGGCCTTGGTAAGCAGGAGGGCTTGGGTGGCAAAGGCTTTGCTATGGGTAGGAGGCTCCCCCCACACTATAGACCAAGACCTCAGTTAGCTTTGAGAACAAAACTAAATGCTGCCTGATTCTGGTGTCTGTGACACAGTTTTAACCTTTAGAACTGAAATTCTTTAATAGTAGTCAGTAATTTTTTTTTTAAAGTAAGTTTTTTTAAAAGTAAGTTTAAAAGTAGTGACAGCAGGGAACCAGACTCCGTATGTTCCCACTTTATTCTGGGTGCTGATACTGGTCCACAGACCAAAACCGAGTTGGACGTTTGGGCCCATTAGTTAGCAGTGATGAAGTCTGTGAGGCAGCAGCAGAAAGAAATGCCTCAAGTTTATGTAAAAGGCTTCTAAATTTGAGGACAGAGGGAGTTTAGAAAGTGGTTGTGGAGGTTAGTCCCTCGCTCCTGTCAGATTGTGTTCACTTGTGAGGGCCAGGAGCTCCAGCTGTGGCAATACCCCTTTGAGCTCTTGGCCACGGAGAAGACTTCTTCAAGTAGCGTTGGGCCAATAGGAAATGCTATACATGGAGGCTCCTGCTCTACAGGAGCGCTGAAGAGTCTGAACGTTTTTTGGCTAATGCCTGCTGATAAAAAGATGCCAAAATTTGTAAGGCATGATTTCATCAGCACTGGTAATGCTGGTCTGATCCATCAGCTATTCTGCTAGTCTGCCTGAAAGACTCCTGTTCTTTATCAAACGTTCTTGCCAGGGATGGTCTTTATTTCTTAATGTTTAATGACAGTGATCCTTGTAGCCTTGGAACGTTTTCTGATTTTGCAGAGTTTGGGAGGAGAGCATTGTCCCTAACTTGCTGTGGATGCTACCTTGGCGTGTTATAAATTACCCAGGAAGCGATGATTTGAGGGGTGCGTATGTATGTACATATAAATGGAACATGACAGTTCAGCAACACTTCTGAATTGGCTATAAACAACATGCAGTGCTTCATATTATGCAGAAAGGAAACCAAACTGACGTGCAGCTGGTAGAAGCTGCTCAGCTCCTGGCTCATGTATATATAGTGCATGACATTAATTAGTAGAGGCGTTTTGCCTGCACCTGCTCGGTTGTTTCTGGTCTTTTGAAAGAAGAGCCAGCGGTCAACCTTACTCCTCCACGCTGTGGAGTAAATAGTGGAATTAGGAGTGTTTTCCTTCCAGCATTTCATAGAGCGCAGGCCCCCATTAGCAATTGCTTATTGCTGGAGAAAGGAAGCGAAGGTTTGGCTTGGCCCACGTGTGGAAAGCTACCTTGAAGGAGGAAATTCCTGTGGGGACTCTGACATCTGTTTGATTAGACTCCTCCTATACCGCTCCACCTGGGGGTATGGAGAGCAAGTGTAGTTTCGAATCGAGTCCTTTGTATGAACTTGGATAATGCTGGATTTATAGAGAAATCTGAGTTGCAATCCCTCATGCCGTGGCTGCTCCTGGAACTCTCCTCAAAAGAGCTCTCTAATTCAGAGAGCAATAATTAATCCGGCCTCTGAGTGCTCGTGAACTGAGGCCGGATTTGCAGCTCGTGTAGGTGGGATTCTTCATGAGGGACAGTGATCCTTGTGTGTCTCCTTCCAAACTGCTTCCTTTGCTGTCAGCTAGTACAGGATAGAAACTTGAAAGTTCTTCACTCACTGAAGGGTGAGAGATTGATAAGGGTTTAATCTTTCTTTTAATGGTTGATATTTAGCCCAAATGGGTAGTGATCAGAGACCGATACCCTGTGGTTGTCCCAGCGGCTTTAGTAAATGACTTCACCCAGTGGTAGGTATCCACACCACCAACAAAACATCATCAGAGCCAGCAATAATAGTATGTTTGTGTACAGTTGCAACAGCGGTGCCAAAAACTGAGTGCAGAGTCAAAGAGGCTTGTACAGGTAGAGAGATGTGTTTCCTCAAGCTGTGGGTGAAATGGCCATCAGTGCCAGTTCTGAGAAGAATCACAGTCACTTTCCTTTGAGGGTGGCAGAGCACTGGCACAGGCTGCCCAGAGAGGTGTTGGAGTCTCCGACTCTGGAGACATTCCCAACCCGCCTGGACGCCATCCTGTGCAACCTGCTGTAGGTGGACCTGCTCTGGCAGGGGGGTTGGACCAGATGACCTCCAGAGGTCCCTTCTGACCCCTAACATTCTGTGATTCTGGGACCTCTGGGGATCCCTTCCATGGAAACAATACTTCTACTTGGCACAGGGTGTCCTGGGCCCTGTGGGAAGCTGGAGTTACACCTGAGAGGTTTCACCTTCCCGTCAGCTCCAGGCAGTGGTTAAGTCACCCGAGAAGTTCCCATATAACTACATTTTCTGTTGGAGCAGTTTTGGTAATCCCGTGGGTATAGTTTGACATGGGGGGGGTGACCCTGAGTGTCTCAGAGATGGGTGACACCACTGGCTTCCCACTGCACGAGGCTTGTCCACAGGTCAGTTGATGGCGTGAAGGATGTGTTGGGCAGATGTGCGTCTGTCTGTGAAGTACCTGCCAAGGATATTCCCAGACGTGACATGTTGTGGGATAGGAGAGGACACATGCAGTTAACTTGGGGACAGAGCCATGTAGCTCCGCGTTCTTCCATGAACGTGCTGCTGCTTCAGCTCGGTGGCCTTTCAGGGACCTCCTGTGTTAGGGACAGGGCTCAGTGAAAACAGTGGGAGAGTGCCGTATCCTGAAAAACGGGAGAGAAATGTTTCAGTCCAAGTCTATGATGAAAAGTCCGTGATTGATTTTCAAGGCTGAAGAGTCAGTCTTGCAAGTTTGGGATGCTGAGCCAAAGACAAGGCAAGAGCCTGTGATTATAGTCTGGCCTGAAACACTGTAGGATGCTTTGGAGACCCATAATTTACAGGCTAATCAGCATTTTGCCAAAGCAACAGATGTTGCGGGATCGGAAGGAAGGTGGTTGGGAAGGGGCAGGGTTTTCAGCGAGCAGGGTCCATCCATCCAGCCTGCTGCCGAAGACTTCCCACGCGCGGAGTCAGGCAGGACAAGCAGCCAGAGCTGAACGGGCGAGGGAAGAGGGCATGGCGGGTCCCTGTTCTCGGTTAAGCAGAGAGACAGCTGGAATGGCTTCATTTTTTATTCAGCGACGACTGAATACACAGAACCTCCACCAGGGGCTACTGATCCAGAACGGTTACTGGTGCCCTGAGAGGCGTCACTTGAGGGAGGCCTCTGCATCCTCGCAGTGGCAGCCATCAAGATCATAGAATCACAGAATCATAGAATGGTTAGAGTTGGAAGGGACCTTAAAGATCATCAAGTTCCAAGCCCCCTGCCATGGGCAGGGACACCTCTGACTACAGCAGGTTGCTCAAAGCCCCATCCAGCCTGGCCTTAAACACTTCCAGGGATGGGGCCTCCACAACTTCCCTGGGTAACCTGTTCCAGTGCCTCACCACCCTCACAGTAAAGAACTTCTTCCTCATATCTAATCTAAATCTCCCCTCTTCCAATTTAAAACCATTACCCCTTGTCCTATCACCAGACTTCCTGACAAAGAGTCCCTCTCCAGCTCTCCTGTAGGCTCCCTTCAGATACTGAAAGGCTGCTATCAGGTCTCCCCGGAGCCTTCTCTTCTCCAGGCTGAACAGCCCCAGCTCTCTCAGCCTGTCCTCACAGGAGAGGTGCTCCATCCCTCTCATCATCTTAGTGGCCCTTCGCTGGACCTGTTCCAACAGTTCCATGTCCTTTCTGTGTTGAGGACTCCAGAGCTGGACACAGTACTCCAGGTGGGGTCTCACAAGCGCAGAGTAGAGGGGGAGAATCACCTCCCGTGCCCTGCTGGCCACGCTTCTTTTGATGCAACCCAGGATACGGTTGGCTTTCTGGGCTGCCAGCGCGCACTGCCGGCTCATGTTGAGCTTCTCATCCATGAGCACTCCCAAGTCCTTCTCCCCAGGGCTGCTCTCCCTAAGAAGATGACTTCTTAGGAGTCAGTAACATTTCAAAGCTGTTACTAAAGACTCTAATAAATGTATCTAATCAAAAATTTGTGGAAAAGAATTAGATAACCTTTTTTCTTTCCTCTTCCCCTCCCCTCCCCCCCAGCTTTACTGACTGTCTCTCCATCGTCCCCCAGAACTCGTGTTTGGTCCTGCATTTGCTATTCAGCTTTTGTTTTCCTAGGCTGCACTTGAATCACACATTTGCAAGGAGAGGAAACAAGCGCATTCAAAAGGAGAAAATAAGAGTAGTTTTCATTTTTTTTGAAATGAATCAAACGCCTTATCCAAAGCCCATTGAATTCCATGTGAGTTTCCCCCCTGACTTCAATGGGCTTTGGTTCTGGCTTTTAGCTCCCATGAAAGGTCCTGAACTGTCTGTGCTAGGGTGACAAGGAGGCTTGGATAGACAATTACCAGAGCTCTTCTCGGCCCCTGCCACAGCCAGGTTGCTAAGGAGACTTGGCCTCGGGATGGGTCCCCGAGCTCACCCCTTCCGGGGTTATTGTCTCGTCTCCTTGCCAAGGCACTCCAGTCGCGGCGGAGCCACTCTTCCCGTCACAATACGCTCTACTTCGGCCTCTGGCAGCAGCAAATCCTGCCCTACATCTTCCCTCCGCTGGCGTGCTGGGCGAGCAGCCTCTCTTCCCGCAGTTTTTCCATCCCTGCGCCCCCTGCACTAGGATCCGAGTGGTGGGGTCGCATCCTCTGAGTTCTGTTGGCTGCGCAACTTGGGTTTTTTGGTCCCTCTCACCTGCACCTTCACCTCGTGCGTTTGCATCGTGACTTTCCTGTCTCTCTCCTCTCTGATTTCCCTCCGTGTTGGCTGCAGCTGCTCAGCCAAAAATATTGGAGGAGATAAAGCCAAGGATGGGAGAGGGATGAGGCCCTTCTGTAGAAACCACCAGTCCAGGGCCTTAAACATCTTAAAGAGCAAATTCTCAGGACTCCTTGTGAAGCGTGCAGTGTGATTTCCAGAATAGTTCTTCCAGTCACTTCTCCATCATCAGTGGCAGGATGGGCTCCCACTCATCTCCAGGTGTCCTGCAGGGCTGGGAGCTTCGTGGGCAGCTCCTTCCGTTGTGCCAGTTTTTCTGAAACTTGGAATTTTCCAGCTTTCCTGGATTCTTTGCAGTTTTCCGTCTTGGAGGGAAGGTATTCTGGAGTTTTAACATTAACAGGCTAAATGATGGTTTCTTCTAAGCCATTGGGCAGGTCTCTGTCAGTCCTCTTTGGATAGTGAGTCTGTTTGTAGATAAGCAAGCAGAATTGCTCAAGCCCTGGGCGCTTTTATGGTGGTGTAAAATTTAGATGGTTGTAGCCTTGAATGTGATAGTCCTCACATGAGCAATCATTTTTGCCCTGCCTTTTGTAGATAGATAGCTCCTCAAATGGGGATGATGTTGGTTTTGCATCTAAACAGCAAGTTGGCAAAAGCAACCTGGTGTCTGTCTTTTACGGTGGGATCCGTCATTAAGCATGCTTTCTCTTTAAAAAGTATTATAAAGTTAGACTTTGGGAAGAACTAGAATAAAAATGAAATGTAATAGGTGGGGACCTATAAGTAATTATCAGTTTGGCTCGATTACTTTCAGATCAATGTACAGAAAATATTTTTCAAATTAAAAAAAAAAAAATTAAACTTCCATTACGTTCACTTTTAATCATCTATTATATTTCAGTTAAACCAGGAAGGTCTGTTAAAGAAAGCAGGGCCTATCTATGAAAAAACTTTTTGTATCTGTATGTAGGCATCAGGTATGTAGTTTTTCTATCTGCATGTAGTTCACTAATACTTGTGGTAATAAAATTAGTATCTACTGCTTTGTATGACCCTTAAGATACAGTGTTTGGTGTGCTTGAAGACAGCTGATCTATGGGCTGATTTTCTGTATTATAGCATACGCTGTTGACTTGTTTTTGAAAAATGTTGTGTTAGCAGCGAGAGTGAAATGCTAAAATTTCAGTGGTCAAATAGTAAAGATTTATTTCTTGAGGTTCTGATTCCACTCAGTCTTAGTGAGCAAGGGGAATAGTGAAATCAGTTGGGCTACAGAGCTATGAGGTTGGTTGCCAGCTTGTTTTGTATGAAAATACTGATCGTCTGAGTTAAATAACTAAAGATGTATATGGTCACTATAGTTTAGCGATGATCCTGGTTATGAGTATTAGGCTATGTAAGGCTAATGATAAAATTAGTTTCACTAGCCTTTCAAGACTGTTTTTAAGGCAGCTTTGACTCCTTTGCTAGGCTTTAGTAAAAAAGAACACACCGCTTGCATCTAATATTAGTGTAACCAGTTGCTTGAGTGATGATATCCGCTTACAAGTGTACGGCTTGTATTTTAAAAGCTAAATAGTGACGTGAGATTTATGAATATGGTTTTGACAGTACCTGTGCCTAAGCAGAGTCCTCAGGTGCGTGTGGTTTGCAGAGAAATAGGAAGGATGGGATGACACCCTGAAATGCCTGTTTCCAAGAAGTGATACTGTACAGAGTTGTACTTGGTCACTTGTAATTAGTGGAAGTTTCTGCATGTTTACTTATTTTCCCCAATACTGAGTGTATTTCTTGTGGTCCTTGGAGTCCAGGGTTGTCATGAAACCCCGTTGAATTTGCATCACGCTGGTGATGTTCTTCCGTGCTGTTTGCCCACGCGGGCACAGGAATACTCCTTTCTGCTGAACTGGAGGAGTTGACAAACACTAATCATTGCTCTGTTTGTTGGAGGGCAACTGAAGTTTGTTTTTAACACATTTACCCTTAGAGAAGAAATTTCGCAACTGGCTATACATACACACCTATATTTGTGCAGGCACTTTATTTAATTTTTTTAAAGGAATTTGGGACCAAGAATGTAATAACTTTGCTTTTACTCCTTTGCTTTGCCTCCTCTTTTTTGGTAGAGGAAACGTTTGACAGTCATCAATAAAAGATTAAATCATTGATGGCTATCGGGATAAACTAAACACATTTCTTGTGTTGATGCTGGCATAGTAGGAACTTTTCCAAGATGTTTCAGGCCTCATTCTCTGGTTTGTTTAAGGGCAGAGAATAAGGTCACAAAGGAAATCAAACCCTGATGTGGAGAAATGAAACATGAGGCCTACTGACTTCTAAAAACCATTTTAAATAACATTCTCTAAGGTTTCATTTTATACTGAAGGCAGCTGTAATAAGTTTTGGAAGATGGTGTAAGGTTTCTATTAAAGAGAGATTTTTGCTTGCTGTTTTTGTACCCAAATGAAGAAGTGAGGGAGATGGAATTAGAGCTTATTTAGTATAAGGTGAGAAACTGAAAGTTCTCTCCAGAACTGTAAAATAGTAATTTATATGCTCTACTGTAATTTACAAATTAAAAAATATTAAAGTGTTCCTAGA
Source organism: Chionis minor (assembly GCA_013398295.1). NCBI lineage: Eukaryota > Metazoa > Chordata > Aves > Charadriiformes > Chionidae > Chionis > Chionis minor. The sequence goes on along the minus strand of VZSF01003245.1, from coordinate 318,307 downwards.
TCTTTGAAAATGACACACGTAGAGGTGGAATAATTTAATACCTGCAACACAAATGCACTTTTGCCACAAGTGAAATAAGACTGCTGCTTTGTAGTATGCTGCCAGCGTAGCCTCAGTGAATAAATTCCCAGTAGATGTTTGCTGAATGCCAAATATATTGGACGGTATAAAAGATTCCATTGTTCCATGGGCATCATTATTTGCTATTACACTCGCAATGTTTGCTTGTGAAACAATTTATTGGAAACTAGTATGTTTAAGAAGGAACGCTTGATTTGAAATTCAGTTGATTTGGCCCATAATGTCAAAGCTTTTACGGTGTACAGCCTGTAAAAATAAATATTTAGGTCCGCTGTTTTTTTGACTTACCTTCAAAAGAATTCCTGGAGCAGGGGAGAATGGATAGCTCGGGCTGGGGATGGGCAATGGGCTTCAATTCTGATGTTGAAAGTGTATGTAGGTCGGTATTAACTTTACATTCTTATAAAAGGAAATGGGCAGAGTTAAGCTGGCATGAAGAAGGCAGTGAGTTCCCAGCCAGGCTGATGAAACTCTGGCGCTCTGAAGGTTTTCTGGTATTGTGGTGGTATTGTCCACCCCGCTCGCTGGGTAATAAAGAAATTTGGTAACCAGGCTTGTCGTTTGGAGGGTTTTCTCTTAACGCGATGTTTGAATGAAAAGTTTGTATGCTTTTTGCCCAGCCAAAAAAAAGGCTGTTGGTGGCCCGGGAGGCTGGGGAGCTGGCTCATGCCCTGCCCGCCGCCCAGAAGATGTCAGCAGCTTTTAGATGAGGCTTAGGGAGGGTGGTGGGAAGCTGCCCTGCTCTCACGGCTGGGGTTGAGCCCCCCACCCGTGCTCTGCCCATCGAACCCACAGAATTGGGCTGGGAACACTGGCTGCCGCGGCTCCCTGGGTACCCAAGGCGATACCGGGCGCGCTCCGTATTTTCGGTGCTGCAACCTTGACCAAAAATGTTTGATAAACGCGTAAGCGAGTCCGTTGGTTCACATTAAATACACTGTGGTTTTCCAGAGAATTCCGTGTTTCCCTGTGTCCTGCCCATAATTAGCAAGAACTGGTGTTTTCTGGTGGCGGGACTGGGTAACGTAGGGAGCAGCTGTGGTGGCAGAACTGGTCAGAGCGGCTCGAAAAGTCGAGCTGTCTGGTGGGCGCAGCCTGCACGAGGGGTTTCAGCGCGGAGGCTTCTGCTGCTGGTTTTGAAAAATTCAAAATTTTGGTTTATTTTAATATGTTAATCAGTTTTAAAAACTAAGCAATAATCTTTCTTCCTAATTTGTAGAGGTTTAGTCCAATCAGAGTGTTTCAAAACTCAGAGGTACTTATTACAATAGCTTGGGGCGGGGGGAAGGAGAAAAAGATATTTTACTTAATTCTTGCTGAGCTGAACTCTGAAAAATACTTAAAGTTTTTAAGCAGGGTTTTTCTCCCCTCCCCCCAAATAGCTATTCTTTATATTACAAGTGTAGTGCTCAAGTCATCTCCTTTGAACTGTAGTTTTTGTTATACGTTTTGGCTGCAGTGTTACTTCGGAGAAGTCAGCCAACAGGCTTACAGGGCTTTTTGGCTCGAGTTCACTTACAGTTTTCTTGGCAGCTCTGCTTATTTATGCATCTTTATTTCTCTCTCTCTCTTTCCTCTTTCTCGCTCCCCCTCCCTGCCCGAGCAGAGCGATCACCGCACAGACCCATCCTCCAGGCTGGCCTCCCAGCGAACGCCTCCGCGGTCGTCGGAGGTGACGTCGAGTTTGTCTGCAAAGTCTACAGTGATGCTCAGCCTCATATTCAGTGGATAAAACACGTAGAGAAGAACGGCAGTAAATACGGACCAGATGGGCTGCCGTACCTCCAGGTTTTAAAGGTGAGGCTTTACAGATGCCGGCGATGGTGATGACTTCTTTAAAGCCTTGAGTTTATTTGATCTAAATCCAAGAATTTTGAGATCTGAACTTCTTTTGAGAATGGAAGTGTTTATGTTACAAATGAAATAATGAGTTAGATAAACATTTGGTAGTCTAAATGCTCATTGTGCAGCTTATAGACACTTGTGCTCTTTTTTTACTGCCATGAAGTCCTTTATCTTTGAATGTTTCAGGCATGACTTACTTGGAAAAAAAAATGAAAACCCTCTTAAACAACATCATTGACATTTATGTTTTGGTAGAGCGTGTCCAAAATGTACCCGGGAGAATCTACTCCGTTTCTTTCACGTTTCTTCAGCCTCTTTATTTCAAAGTAACGTGGCACCTGCTGCCAAAAGCTTGTTGGCAGGGTTGGCTTTGCTGGATGCCCAGCCTGCAGAGATGTCCGTTTTCCGCTGGCGCGCGGCGGCGTATCGGTGGTGTCATTCCTGCTGGCAGGCGTTTTGAGCAAGCCTGACCAAGGAAACTCCAGAGTTTTCCGAGCTGGGTGGCATTGCCAAAACTCAGTGTGTTGGCCAGCACGACAGCTACCTCTGTACCATCGTGGTCCACGCAGCCGGTGTACCAGCCCAGGTGCTTTTTTTTCCCCTGATGCCGCTGTTTTCTAACTCCTTGTCTGGTGCTTTGGATTTAAAACAACACGAAAACCAACAAAAAACCCAAACAAACCCCAAACCCTCAATGTTTTGATGCTGATACCTGTGTGAAGAGGAAGGCGTATTCTTATGTCATGTTGGTGGTGGGACCGTAGACAGATTGGTGTCCGTTTTGGGCAGCAGTGACATTGTTCTCCTGTGTTATTGGTCTATTCTAGCATTCGGGGATAAATAGTTCCAATGCTGAAGTGCTGACACTGTACAATGTGACAGAGGCGGACGCTGGAGAATATATTTGTAAGGTCTCCAATTATATAGGGGAGGCCAACCAGTCTGCCTGGCTCTCTGTTCTGCCAAGTATACAAGGTAACAACGTTTTTTAAAGCAAGCTGGATGTAGAAGCTGGAAAAAATGGTGCTTTGGGAGACTGCAGGCAGCTTGTAGGATAACTCTTTGGCCTTGTGGTATATGTGTAATCTTCCTTCGGTGATGCAACTGGTATTACACCAGCAGCCATGGAAAAATTCCCACAATATTCCGTGTGTATCATAAGCACTGGTTTCTGATGCTGATCTTTATTCTCTCTCGTCTTTGATGTCTTTGTGTCTGTGTGTTTACGTCTAGTTTTGTTGTTCATTCTGCATACTTTGCAGTTCACATACAGTACTCATTGAATAATATAATTATGACCCAATTAGTGTATATTTTCATATGTGTGTGTGTGTGTGTGTGTGTATATATATATATATATATGCAATGTTCACTTAAGTCCCCACTGAAGCATAAGTCCGGTCAGTTTAGTCACTTACAACTTCCCACATAACCTGTGACTGTGCAGGGTGGGAGGGTTTTTTCCAGCTGTTATTCACCCATTATTAACTGGGTAATAACCCCTCAATAGCAATAAAGACTGGCAACAATGTGACTGCAGCTCGCAAATAAATTGACTTGAAAATAGTCTGGTAGAAATGTGGTTATTCCCTCATTGTGCATTTCAAAGTAACTTTTTTTGAATGGAACAGAGACAAAAAGCAGCATACAATAATTTCTCTAAATCTCCATCATGGAGATCTTGACACTGGTGCTCTGCCGTGCCCATCTTGGGGACAGCTGGAAAGTTCTAGGTCTAAGATTTACTCTATTTGTAGGAGTTTAGGTAATCACCAATGTGCTGATTGGTTTGGTGCATAATGACTTGTCAAGCCCCTGATTTAGCAGGTGTGGAAGGAGACCATAAAAAAACCTTTCAGATTATTATTTTTTTTTAAACTCTTTAAGATTTAGAAAAATATACTTTATTTCCATCTCCTGGTTTTTGAACCTTCGGGGTCCCGTTTTTCTCCACATCTCTGAGGGCCAGGGCTGATCTTTTTTGAACAAGACCTGGGTTACCTTCCTGCTCTCCCCACCGTGCTTCTACGCAAGCCGCCAAATATTACCAGGCTCCAGATTAAATTGAGGTTTGGCAACACTGCACAATGGACAATGCTTAACTGTACTGCAGTGAATGATGCAAGGACCGTACGCTGCTTAAGACAGCTACTAAGTTGTGTCTTTTGGAGCAGAATTTGCACACACACAAACCCACCCTTTTTCTTTTTAATACTTAAGGAGTATATTTTTGTAGTAAATTCTTTCCCCTGAAACAGGTAACTACATGTGAAGGAGCCTGTATTCTGTCCTACTTTGTTTTCTCTTTGTTTTTCTTTCAACTTCCTTTTATTAAAAAAGAAGAAAAGGAAAAAAAAAAGCCTTGTGGGTTAATTTTTCCATGTCATTTGATTGCTTGCATGTTTAGGTGGTGAGTTTAGGTCTGGTGAAGGGTGTTGATTACTTTCTGAGGTGAGCTGGGACCTGTTGGTAAACGCCTTTTAGATGAGGGATTGTGGATGGGGAAAGGAGCTTTGCATCTCTACACCTCTGCCTTTCCAAAGTGCAAAGCCCTGTGGCTCCATCTCCCTATCCACAAGAATTCTCTCCATGTCTAGCTTTTTCTCTTGCTTCCCTCTTTTGTTTTTTTTTTAGGCTGCCGGTGTTAACACCACGGACAAAGAAATTGAGGTTCTCTATATACGGAATGTAACTTTTGAGGATGCTGGGGAGTATACATGCTTGGCGGGTAATTCTATTGGGATATCCTTTCACACTGCATGGTTGACAGTTCTGCCAGGTATACACTGCTCTCTTTCTGTGGTTTTTCCTCTTTTTTTTTTTTTTCCCTTGTTGATTGCTGCAGAATTAGCACAGCTTCTGTCTCAGAAAAGGACTTTTACAATGATTATTTTTTTTTTTAAACGCAGTAGTCTCAAGCCAAGGAATTGTCTTGTCACATACTTGCAATTCCAAAAAGCTAACAACAAAAAAAGGCGGGGGGAATGTCTATTGCACTTAATTGAAATATTTTTACATCTGTTAAACGTTCATCAGAAATGCTAAGGAGCTGCACTTCCTTAGCACTTCAGTGAGAAAACGGAAAATCCGCATGATAATCATTGTAAACTTTTTCAAGATGAAGAAATTCAAAGTTTCTTATGAAGCTTTGGGAATAATCTGGCCACAGTCGTGTACTGGTTCATCAAAATACCCGAGCTGTTTAATGTGCTTAAATTCACTTTATCATCCAAATCTCTTACGGAAATTCTAATTGTAATGCCAATGGATCGTGTACAGAAGCAGTGCCTTCCATATCTTGGGAATCGGCTCCGTGCATCTTTAAGCATTGCATGCTCTAAGAAAACAAGTAGTCATTTGCTTTTACTGCAAAGCATGTCTTGCTCTTCTGGGGTTGATGGTGTTTCTGTCCTTAGAAGAAACAAACATCAATGTGCTTTATTGCCTGGAAATTGTTATCAGCTGTTAAAAGATGTAACTGTAGTTGGTTTTGACACTAGTCAAATTTTCTCATTTATAACTGTTGGCAGCTGCCTTAGGAGTTCCTTTGAAAAAAACATGAACCACCTGAGGTTTGCTGGGTCATCTTGTGCTTACCATTTTATTAATTGTTAATCCTAAGCGAAGAGGTACAAAACCTGCATGTGTGTATTGCCGAGGTTCATATTACGGGAACGAAATGTTCCCACTTTCTGCAGATTTAATTTCTCACCCTTTATTGAAATGTATTGAAGAAGGCAACTTCATTGCATCTCACTCCGACGTGAACACCGAGCCTGCGTGGTGTCTCGCCACGCGGGCAGAGCGGTGCTCCTGGAGAGCTTGCTTCTGCTGGCAGTGTTTGCGTTTGCCAAGTGCTTGAGCGGCGGTTTTTAAAACCAATTTTCTTGAATGAAATATTTTTATGAGCCTAGAACGAGGCACAAGAAAATTTCAGCTTGAAACCTGCACTGCTTGCGGAGTGACCGCTGATTGCTGTGGAATGCTGTTTATCCCGGGGGTTGAATCCCAGATAAGGGATTAGGGACAGTGTTTGCACATATAACCGTCCGGAAGATAATTTCAAAATGGTTTCAATCAGAGCAACAGCTATGCAGAGCCGCTCCCACTAAAATCTAATCTTATAGACTGGTAACCACTGATGAGGTTACTAGAAATATGCAGTCCTCACAAAGGAGGGCTCATTAATTAACGTAGTGCTAGCAATTCAACTTGGAAGCGTAATGAGGGACCAATTCATCCTGCCTTCCCTCTGCACTTTTGAGATCCCAGTGAAAACTTTTGGATAAACGGCCAGTGCAAACTCAAGCCTAAATGCCTGTTTATGAATTTAGACACTTTTCTTTTAGACCAGCTAATTCAATATTTTGTCTTTAGATGCATCTTTATGTGGTTAAAGAGAACTACAATGCTTTTGAAACTTGACTTGAGCAACAAAATGAACCTGAGCCTAGTTAGAACACCTCCTTTTTTTCTCTTTCCCTAAAATTATGCTGGATCATCCATTATTTCGATGTACCTGTATCTACCTATCTAGGCAGGCACATGAATATATCTGTATACGTATACATGCGTGTAGAAGCTCATGCTCAGTGGCAAACTGAGAAGTCAAAGCAGTTGATCTAGAAAGAGGAGTTACTGTCAGATTGCAAGATGGCCTAAACATCCACAGTATTCTGTACGTCACACAATCACTGCCAGAATTGCTGATGTTTTACCGTTTCATGTTGTTCCAAAGCGCTGTACTGAACGATGCTTGTACCCCGTGCTAACTCTGTGGCATGATTGTTCCCTCCTAAAAACTTCCAATCCAGCTCCTGAAAAAGAAAAGGAATATCCGACATCTCCAGACTACGTGGAAATAGCAATTTACTGCATAGGGGTCTTCTTTATTATCTGCATGGTGCTGACAGTCATCCTGTGTCGCATGAAGAACACCACCAAGAAGCCGGATTTCAGCAGCCAGCCCGCTGTCCATAAGCTGACAAAGCGAATCCCTCTGCGCAGACAGGTAACAGAAAGTAGATAAAGAGTTTGAAAAATCTTTTACTGAGCAACTAAGCCAGCACGTCCTTCCAATGAATGCTTTGTGAAGGGGAATAAATAAGCACGAGACCAAATGGCAGTAGGGGTGGGATGGATTTAGGCGGGCACCCGGGAAGCTGGTGTGGGAAGAAAGTACATCTCAACACAGCAGTGGGTGTCTCCAGGCAAGGAAATCGGGGCAGGGGTGTTAGAGGAGAAATGTGAAAAATGGAATATGGACTGTGTTAGCAGTCTATAGATGGAAAAAAAAAACGTATTTGAAGTATTTTGGGGCCTGATCCCACAGTTCATTGAAGTAAATGGAAAAACTTTAACTGACTTAATGGACTTTGGAACAGAATCCTATTTAATTGTGTATTTATAATGTTTCTAAGGTGACTATTATTGTAGTAACTAGGTACCAGATACAGGGAGGTATTTTTCAGGAAGAATTTTGAAGACCGAGGGGAAGCAATTTCATAGCCAAGCATCCAGAAACCACTCCAAAATAGCGAAAAGGCTAATGAAGTAAAAATAGGGGAGATAACTATATCAGATCTCAGGACAGTTTCATTAAGATGCTGCTGCTTTTGACCGAGGAACAAAACCAAATGTCAGATTTAAAATGCACGCAACAGCATCCCATAAAATATATCTTACAATTGCTTGTGGCTGGCAATGGGTGTTTCTGGAGAGGGCAATACCATGAGCGACAAACCAGTTAAACGAGTAACAGGCCTTTGGCATTGTCAGAGGCCATCGCTTGCCAAAACAGCCTCCATTCCCACATACTGTCCTCTCCTGAAAGACTTGTTTCTTTTGAACCTGGAGTATAATATGTTGTGATTTTATTTTTTTATTTTTTTTCTTGCAGTAGGTCCTCAGGATAGACCTCTAAATCCACCCTCCCAGGTTTCAACCCTGCGAGGTGGAGGGATGTTGGTATCTGAGGCTTTGGCTGACCTCGTTGTTCCAGATCGGGAGCATCCGCAGGGGCTGGATCCAGGCTTTGGTCAGGGGGTTTGGATCTGAGGGTTTAGTGTGGGTCCATCTGCACCGTCAATAGGGTGCGCAAAATTTCTGCAGGTTGTTTCTACAGCCTGTCCAGAATATTGTAAGTACCAGTAATACATGGACCTTAAAAATAGTTCTTCAGTGTAAGTGGAATTTAGATGCACGATCAACCAGAGTTAGAGTAGACTTTGGTCTTGGTATTTCAGACATTATTACTTTCTCCTGAACCCTCCTTCCAGGGTTTCTGAACCTCCGTGGTTAGAAATACTACAGAGAAAACCCTCTAGTAATGCTTTAGCCATCCTCCTCTAAAATGCAGTGTTTTGCAAAAACTCGAAGTGGGGGGATGTGAACTTTGTCCGATCTGAAAAATACTCAGTTTGTTTTATGAGTGAAAATGTTAATTCTTATTTTGTCTGACTTGGCTACTTTTAGCGGGTGTTTTTTTGTTGTAATTTTATGATTTTATTCATTCGCTTGAGGATCATTGGGAAAGAGAGGGACTTTTGCCTCTGAGTATATGAGAGAGACTAATGAGAAGCCCTCATCTCAATTTACGCATCTCTATGGCTAAAATTCTGTGTAGCTTTCTGGACAAAGAAAAGTCTTGTCAAGTGTTATGTACTAAAGCGGAGAGAGATACGTATCAGCTGCTTATATAAAAGACATTTATTAGATTTCTGCCTGAATATAAAAGCATCATAATGACTCAGAGAGAAGTTGACGGCATAAAAAATACCTAGGGTTTGGTGTGAGCTCAGTTGTGTCAGTTGGAAATGGCTCCTTGGGGGGAGACTGTTATTTCATTGTGTGTGACAGCAGTGCCAACCACTGCCCTCGGTTTAGTTATTTATCATTAAATGATGCAATATGGACCTTCTCCAAAGCTATTGTTTTCACAGAGGAAAAAAAGTCTGTCTTACAACATGCCTGTCACATCGGGTTCTATCGGTTGATTTTGGTTTTCTAGATTTTCTTAGCAAAACCAGCACTTTGCTTTTAAAAGTGGGAATAATTTTTTTGAAAAACAGTATGTGTTTGAAAGTGTGAATCCCATTTCAACCCCTAAGCAAAAATTCCACTACTCTCAATTCTCCCGAGTACTTTTTTTATTAACAGGGTTTTCTCATTGAAAGACTCTCTGCTTTTGTACCTTCATAGTGCAGCATAGAACTACTATAAGCGTTGAAAGAAATCTGTATTTCTGTTTTCATGATTTCACTGGTCATTTCACTCATTGTTTGGAATTGCTTGGAAAGGCAGGATGAGATGAGCAGTCCCTGAAGACTTGCTCATCAACAGTAAAGACTCCTTAATTTTTCAGTTAACATCTCCTTGGCTTCTAGGCTGCAGCAGTTGCTTAGTTTCGGCATCTTTTAAAGCTGGTTTTGGATTTCAGAATTGTTGTCACAAATCCAGAATTTAAAAAATAAGTCAGGAGGTGTTTTTATTTAATGGGAGTTTGTTTCTGGATTATTCCGCTGGGTTTATTTCGTTCTACTGCCAGGCTTACTTTTGTGTCTTGGTTTATTTGTATGTCAGAGGGTTGTATTTAAAGGCTAGCAGGGTTTTGTCACTAAACCTCTATTTATTTATTGGTCACAGAAGGTTCTTCCTCGTCTTTGTGCTGTGTGTGGGAGGAATAAAGAAGGTGGGTGAGTTGTTGAGAGGATGAGCGAGAGTGGGCAGGGGAGATGCTGGTGGCAGGTATGGACTCTGTGAGCCGGCCAGAGATCTGGGGCTGGGTGATGGGATTTGTTGGAATTCCAGAGAAATGAGGCCATAGTTTGGGGAATTCTTGATATTGTTTTCGAAGCTCTGTGCTGCTGGGTCAAGCTCCCTAAGGATCTGGATGTGAAAATAATCCTGGTTCACAAAGAGGCATTCGCATGACCGTGATGCCATCTTGTCGAAGCGGGATAAGAGCCTTGCTGAGTAACATATGGTTTGCTTTGCGGGCCTGGATTCTCCTACACTATTTAGTCTGAGCTACTACAGGATTTTATCATTCCCCGCATGCAGGCATGTTTTTCCTGCCAAAATGCGGTTCTTTTGACATTCGTAGGAAGGGTCACGATGAAGTCAGGAATTATCAGCGCCCTCCCCCTACAGCCCTCAGCCTCACCAGGATCTGGTACTAGGTTTTGGAAATGGGAACTGCTTACAATTCCTCTTGTTTATATAAAAGCAGAGAGCTGCAGTGCTGTGTTGGTATTAGCAGTGTTCCTCATCACAGTCCCAGCTCGCAAGGAAAAGGGAAGAAGTATTTGTAGGACTGAACGTCACAAGGCAATTTGCACTATAGGCTTTAGGTGATGGGTTCACTGGACCAAAAGGTGAAGAGTAGCCTTCAGTAGGATATATCTCTATTTTGTAGAACTTCTGTTTTTCTTCTAACAAACCAATTATAATTAAAACAGACAAAAAGACAGTGCTGCTGTAGCGGCTGTAGAAGGTCCCATCTCTTGTGCCTCGCCCAGTCAACGTCACGTACAAGTGTTTGTCATCACTAGAGCATTTCATTAGCACTATCACCATTAATCTGTCAAATTTGGAACCCTTCAATTTGGGTGTATGCACGTGTCTTGACTAGGGGAGGAATGATTTCTTATGCTTAGTATTTCAAATACATTCTCATTAATTTATATCTACTGTGGTGGTTGATTCTAATCTGTCATAAAGATACAGTGAGGACGTTTGTGATGAGCAAAGACTGATTGCTTTAAGGTAAGATTTAAGCTCACTGAGCAAAATGGCTAATTCAAAATGATGATGGGAGCTGGGGCCTGAAAAAAAGAAAAGCAATCTGGAACAAGTAAAGTAACATAGTATTTCATGTAGTATCGGGCTGTAAAAATATCGTTCATTTTAAGGAATAGACTCTGAAATGCAAAGATTATTACACAACTTGCAGTAGGACGTGTTGCAAGGCTTTTACCTTAATATATATTTTAGTTTCTTGTGTTATCCTTGGATTTCTGTATATGAAAACTCTTGACTTGCCTAGTAGGACTCATTTTGTTGTGTAAGTGTTTCAAAAGAAGCGCTTTTCTTGAGGGGTTGTGCTTGTGTGCCTGTGTTGTAAATGCCACCACTTACATTAGGAATCCTCACTTTCATGTATTTAACCATATTTCATGCGTATAACCTTGTATTTTCCTAGATCCAGTCAATCGGACCATTTCTATCAACAGCTAATAGCATTACTTACTAATTATATTTATATACATATGTGCATATGACTTCAAATTAACTTTTATAGCACAGCCTTCAAAAAGACTGACAAATCACTGCATGGCTGCTCAAATCTCACAGCATGAGTGCCAGAACTGACAGATCTAGGCTTTGGGATATGGTATAAATCATCAGTGGAGGAAAACACCCTTCATAATCAATTACAGACAATTACACACTGCTCTGCAGCTGATTTTGCCACATGGCATTTAAAGATTCCAGCAAAGATTTGTTTGTTTTAAATGCTTCACTGCTTAGAAATGCTTGTAAAGCATTATCTCAGAGCTGATTAAATACAGTGTGTTAGCCGAAGGAAAAATATGTTGTTAAAATGGGGATATAATAATGCATTGGTGCGTGAGCTTTGGACACAGTGGGCTTTTCTCCTGAAGTGCAGATATGGAGCTAAAGATCTGCCTGAGGCTGGTACTTTTCTTGGTTATGGCCTCCTAAAAGCAGAAAGGAAGCACACAGAGAGTATTTTATGGTGGGAGTCTACCTTCCTGTTGAGGTTAACGTATACCACAATAGTCCTTTCAATGTTCTGCTTAAGTCAAGCTGACTTCTGCCTTCCTTGCTTTAATTAAACACTCAAAATACCTCCTTAGTGTAGTGTCATCATTGAAAACAGGCGTCACCAGCACAGTGAGTAGACTTTAAGATGTGTAATTCACCTACATCAAGTGCCCTTCCTTGATTCTCTGCTCTGGCTCTGCTTTGTTCCTTTATCTCTGAGAAGTCTGTGTTGGTGAGATCGGGTGATTGCCCAAGAAGTTCATGCACTTTGACTAGGTGTCCAGCTGCTGCTTCTTGGCACCCAGTGGACCCAAAAGTGGCCCTGGAGTCTCTATGTTGGCCATGCACAATTACAAGCTTGCTCCAAAAACTCAGTATGGCCTCTGTTATGCCTGTGTCCTATGTACCTTGAATCTTTGCATAACTGGAAGCAAATAGAGCATCTGCGTGCTTGAAAGCAACTCCACATGCTGAAATGTGAGGTTCATGGCAGGAGTTTTACTGGTTCCTGAATCTGCGTGGGTAAGGGTTTGGATGGAGGAGCGGTGCTGCAAGTAACAAGCTGGAAAAAGGCTTTCTATATGCTGTTACTTCAATGTATACATGTAGGCTAAAGTTGACCGTGTCTACTGACCTTGGAGTAGGTAGGGTTTTCCTCACTGTTTTATAGTGCCCTCTAAGGCAATAAAGAAGATTCTTAAGGGATGAGTTCAAAGGTTAATTCTTTACTATTGCAGAAAAGGTGAAGGCCATTTTGAAACAGAAAATCTCCTCCAGCCCCAGGCCAGCCTGGGTTGGTTTCATCTTTTCTGGAGCAGATCTTTATAGCCCTTGAGCTCCTGTAACTCCTTGTACTGCTCCAGTTAATCAATGAGAAGAATATTCCCTGGGAGCACAGTCCATTTATCTTCTCCCAGACGCTGAGTAGTTCTTCTGGATTTCTCATCACTCCTATCCACGTTAATGCTCTTCGGTTACCTACAGCATCTCTGGCCAATCATCCGGTTATCATGTGAAGTAAACGTGCAATTGTGCTAAAAGGGAAATTGGCAGAGTCTTTCCTCTTTTTTTTTTTTTTTTTTCCTGTGTGTTATTACTATTTAATTTCTGTGTTTGAAATGCATCACCAGAGTATTTCAGTTTTTTGCAAATTTACCTTTATAGGTTTTAACCATGCTAAGTGCCGAATTGCGAGTGTAAGAGCTAGTGAGAAGATGAAACTGGCAGAGATTTGAACAGTGTCTAAAATAAATATTGTATTCATGGGGGAAAAAAAACCCCAAACCAGAACATTTGGGGCTATTTCTGTTGCATAAGGGTTGTCATCTAAGTTTTGCAGCTTCACTTCCGTGCCTTCCTGATGTCCCATGAAAACAATGTCTATAATGACAAAGGAAAGGGAAAAAGTAAAGGCAATGTTAATAAATAACTTGATAAATAAATCAGGACTTGAATAAAGATCTCGGTAGACTGGCTGGCGGGTGGATTTTGGAAACATGAGGGAAGTGGTCGCAGAGTGGTGTTAGTAGGTTTGCAGTGAGAAGGATTTTAAAAATGGAAACCAGAAATAAGAGAAATGAAATTCAGGGGAGGTCATGGGGGACAGAGGATTTGCCACATCGTTCATGGAGATTTGCTGAGCTAGTTCATTTCATGAAGCATCATTTTTAAATTGTAGTGAAATAATGAAAATGGGCAAAAAAAATAAAAGTCCAATTCCGGCCTGGGTTCTCATACTGATGTGCCATGCAGCTCTGAGTGAGCACTTCGGCTCCAGCAGGTGTGTTCCCCTCTGGGCTGGGCATAGCCGCATCTCTCATACAAGCGTGGAATTGTTTAGGTTGGAAGAGACCTTTAAGATCATCGAGTCCAGCTGTTAACTTAGCACTGAACCATGTCCCTCAGCACCACATCTACACGTCTTTTAAATACCTCCGGGGATGGTGACTCCACCACCTCCCTGGGCAGCCTGTTCCAATGATTGACAACCCTTTCAGTGAAGCATTTTTTTTCCTAATATCCAATATAAACTTCCCCTGGCACAGCTTGAGGCCATTTCCTTTTGTCCTATTGCTTGTTACTTGGGAGAAGAGACTGCCCCCCATCTGGCTACAACCTCTTCTCAGGTAGTTGTAGAGAGTGAGAAGGTCTCCCCTCAGCCTCCTTTTCTCCAGGCTGAACAATCCTGGTTCCCTCAGCCGCTCCTCACAAGACTTGTGCTCCAGACCCCTCACCAGCTCCGTTGCCCTTCTCTGGACACGCTCCAGCACCTCAATGTCTGTCTTGTCGTGAGGGGCCCAAAACTGAACACAATATTCAAGGTGGAGCCTCACCAGTGCCCAGTACAGGGGGATGATCACTTCCCTAGTGCTCCTACCCACACTGTTTCAGATACTGGCCAGGATGCTGTTGGCCTTCTTGGCCACCTGGGCACACAGCTGGCTCACATTCAGCTGACTGTCCACCAACACCCCCAGGTTCTTTTCTGCCGGGCAGCTTTCCAGCCACTCTTCCCCAAGCCTGTAGCACTGCCTGGGGATGTTGTGACCCAAGTCCAGGGCCTGGCACTTGGCCTTGTTGAACCTCACACCATTTGCCTCAGCCAATTGATCCAGCCTGTCCAGATCTCTCTGGAGAGCCTTCCTACCCTCAAGCAGATCAATTTCATGTCATCTGCGAACTTACTGAGGGTGCACTCGATTGCCTCATCCAGGTTGTTTGATGAAGACATTAAACAGAACCGGCCCCAATACCAAGCCCTGGGGAACACCACTTGTGACCGGCCACCGACAGGATTTAACTCCATTCACCACAACTCTTTGGGCCCAGCCTTCCAGCAAGATTTTCACCCAGCGAAGAGTACGCCCATCAGAGCCATGAGTAGCCAGTTTCTCCAGGAGAATGCTGTAGGAAACAGTGTCAAAGGCTTTACTAAAGTCTAGGTTGACAACAGCCACAGCCTTTCCCTTGTCCACTAAGAGGGTCACCTTGTCATAGAAGGAGATCGCGTTAGTCAATCACGACCTGCCTTTCAAAAACCCATTCTGACTGGGCCTGATCAAGTGGTTGTCCTGTATGTGCTGTGTGATGGCACTCAAGATGATTTCCTCCGTAACCTTCCCAGGCACCAAGATCAGACTGACAGGCCTGTAGTTCCCTGAAACCTCCTTCTAGTTCTTCTTGTAGACAGGCGTCACATTTGCAAACCTCCAGTCGACTGGGACCTTCCCAGTCTTCCCTCTTGAAGAACTCTTGTTGAGTATTTGCTTCCTGATTCAACACAGCTGACTGAGCTGTGTAGTCTGCCTTAAGAGTAGTTTTGTGTTTGTATCCGAATTGTTCATCATGTTTATTAGGCTAGAGGAATGTGCCAGGTACTTATATGTGCTGAAAATAAATACTAACATTAACAATGGTTGGATGGACAAGGGGGAAAACAGTTCACCCCTCTTATTTGAATGGGTAAACTTATTCGTGCTGTTGCGTTCTCGTGTTCCACAGATACCACATCTCACAAGCAGAAGCTGGAGCTTCTGATGTTGAGAAAGGTCTGTCAGTCAGCTAAAAAGCTGATTGGGAAGGTTAATTTTTTCATAGCAGCCCTTACCACTTTCTTCCTTATGAAACCTCTTTCCAGTCTTAATCTCTGGTCATAGAAAAACGTGTCAAAGACGACAACCCCATTCAATGAGATGGGTTTGAGGAAGTTGACTTGCAAAAAGATCTCCCAAACAAAACAGGTTGTCAGAGTCATGATGAGAAATTCCTTTGGGCACCTTAGCCTTGTCTTGTCAAAGTACATTGTGTAAGAGCGTGACCTTGTTGCAAAAGCCTTTCTGGCCCATTCTGAGGAGCTCAAGTAATTCCATTCCATACGCTGTACGTGTTAATTGGACTTGAAATAAGGGAGCGGTAAGTTGCGCTTATCAGGTGTCATGGAGACAAGAGGATTTTGTGTTCATATCCCTGTGTGTCACTGATTTGCATTCGAATGCTATTAGGTTGTTTGCTTATAATTGCTTTTTTTAATCTAGTAAGACCTCTGGAACAAAAGTGTAGCCCGGTGGCACTTTACATAAGCAAACTCGGTGTCAAAGTTGACTCCAGGTGATGAGGACGAAGGTGAGAGCGGTAGTTATTCTGACGCTCCCGGGTCCCGGCTTGGGAAGGGTCCCAACAATGCTGTCCAAGAAGCACCTCCTACCGCCTGATGTGAGGACAGGTACCAGCGATGGCATTGCAAAACAGCCTTCATCCTGCCTTGGCCACCGGCTTTGGGCTTGACCGAGACTGTCATGGCCTGAAGAGAGAAGGAGGATTCACACTTAGAGGAGACAGAGTGGCAATACAAGCGGTTTTGTTTTGTGTTTGTGTTCACCTAAAACTCTGAGGTCAGCAGACAGCAGGCTGCTGCTTGCAGGTTTGAGGAAGGAGCTTCACGGAAGATATACCGTTCACACCAAGACAGGTTTTGTTACGTGGATCAAATATGTTTTGTTGTTGAGGCTGATGAGAAATCATACTCAAAAATGAATTACATTTCAAAGCATTGAACACTACATTATTTTTATGAGCTTCTCCACGTTGCCTGCAGAATCTTTAAATGAGAATGTAGTTAAATGAAAACTTAACATATCCCCCAATTATTGTGATGGCTTTTTAATGCTTTCATCAAAATCGTTGAACGCTTAGAAAATATGTGAGAGAATACAGTATTTCCTACACAGTAATATGCATGTGATCTCGATCATTGGTGCTGATGAAAAGTAAGTGAGCCTTTGCAAAATTACCATTTTTCAGTTAAAAACTGAAAATTTCAATTTAATAGTAACACCAAAAAAATAGTAAATTGTGTGCTGATTTGGGAAAAGAAATGGTGACACGGACAACGAGAAGTGAGTGGAAGAAGAGAGCTTATTGGTAACCTATGCTCACAGTTTAAGCTGCCCACTTAGGTATCTGAGGGTGATGATGTAGATACTCTCAGTTGATTAAAAAAAATATTAATTTCATTTAAAAAAAAAAAAAAAGAGACAAAAGTTTCCTTAGTTTGTCTT
This sequence comes from Chionis minor, assembly GCA_013398295.1. NCBI lineage: Eukaryota > Metazoa > Chordata > Aves > Charadriiformes > Chionidae > Chionis > Chionis minor. The sequence goes on along the minus strand of VZSF01003245.1, from coordinate 301,535 downwards.
CTGAGTGAAGCTATTTAAAACTTAGGTGTTTTTTGACCTATGGGACAGACTTACAGCCTGGGCATCAGTGTTGTGCTTACAAGGAAGGGTAAACATGTGAGAGTAACACACTAGAAACAAGACTGTAGATTCAGCCACTTTTTCCTACTACCGCTGTTCTGAGCTGGCTTGGTTGTCAGGGACTGCTATTTCTCAGACATTGGGTCAAGATTACATCTCCGCTTTTTTCTTTTTGCATCTTGTATCGCAACAACAGGTATCAGCTGACTCGAGCTCCTCCATGAATTCCAACACGCCTCTGGTGAGGATAACTACTCGCCTCTCCTCCACTGCCGATGCCCCCATGCTGGCAGGAGTCTCGGAATATGAATTGCCAGAAGACCCAAAATGGGAATTTCCAAGAGATAAGTACGTAGCCTGTTTCTCTTAACAGTAACTACACAGGTCTGAAAACCATGACACAGTATGAGAGGAAACACCTTTCCCAAGGTCTCCCAGGGTTCCTTTAGTTAAAAGAAAGTCTCAATTACCTAACCTCCTCTGAAGGTCAAGATCCGATTCAATTATCTGAAATCAGCCTTTTTTGAAATAGACACTGAATTTTCTCTGCCTGTCGTTCTGATTTTATTTTTGGATTTTTGGTAGGTTTTCCAAAACGTAACTCCTCTGTTACAAAAGGAGTGAATCTGAAATGTTGTTTCAAAATATGTACAATTTAGACTGGGAGAGATGCCCACATACAAGCATTGTTGAAGGGCATTTGATATTTCCCCAAGCAATACCTGTGAACATTAAACAATGTTTCTTAGCTGAAATATTAAACTTAATTGTTTAGTATTTATAACATAGGTAGTAAAATACCATGTAGGGGATAGATAAGGCCTAGAATATGGTACTAGGCAATCTGTTCTTTCTGTCAGGACCTTCTGGTAGAATTTTGTGTTGATTTTGTAGTAGTCTGTTAATGGAGATGATGGTTTTCGATTTAGTGGTACGTTTTGCATGTTGTGTACATATACGTACAACTGTGGCTTAAAAAGTATTAGGTTTCAAGCAGAGCATACTGAATCTTAATGTATGCAAATTCATATGGCTACATAATATTTTCTTCAAAGTGTGTCGACTAACGTGCAAAATGAGCTGCTGAATAATCTAATTAAAGCTGTAACCATATTTCTTAATATAAAAAAGACAGGTAAAAGAGAGAATATTACCACAGGTAGAACCATGATTATTATATATTAAAGTTAGTACTAGCTTTAAGGAGTCTTTAGGTGGCTTATGAGAAAATAACACCTTTTATCATCAACCGTTCTCTTTCAAAGTTCAGCGGTGTAACTTTTGGATAGAAGCGCTGTAATTTTGAACCTTCTGACAACTGTTCTGGAAATTATTTTAATGATGTAGCTGAAAACTAGTGCAAAATGGTGTAATTGCCACCTGCAGTATTCTAGTCAACAGTGGGGGCCTGTATATGTACTTCTGTCAGCCCACACCCTGGGGGGATACACTAAATGCGGAAAATTTTAGTGCGCTAAACATTTAAAACCAGCATTCAGCACAAATGTAGGTGGAGCAGATTTGCAATGAAAGGAGGCTATTTAGAGGCAGTTTATTAGGTTGGGGGGCAGGAGGCACACAATGAGGGGTTTGTTACTTTAGTCCTAGCAGGGCAATAGCACATAAATTAACCAGTTTCCAATGCAAATGTTTGTTCTCTGCCAAGATCCTAAATTCAATTTTAGTTCTGGAGAAAATGCAGGATGACCTCAGCATAGCATACGCTGCCCTGCAGTCTTTGCACCTTTTTAAACTCGCGTTTGCTTTAGAAACCAATCCAAAACAGCTTGAGGAATTCTCGCCGAGGCAAAGACGGCGTTTGACGAGGAGTCTGCAGGCTGCCCCCCCGGGAGGAACCGCCGCTCGCTTCTGTCTTGTGCCTGAGCAGATAAGCGGGGTTTTCAAACCGCTTGGCCCTGGTCTCACGCTCTGCTGTCGACAGCATGACAGCCTCTCCCTGTATTTCACGAGGGAAGGCACAAGTCCGTGCTTCGAAGAACGAGTCCCTGTGTATATCCTGTCTGTGAATCCTGCTCGTGACCACGGAGAGGCAAGATTTTAAGAACTCGCTTATGAAAATTTTTCTCCGAATCTGGCCTTTACGCTGAATAACGTTAGCAGCATCAAACTCGCCGAGCACCCTCCCTGATTTCTAGCGTGGCACTGCTTCTCGACGTTAGGTGATACTCTCTGCCAGTAAAGGAACCCAAATCTGGCCCTGGAGCACGGAGGCTGTGGAACCAAAAAGATTTTGCCCAGAGGCTTTGAAGTTTCTTTTTTATTTTAACTCTTTATCCTCCTAAAGTTGAGATTGACATGTCTTACAGCTGAGCAGGCTTTGCGACCAGGTCTGTGCTCCACAAAATGCACTTTGCCCACCGAATAACTCCTCTTTTTAAAAGGTTTCTTACGTTGGCAGTGTGATTATGACCAAGTTTCAGTTTTCCCTGGTCTCTGCTTGCCGCTCTCTGAGCAGAGCCAGGGTGCTGCAGACAGGAGGCAGCTTCTGTCACCCTCCTGCGTGACACTTGTGGCAGCAAAGGGCCCGCCGCCAAGAAACATCCTTTGTGCTAGACCCAGCTGGGGGTAAAGAAAGCGTCCCATCTTGTCCCTTGAAGGATCAAAGCGCTGGGGGAATGTCAGCACAGCGAGGAGGGGAGGCAGCGCAGAAGATATCTGGTAGGGGTGCCGAGACCTGCCAAGGGCTGTGTCCTGCAGAGCTGCTGCCTTCGTGCCGCCGCTGGTGCGGGCAGGCAGGGCGAGCGTCGCACCGGCACAGGCACCAGAAGCGCGGGGCTGGTGGCCCTGGTGGCTCCTGGGCAGCCGTTCCAGGCGCCTGAGCATCCCGGGTGCCTTCACCCAGGCTCTCGCAGCCGTCACCCCTCCCGAGCCTCCGCCGCACGGGCTTCGCTGGCCTCTTTTGCCTTCCCCTTCTCTCGCCTTCATCCTCCCACCTCTCTCCCACAAGAAGCGGCTGGCCGGCCACCTCATCAGCCACCTGAAAGAGAAACTGGTGTGATAATTACCCACAGCTGCACCCAAACACGGTGTCTACTGACTTGCTGGCTCTGTCCCGTCTGATCCCTTCAGTGCACGAGATCATTAGGCAAATGTTCACGGCCCGCGTCCCCAAACAGAAGGCAAGAATATGAAGTTTGAGCTAAAATTAAGCTGCCTGAGAGCATATTTGATTTTCCTTTCTGTTTGCACTGTGCCAGGAGTTAATAATATTTAAAATAATAATTAATTAATAATAATATCACAGGAGTTAATAATATTTAAAACATCCTCCTGCTCTTAATACCACCCTTTACCACACAAATCATCAGCTTCCCGAAAGCGACCACGTGGCGACACACACACAAAGAAAATTTTCTTCCATCCCCTCACAGTCAACGTGAAAAAGATGACGACCGTCCGTGTTAGAAGGACAGGAGAAACTTGAGTGTTGCTGGCTGCTCCTGAATTTCAGCCCCAGTCTGATGCTTTTTGAAAGCTCTGCCCCTCCACACTGTGTCTCGCTGCTTGCCATTGAGTACAACCTCCTATTGCAAGGAGAGAGAGAGCTTAAAATCCGAATTTAGCAACGGATCTGCCCTTTGGAGATGCTCGCTGCACCATCCCTAAAACGCCATGCTGCAGCGCGCGTGAAAACTGATGTGCACCCAGAGTCTTGTTAGTTGTGTGTGATAAATGCTTCGTGCTACAGCAAGTTGTTGAAAGCTTTTTATATTTAGCCCTGGAATTTCACTGGCTGCATCCCTTCCCCAGAGGCTGTGCGTTAATCTCCTGTCTTACACCTCTAGGCTGACGTTGGGTAAACCCCTGGGAGAAGGTTGCTTTGGGCAAGTCGTCATGGCCGAAGCGGTGGGGATTGACAAAGACAGGCCAAAAGAAGCAGTGACTGTGGCAGTGAAGATGTTGAAAGGTAAGAAAATTGGGTGATTAAGGATCAGAATGGGGGATATGGCGGTTCTCATCCACGAAAAGTTTCTTTTGTGGCGTCTGAACTCTGTCATCGTGGAGGGGGGGTCAAAGAGCACATAGCTGACCTCAGCCTTCAGCAGTTTGGGGTGTAAATCTGCGCCCTTGACAGCCTGTTTATCTTGAGCAGTGAGTATTTAGGAGCCAGGAGATGTATTAGCATTGTGTAGGTCTCTCTGCTTTTAGTTTAGTTCATGTCAGAGGCTGTCCATGTGTAGGTCCTAGCCCATTCAGTCCAGGTGGCGGCTGCCTATTTATTTTGAACTTAATTGTAAGGCTAGTTTGCAGGAAAGGCATAGTTATTGGAGGTTTGAAAGCTAAGGACAGCATTTTTATGTCCTGTATTACTGTGTTGCCTCTTAACATATAACACTGAAGAAATGGTCAGTCCATCAAAGAGGTTGGAGACTATTTTTTGTTAGGATATAACATATGGCTTTGTAGAATGTACAGTGTGGACTGGAAAACAAATCCCATATTCTGCATTTTGAAGCACACATGTTTTACACCAACTGGTGAGCCTGAGTGGAGTTTGGGCTGGCACGCTAGAAAATGTGAACCGGACTTGTGTCTTCTACAGATGATGCTACAGAAAAAGATCTATCTGACCTGGTGTCAGAGATGGAGATGATGAAGATGATTGGGAAGCATAAAAATATCATCAATCTCCTTGGAGCCTGTACCCAGGATGGTGAGTAGAGAAACGAAAGTAAACCAGGACTTTCCAACAGGCCTGCGAAAGTCTCATTAATCATAATTTTTCAGGAGTTTTTAAGGAAGCAGTCGTGCCGTGATGGGATTTTTAGATATTTCCCTAGCTTAGCAGCAATATTTTAACTTCTGTCTCTCATTATACTTGCAGCTTTAATATGAGAAAGGGTACTATATCATATGAAAACTCTCTAATCCCTTGCTGTAGGGGAAAAAAAAAGGCATTTTACAGGGGCTTTACCCATGCCTGTTGTTCTGAATTGTCAGTCCTGCTTTAGTGGAACTTGTACCCCATGAAATTGAAATGAGCACTTTTACTCTCTAAAGACCACAGTGTTTTACTTAAGAGCTAATTATGTCATGTCAAGTGATGCAAGAATGGCAAAAAAATCTGGAAATTAAAAATCTTAAGGAGCACTTTCCCCTTGTTTGAGATCTCATGGCATTTTTGGATTGAAAATGCTTGCTTTTCAGTAGATGGCATGGTCTGGAAGGAATAGGCACTGACTGGGTCAGGGTTTAGGTACTTTCAGCCACTAATTGTAGCTCTGCCGCTATCCTGCTTGTGGAGCTTTGGGCCAGTCAGTTTGCCAGGTCTGGACCTCCTTTTCTTTCAAGTTGTGCTTACTGATTTCATAGTTCAACATTCATTAATGCAGTACATTTATTACAGAACGCTAAAAGCTTCTTTACAGCAAAACATTTGACCCTTTGGGCTTACTCCGGTTCTCACACGGTTCTGTTTACCCAAAGGTCCGTTGTATGTGATAGTGGAATATGCTTCCAAAGGAAACCTGCGTGAGTACCTGCGAGCACGCCGCCCCCCAGGGATGGAGTATTCCTTTGATATCAACAGGGTACCAGAAGAGCAGATGACATTCAAGGACTTAGTCTCATGCACGTACCAGTTGGCAAGAGGCATGGAGTACCTGGCTTCACAAAAAGTAGGTAGAGCTCAGCAAATACTGCACAAAGCACATGGTGCTTATTTGTTCGGCGCTTTTTTTAAATTCAGTTTTGTTCTCATCTCATTTGGGTTCAAGCAGTTGCTGGGAGAAGGAGCTTTCTCAAACGAGTTGCATAATCCATGCTCTTGAAAATCGGTGGGAAAATTCCTAAAGTTTTTAATCGCTGTTTAATGACATTGCTAAAATGAGGCCCAGAATGGATCGTTTAATGTAAATACTGCGTACATTTCTGCACTTTGAATTCATAAGCACAGGTGGTCACTTGATTACACAAGTCACATTACTCCACCCGTGAGACAGCAGGCACCAGTTGCCTTCTGTTTCCAGTCAAATTGACCAAATCAGCTCACATAGTATGTAAAACAAATGAATTCAGTTAGTGAAAGGGTTTACAGAATGATAACAGGCTGAGTGGAGAAGACCATAAGATGCCAGGGCAAAAATTTTAAACAGAAAAGGCCAAAATAAGAGGAGTGAATTAGTCACTGTAAATTATGCGCTTTGCTTAAAGCGCGTGTTTGTCAGTAGACCAAGCTTGTTGAAAAAATTTATTTATCCTGTCCTGTCCCTGGACACTTGTTGCGTCAACTTTTCTTCAAACATATTTTTTTAAACCAGTAATTTGATTAAATTATGGTTATGAAACCTTAAATAGCCCCTGTATAACTACCTCTGTAAACATATTGTGGCTTGGTGGACAAGCAATCATGAATACCCTGGTTGGTGTTTGGACCCAGTGGCTAAACCAGAGCACCAAATATTGATGATAAGCACTTCCTGCAAGGTGTGGAGTGGTTAGTGGGATTTATACTGATTTCCAGTCGTGTCCACTCCCACGAATGGAGCTGTTTTTAACCAAAGACCAGAGCCAAGTGTAAACCTCCCATCCTGTTGCGTGGAGTCATGATTTTTGTATAGCTTTTCAGCACTTGTACAGGTTAGGGGGAGGGGGAATCAAGGTCTGATTTTACCTTTATTCTTTTGTCTTGAAACAGTAATTCTTAGCGTAGTAGGGTAGACAGGGCGACATGCGTGACACCACGACAAAATCTTCTAATGGCGTAGACAGGAGTATTTTATTAGGTAAAGCACCTCAGGATATCTCTTTTTAAGATTAATGAAACATTTGCCTGGCAAGGAGCCACGTCCCAAGAAAATGGAACTGTTGTGAAAGGAAAAAAGAAATCTTTTGATTGGCAGATCTCGTGAACAAGTGTCCGCCTGAGAAGCTCTGAAGTGCTGCTGTGGGGCACAGCCAAGAAGGTGTGCGCTCGCGCAGACGCACACGGCGGAACCATTTCATCCTTGATCCCGTTCCTTTGCAAAAACACTTGATCAGCACTGCGCCGAACTTGCCAGACTGTGAGGTGTTGCACAAGTCGCGGGGCGGAGGGAAAACAAAGGCAGCACATAGTAAAACTGCGCATTCCGGTTCTTCAGATATCCCACCATTTCTGTTTGTGTTTCACTACTTCTTTTCCCCTTAGGGATCCATTTATTGAGCTGGAATAATAAGAGAGCTGGTCTTCTCACGGTATTTCCATCATGCAGTAGCTGTGAGAAGGCCAATGTTCTTGTTATTTCAATGCAATAAATGTCTCGGTGAGACCTCAAAAAAGAAATATATGAAGATGACTTTGGGGCGCCTACTTTTTGCCTTACAAGCAACCGTACGTTGGAAATGGGATGTTGTTTCTAAGTTGGATGGATGCTTTTTAAAATTCTGTTGATGTGTCCTCTCCATCCTTCCAGTACTGCACAAGAACCAGCGGGGAGCTGCAGATACAGGGGTTGGCCCAGGTCATTGCAAAGAGAAAGCAGGTCATTAGTGCCAGAGAAACTGGTCAGATACGGAAATTGGTCACGGCACCATTTTGAAGATAGGAAGAGTCTCAGTTGTAAAATTGTAGGGTATGAGAAAGCAGAAATATACTGGCAGAAGATGCCAGGGTTTGAATCATTTGGTGTGTGCACTCAGAGGTGTTACATGCCATTAGAGATGCTCTGTGGAACCCCCAAACCGTGCCGATCTGGAAAGGCACGGGTCTGCCGTAGATCCTGTGTCGTCCCTGGTAGTCTCATCACATGTGATGCCTTGGGTGTACATGTACTTTTCTGTTTGGGCAGCTGAATTGAGTTCCTAGCATCTCAGAGGATGTTCTTGCAGGGTCTGAGAACAGGGAGAGGGAAGCAGGAAGGCTGGGCTGTGTTATTTCTGCTACTGTGGCATTGCTGATGCTCAGTTAGAAGACGGATTTGATGCTGAAAGCACGTGCTGTTGTCTGGTCCTGTGCACGTGAAGGCATTACTGGAGCAGGTTTTTCCTGGCAGTTCCCCATGACTAACCCAGTGAGGAGCAGAAGCTTTGTAGGCTCGTTTTGCCCATGCAGGATAAGAGCTCTCAGAAAATTGCTGGGGCAAGTTGTAATGCAAGAAAGAAATTGGCTGTTGTACAGGTTTTTTTGGTAGTGGTTCAGTCCAGCATGTCTATACGCATGCTGAAATGAAGAGGACAACATAAAGAGTAATCCAAAATTGAGGAGAAAAAAAAAAAAAAAAGGATATTTAACTTGTAAAGACATAGAGTATCCTGGATGGATTCCAAATGCAGTATTTCTTACCATGCCCCTGCTGCCATCAACCCTAATAAGGCTGCTTGAACACAGGAATAATATCCAGAACAGCCACAACGTCCTTTCCATGTCAAGAATCAGTTGCAAGTTTTCAGGATAATGCTGACATGAAGGAAAAATCTCTTGAGGAGATAACATTTTTAGTTTCAGTATCCAAGCTGTTTAAAAAGCAAACAGCCCAGCCCAGATTGTATTGGTTTGGGGGGTTTTTTTGGTGGTGGGTTTTTTTTTTTTTTTTTTTTTTTTTTTAATTAAATTGTTATAGTCTCATGGTTGAAGTAAATACAGACACCCAAGACATCTAGTTTAAAGTTATATACTGTGGATATATCTCATATTAAGATCTTTTATATTAAAAATGGTTGCAGTGATCCAGACTGTCAGGTTTTAGCTCTGGTGAGGTGATACAATTTGAGAGAAGCAACTTAATAAAACACTCATTAACAGTATTTGTAATGGAAGTGTTGCAATACCTGTACCTGGGCACATGTGATGGAGAGCGAATTACAAACAGCGTGGCACAGTTGGGTTCACCACCAAAGCTTTCAGACTCAGCAAAATATAAGTCTTAAATAAACCAGACTTTTCTAAGAAGCTTCTTAGGGCCGTTGTTCAAGTTGGAAACACCAGCCGAGGGGATGGATTGCAGTAATTAAAGCAATCATGTTTCACAGGCTTGTAGTAGATGTGTGGCTTTTTCCCACCTTGTGATTTAGGTTAAAATCTGTAAAGGAGACTTAGTTACGGCGTAGAAGTAATTTCACTTTTACAGCAGTTTATTTCAGTGGGCCTTTATGTTTTTTCTTTTCTTTCCAGTGTATCCATCGAGACTTGGCTGCAAGAAATGTTTTGGTAACTGAAAATAACGTCATGAAAATAGCAGACTTTGGTTTAGCCAGAGACATCAACAATATAGATTATTATAAAAAGACTACTAATGTAAGTGGATGGTTTTCTTTTCTCTGGAAACAAGTTTTTCTTGCAAGGATTCACTTCAAAACTATGGTTATAAACTTAATGGGCTTCTTGTACAGCTGTCTCACTTTTCTTCGCAGGCAGAAAATGGGGATTAAGGACATAAGCATTTCTGTTCCCTCTTGCAGCGACAGTTAAAAAGATAACCAAAGAGGCTGTATATCATCTGATTTATTAGAAATGCTAAAATATAAGAATTGTGTGTCCCTGACTCCAATCACTTGAAAAAATGGAAATATTCCTGTTGATTCCAGCTCATTTTGTACCAAGCCTAAGGTCTTGAAAAACACCATTATCAACCGTGCTAGCAATAACCATAATAAAAATCCTGTTTATGTGTGGTAATGCCGCGTACAGCTTTATGCCTTTTGCCTGTACTTAGCTCGTTACGTACAGGTTATGGTGGCAGTATCAAACTGGGGCTAGAGGTTGAGAAAATGGATTTTTACTCCCCGCTCTGTCACTGGTTTGCTGTTTAACCTGTACCAAATCAAGAAGATAAAACATTTCAGATGTAGTTATTGATGCCTGGCTTCAACCCCTTACACCTTCTCCGCGGGGGATCTCTAAAGATCCTGAGGAACTGCACGTGGGTTTTGAGGGGAACTTTGCAGAGCTCATTCAGTTGTACAAATTTTAATATTTTGCCTAAATATTAATTGTAATTAACAATCCTGTTAATTATATCTTATGATATGAAAAAAATCTATGAAAATTAGCACTTACCTATGAAAACAAAGCACTAAGTGATTAAAGGCACTTTAATGGTAGTACCTGCCTACTTCCAGAAGATAGAGCAAGCAGGTTATGGGTATGGCAGGACCGGAGGGACTTGAACGTAGCGCGATTCCTGGGCTTGAAGCCGGGCAGACTGTGGGTGCAAAGCCACCAGCAGTTGTGTCACTGTGAAAGGTGAAAAAAGAAAACAAAATTCTTGGGTTTAGTGATCAACTTTTTTTGCAGGCAGGCCTTTTTTTTTTTTTTTTTCCCCTCCATCCCCCCCAGAGGATTTTTAATTGGGGTGGGGTTTTGTCTTAAAAGAGCCATAGTGGAATGATCATTTTAATTTTGACCTGCTTATTCCATCATTCTCCTAGCAAGACTCCCAGAGTCTGGGAACTCTTTAGGACCCCTCAATGCTTTTAATTTTATCTTCAATACTTACATCCATTTTTCTTAACAGTCTGCCTACTTTAGCCCATTTTACTTTTCTTCCTGAAAATTTCAAAGGTAAATTATGCACTGGATTGCATTAACAGACTGCTCTCTGAGAATTGATTAATCTTTTTTAAAAATTGGTGTTGAAATCATCCTGTAGATTGCTGCCATTTTAATTTTCCTTCCTTTCCCCTCCAAACTTCCAGGGCCGGCTTCCAGTAAAGTGGATGGCTCCAGAAGCTCTGTTTGACAGAGTTTACACGCATCAAAGTGATGTGTAAGTGGCCTTATTTGAATGGGGTTTTGGGGGGTGGGAAGGAGGGTTCTTTTGGTTTGTATTTGTTACAAGTTTGGGATATTTTCAATGCGTTTTCCTGTTGGCCTTTACCTTTAAGCGTTTTCATTCTGTTTCACGTATTAGTGGATGGAACAGGACTTGCCCTTAGAAAGTGAGGATTTTATGGTAGACTGCTAACCAGTGCTCTGTTACTAATCTGCCCAGCTTCAAAGCACATGAAAGGTGGAAAATGCTAACCTCCTTCTGTCAGTGCGGAAGTTTCCCCCCTTGAACTTATTTACGGATATGCAGCTACAAAGAGTCTATCTCATTTGCTTGGCTTTTGACATACTCTGGACTTCCTTCAGGTTTTTTTAGGGGGGAAAAAAAAAAGAGAGGGAGAGAGAGAGAGAAAAGAAAGACAGGCAAGAAAGTTCCTGAAAAATTCTTATAAAAATTTGTGCTAAGATTAGGTCTAACAAAACGTAGGCTGGATATACTGGAAAAGCTTTCTGTGATTTCTAGAAGCGGTGTTGCTTCCCAGCAGTACTTCACATGTCGGAGGAAATCATTGGACTCTGACACTTGAAAATCTTTTTATGTGTGCGCAGAGCTGCTGGCTGATGCAACCGCTGAGGATTTATTCTGCTTCCTATTACAGTTGCCTAGGCCCATCTACAGGACTCGCGTGCACTGAGCTTCAAGTAGACGTGTATTTTTTATGCGGTGCAGATGAATATCTTATGGTTTCTGTTTCTCCCAGAGAAGCTGTTAACCGTAAAAGGCTGGATGCTTCCCAGCACAGGTGTAAAAGGTTATGCATGTCAGTGCAGGGTTAAAAAGAAAAAGGGCAGGGTGGAGAAAATAAGAGGCATCTCCTCTTTCTTTAACCTAGGTTAAAGAAACCCCGAGCCGCTCTCTCCTTCACGCTTCAGAAAAGCGTTTTCTGAGGCTTTTCCTGCAATCTTTACATTATTTACAAAGGAAACTATTTACACAGGCTAAGGGTGGATCAAACTTTTGTTTTTAAATAACATCTTGGCCAAATATTTTAAGCGAATGTGAAGTAAACTACTTCACTGGTTCAGGACTGCAAGTCAGGCTGGGCTCCCCAGCAGCCACGGGGCACGAGGATTTCAGTGCTGGAACCTGGAGGCTCTTGGCCCCGTGGTGGCTTTGAAGGTGGCTAAAGATAATATTATTGTAAGTTTGTGCAAACAGTTTACTAAAACACACTGCTGCAAAGCTAGGAGAGCTGCGGAGAGGCTTGGGAGCCGCTGCAAGCTGTGTGCAGGTGCTCACCTGGCGAAGCCGCCTGCCAGAGAGCCCCGGGTTGCCAGCCAGGCGTGATGAGGCAGGCTCTGGAGGTGGCGAGCAGGCAGGAAAACTGGCTGAAAATTATCTTCCTTCATTTCCTAACAAAAATCAATAGTAAAAAAAAGAAGAGCAGAACGGTGCAAAAAAACCACTTTTTATTTTGAGCGGTCTGCTTTTTCCGAAATACCCCGCCACGCAATTGCAATCCAGCTCGGCTGTGGGTGTTCTGCAAATAATTAAGCTGTGAAGACGCAGTTCTTTGCGGTAGCCCTGGAAACTGGGGTGCTCGGAGCTCACCAGACAAAGGCAAAGCGTGTGTTTGAGAACATGCTGAGGTCAGTCTCCGCTCCACACGCTGCCCCTGCATCTGATGCGCTTCGCAGATCCACGTCCCGCTCAGGGCGGTGGGAGCAGATGCTGGTTTAAGCATCTCCTAAGATGGATTTGCAGTCGTCTGCCGCAGACGCATCTCTGTTTTCAGCAGTGGGGCAGATCTTCTCATGCAGTTTTCTCTTTGATTTGTAGTTGGTCATTTGGTGTGTTAATGTGGGAGATCTTCACGTTAGGAGGATCGCCTTACCCAGGAATCCCAGTGGAGGAACTTTTTAAGCTGCTTAAAGAAGGGCACCGAATGGATAAACCTGCCAACTGCACCAATGAACTGTAAGGACCCTTATTTGCTGTATCAGGATGGACGGGTACAAACTACTGAATTTACATGGTTAATGCTGCCCCCGGCAGAATCAAACATTTTCAGAGTTGCTTGGTTCTAAAAATTGTGGATACATGTGTGCATATAGATATGTAAAGAAAAGGTATGAAAGGGTCTGCAGGAAATGTCTGAGAGAGGATACTTCCCTACACACCTTGCTGTGATCCCATTGAAAAAAGAAGAGATCGTCTACAAGCCAGTCTTTGTCAGTGGTTTTACACCCATACTTGTTTTATTTTAATTTCATTAACATGAAAATTCCTAAATGGCAGACATACCACTAGTCATTTGTAAGGCGCATCAGGCTGGTTTTGTACGCAACAAAATACACCTGGGAACTTCTGCATTAACACAGCGTTACCTCCTCGTGATGAGGGAGAGCGTTTTCCCTTTCTGATATTTCAGTATAGCCCTAAACTATTTTTAATTTTTTCCCCCCGCATTTTAATTTCTTCACTTTGCAAAGACTGCAGTCCCTACCATGCAAAAATATTTAAGTGTGTGTAATTTAATACCATGGAAATTCCTGGGACAGAAGGCTGCAGAATTGGGCCCAAAAAAAGGTAATCTAGGCACTGTAAAAGATACAGGAGTAGAAATGCACCCTTGAGGGAGGGGAATATTGCGCAATTTGGGTCAAGTCAGTGGTCCATGTGTAGGGCTGGGGGTGCTCGCTGCTTTACTACTGATGAAGAACGTTGACTGTGTTTGAAAATGTTTACAAGAAGGATGTGTGATTTTAATTAAGCCAAGAAAATATGTATTTCTTACAGCTATATGATGATGAGAGATTGCTGGCATGCTGTGCCTTCACAGAGACCAACTTTTAAGCAGTTGGTAGAAGACTTGGATCGGATTCTCACTCTCACAACTAATGAGGTAGGTAAATTGTTCCCCTCCGTAAGCTGCCGATCAGGACAAATGGTTCAGGAGACAGATGGAATTTATTCGGTTATGAAATCCTGTACAAGTTCTTGTTCTGTTTGTCGTTGTCCTCTGAGGTTACACACAGCTAAACTATGTATCCTATGAAATCCTCTGTTTCTTGCCATTATGCCCTGATTTTATGTAACTAAACAGAAACACGTCTTTAAAGTGTTTTTGTTTATTTCTCCTTGCATCTTTTGATGTTTTAACACAGCAGTATCGAGGGACTGCAGGTAGCAGGTTGAGGGGCAATGTTTATGTTTCAACGTGAGTGTCGTGTGAAGGAGAGATGTAGAGTTCATGGTGTTTTTCATTTATCGACTCGGTTTGATTCCCAGCCATGATATCTAGGTCAGAAGAGGAGAAATCGTCAACGGTAGATTTCAGATTGTATATCTGAGAGCGAATTAGGTTCGCTGAAATAAGCTCTCTGTGGGGGGAACGAGGACCCACGGGGAACATGCAAACAGCCATCCAATTATCCAAAGGTCCTGCCTAACACTGCTTCGGGTTGGGATATATGAATGCAAGAGGTTTTATTTGAAGAGCGTTCTTGTAGAGGTCTGAGATATTATTAGTTTTAGCGAGGAACACGCTGATTAGGGTATTCACACAGGAATCGGTTCTCTTACCGCTAAATCACACGTACCTTTGAGGAAGATCACAAGTGATGGAAATGTTGATTCTTTTGGTGGGAAACTCCTTTTGAAAGAAAATGCTTGGTGTCACAGGAACATTTTACAAATTCCTAACATTTCTGAGAAATTAGATGTATATTGNGGGGGGGGGGGGGGGGGGGAGGAAGAACAATACCCTTGCAGAGGAAAGTTGCAACAACTTGTTTTGACCATTTCAAAATAAATTTTTCAGATTTGTTATGATTATAGCACTTCTTTATAAGGGGGGGGGGGGGGGGGGGGGGNNNNGGGAGAGGGGTAGGAGGAAAAAAACAGAGATTTGGATCGCTTTATATTGGTCCTCAGTATTATTGCCAATTTTTCAGAATTGTTGTAGAAATAAGAAGTCGATTATTAAGCAGCGTTAGGGAAGGCTGTATGCAGCAGAGGCGATAGGAGAACCTGAGTCAAGAGGTGCCATTTTCTGTGATCATCATTTGCTCAGTAGAACTGACTGAAAAACATTCTTTGCCGTTAGTAGCAGCTATAAGTTTATCCAGATTCTGTTTTTAAGGCTTACTCTAAAAAGCAGTCAGTCCCTTCAGAGATGGGGCAGGAATATGCGCTCCCTATGGAGTCGGTGAGGCAGCTCTGCGTAGCGCTGCTGTTTTCCCCTCGTGCAGTACTGAGTGACTGACTACATCTTTTCCTGCCTAATTTCTATATGATTTCCCGAGATGGGTTGGAGGTGGGCTGGCTGCCACTGCGGAGTGCTGGGTGGCTTGGACTGGAGAGGCGTTTGCAAATTCAAGGGGGAGGCTCTGGGCTGCAATTCTGCGCCTGGGAAAGGATATTGCTTTCTTTTTTTTTGTGTGCCTTTAACCATCTTGCCTTCCCAACTCTGGACTGCTCATGGACCTGGAACGATCTCAAAGGTAACCTGGAAAGGCCTTTAAGGTTACATAAATTACTTTAGACTAGAACCATAGGAAAAATGGCTGGAAAAAGCTTAGGAACACATCCAGTCCATCTGATCGGCCTACGGCAGGATCCACTATATGTTTGTCATTCCTGACAGATGTTTATGTAACTTGTCCTTAAAGATCTCCACCGCTGTATTTCCGCATCGCCCCTTGACAGTCTATTGCTTCGTTTCATTAGCTTTACTTCTTCAAACTTTTGCCTAATCTCTAATCTTTCAACATAAAGTATTGCTTTTGTCCAATTTACCCTGGACAAAAAAGCAAATTATTTCACTTGTCTTTGCAGCACACTTTACGTTCCTGAAAACTCGTTCTGTTCTCACTCAGTGTCTCCTGAGAACTCCGGCGTGTCCCGTTTTCCTCCATAGCTGGTGCTTTTGAGACCTCTTGATTTTGTGTAATCTGCACCGTTTTCCCAAGTGCGGGTCCTTCAGGCATCAGTGTGACAATACTCCTGCTTTTCCTCTCTGCAGTGGCACTTTCCCTTTTCCCCCGAAATGACACTGTTGGTACAGTTTCCCAACAACACAAAGAACTGCTAAGGCAGCCAGCAGTATCTTCTTCAAGTAACCATTTCTGCTTAAATGGTAATGCCTTCCTCTTCCCCATGCTGAATCGTCACCTGTTGGGGGTTTTTTGGTTGGTGTTCTGGGGTTTTTTTGGGGGGTGGTTGGTTTTTTCACCCCAAAAGACCCTATTTCCGCTGTTTCCCAGAGCAGTGTGCGATGTTTCCCTGATCGGTGTGAGCAGAGGTGACCACGAGTCAGCCCCATGGCTGTGTCGTTATGTCACCACCAGGAACCATCCTCATCCTGGAAACTTCTTGTGCCCTTTTCTGTGACTCTGGCCCTTGACATGGGATCAGGAGGCTGGAGAGGGGATGAGGGTCCCACCTTCAGTACCGAATTCATGCATCAAGCCTTACGATGTGACGAGCCGTGCCTGATATTCCCTGAGAAAGCCCCGTTGCTTCCAATGCTGGGCTACTTTTTTCTTTACTCTGCCTGGAAAGTGGCTGACTATTTCTGGTCACGTAGGATGGGTTTGCTAATATATAAATAAGGGTCAAGATTGTCCTTGTGGATTTTTTAAAAGCCTAGGCAGCGAGAAAGGCAGTAATTAATCATAGACCCACACTGCCTTCTCCTTCTGCCCACCGTATTTGTCGGCATTTTAAACCTTACACCCCACCCCACCTTTTAAAATGGTGACCATTTTTTAACTATAATATGCTAATGATTGAATTTCTGCTTGAAAAAATACATTAACCGAAGACCTAAATTACCCCAAACCCAAGCACAGCAGCATGAAATACTGACTGAGGTGGAAGACTTGTCTCGTCAGTACGATCATAACTTGTGGTTTAGCAAATGAAGAGATTGCATTTAAATGAATGCAGCTGCCTTTAGAAGTTGAAAGAGAAGGAACATTTCAAGGGGAAAAATAACTTTATTCTCCTGCCAAAACTGTTGTTTCTAGCGAAAGAGCCTTAACCCAAAACTTGGATTCAGCAGATATTATTTCCTTTTTTAATGAGCGCTTTGGTCATGGCTACTCTGGGACACACACACACGCACACACACACACATGAATACGTACTGTAAAAACACAAATCTAGTGAGTTTAATTTTGTTTTCCTTTCAGTTCTTTTTTGCACGTATGCCACTGCATGTTTAAACACAAATTTAATATCACAGAATATAAAACAGATATTCAAAGTGACCAAAGGAATATAAAGTTGGAAGTATTCTTCCCTCTCCAAATCATTACCATGTGCTAAAGAAAAATGGTTCTATTTAGGCTGAAATTTCGTTTTTATCATTGCGAGTGAAAAGTCCTCTTTTGATGTGGTTGGCATGTTTATTTCCACTGACGCGGTGAATGCTGGTGATGTTGGACATCAGCAAAGTACTGTGTTATTGGTTTGCTTTTTCTTTCTCTCTTCAAGCTCCGCATTTTATGAGAGATTTAAGCAACAGGCAGTTTTGAGTGCAATTGCGTTACAGGGACAAGTGTCATTTTTAAACTGTTCTTTCACCCACGATATAATCACGCCAAATCAGAGCGGTGGTAACACGTTATTGTCAGTTTTACTCACTGTCCAAAACTGCAATGTATTTCTTTTGTCGTAGGAGTATCTGGACCTCAGTGGACCTCTCGAACAGTATTCACCTAGTTACCCTGACACCAGGAGTTCGTGTTCTTCAGGTGATGACTCTGTTTTTTCTCCCGATCCAATGCCTTATGAACCTTGTCTTCCCAAGTACCAACACATGAATGGAAGTGTTAAAACATGAAAAGAAATCACACAGAGGGACAGAGAAACGAGAACGTCAAGCTACCTACCATATACAAAGCAAAATCTTTTCTCCAGGAACTTGGTATTTCTGCTTGTACATATGAAATATGGAAAAAAAAAAAAAAGGAAAAGAAAAAAAAAAAGAGAAAACTTGGAGGAAAGCGTAAAGGATCTCATAATTTGCAACTTTTAAATATTCCCAACAAAGAAGAATGTTTCTGAGCTGTGTTTAGATACCCATCGCTGTCAGTTTTCTGGCTTCCTGTAAGCTGCAACAGACTTTGTTTGTACAATGGACCAGTTGGACTTGAGGCAAACTCTGGGTCTGCCTTTCTTGTTTATTTTGTAATATTTGGAGAAAATATATGTTGGCACACACTTACAGAGCACAAATGCAGTATATAGGTGCTGGATGTATGTAAATATATTCAAAATATGTATAAATATATATTATATATATTTACAATGAATTATTTTTTGTATTGATTTAAGAATGGATGTCCCAATCCACCTAGCAAATTAGTCTCTTTTTTAACAGCTATTTGCTAAATGCTGTTCTTACACAGAATTTCTTAATTTTCACCATCCAGAGGTGGAAAATACTTTGCTTTCAGGGAAAATGGTATATCATTAATTTATTAACTAATTGGTAATGTACAAAACAGTTAATCGTTTATAGGGTTGTTGTGTTTTTGTAATTTAAATGGCATTTCTATGCAGGCAGCACAGAGAACTAGTAGATATATTGCTCAGTCTTTACTAGTTTTCAGATCTTTAAAAAAAGAAATATTTACAGTATATAACTAATTTTGGGGAATTAAACTTTTGATTTATTTGTGTTAAAAACTGCAGTGTCAGATGATTATTCTTATCAAAACCAAATCCTTTAACAAGAAAGTCTTTTATTCTTAATACCTGTCACTTTAACAATTTAAATCTTTAGCAGTGTTTCCCGTGGCCAAAAACCAGAATCATTCCACTTACCCAAAAAAAAAAAAAAAGAAAGAAAAAAAAAGAAAGATATGAAAGAGGGTCGCTAAAGTAAAGAAAGACATTACTTTGTCTATAACCATAGCAGAACATACTGCTCTAAAAGGAGCTGAGCTTCTACACCGAGTTGCACATGCATCAAATTAACTACAATTCTCTTCCCTGAGTTGGATAATAGGTTCCAGATCTTTTGGCCTGGATCTTTTGCCTTTTAGACTATCCCTCTATTGTAACTTAAGTTAAAAAGAGAGAAGTTGTTTATAATGACAATTTGCCATAGGAATATCAGCATCTTTTTAAGGGATTAATTCATGCTGACTCCAGTATTTCCTTCTAATCCATTCCATAACAGTAGGTATGGCACTGGCCTCTGCTAAAATATCACTGTTGTTTGTATCTTTTTACGGAAGTCTCGTGTTTTTACTTTCAGAACACTCACACTGATACAGCCATGCAATATGAATGCAAGTTACACAGTTTTATGTGGTGGTGTTTTTGGTGGGGTTTTTTGTTTTTTGGTTGGTTTTTATTTTTTTTTTTAAATTGGGTAAAAGAAGTACTGAAATCTGTTAACTTTTGTACTGACAATAAAATGTTTCTACAGATATTAATGTTAAAATTACAAAATAAATGTCATGCAGCTTATTTTTCCTAATCCTTTGTGTCATGCAAAATGGTTTCCTGAACATCAAGTGATGGAACACATCCAGAAATGCTCCCTTTTGACCTTATCGTAGATCCTATATTACAAAGCAATTCTTTCAGGAATAATACTTTTGCCTCTGTCTTATAAAATGTCTGCTCATGAATAACATCGGTTATTTGAGTAAACATGTGTACAGTCTATGGTGTTGGGGGGGTGGGACGCTATTTGCTGGAAAATGGTTTGAAGTGTTCATAGTGTAGACATAAAATGTATTCTCTTTTTATTTAGTCAGGCTGTATTCTTTAATTAATGAGGTTTCTCATTCATACTGGAGAGGCTGGAGGACCATTTGTATGGGAGATTTAAAAAATAACGGAAAGACAGTCGTCATGGAAAGAGTATAAAAGTTTGTTGTTTTTTTTTTTTACTTGAAAACAGAAGGAAGGCACACCAAAATAGCTAGTGCTTGAGGCAGAAATGGGAACTTTATGGTTACATTACTGTTGCAGGTTAGCCAGAAAAGGGTTCTTGAACCTGGTCTTCACCACATGCCATAAAAGTGCTGCAGACACCAAACTATTCTTTGGTTTCTTTTCATCTCTTTCTACTTTGACCAGAAATCCCGTACCAATCCCAAGAAGCTTTCTAAAAAGTGCCTGTTAAAAACTGGTGTTTTCCAACTAAGAATTTTCTGATTGAAAAATTGCCACTGGCTCTACCAAAAAATAACAATTCCCTCTCCCCACGACATCTATTACTATTAGTAGCAATGGCAGCTACTGTCTGGCAGAAACCACAATAATCTTAATGACGCACGTCTGGTTTTAAGATGCTTTTTAAGGGGTCTCCGAAGATCTTCAGTCTTGCTCTGCTTGTATTGAAATGGATTTAAAAACATCTACTTTGATACCTTTTTAAAAGAAAAGCATGTAAACAATCAGAAACATGATGGAAAGGAGCTATTAAATAATGTAGACTTATTTGGTTACCTTTGTGTTGTTTTAAATAGTTTATTTTCTTTTACTTTGTTCGTTTTTATTTTATCTCTCAAAGATTAGATTTGCACCTTGGAGATGCAAATTTCCCAATTCCACAAACTCAGTTTCTGGGGGAGAAGCAGAACATCTGCTGTGTGTGGAGTTGCAAGAGGAAATTAGGCAGCAAAAAATAAAGCCCCACCATTGAAATTTGTCTGAGGGGGACATATTCCCTATTGCCCTGACTACCTTTGGCTCTCCCATGAGAAGAAGGGGTTAGGAATTTGGATTGCTATCTATCTCATCTAAAAATAAAGTTGTTGTTAATACCAGGAGCAATAACGAAGACTAGCATTATGTAAGGAAATGAATGTGTATTGATGTGGATAATGAGGATTAAGTTCTGTGTATAATCAGTTTCCTGCAGCATCTAATAGTTTCTTGTCTCTTGTTTAAGTATTGATTAAAATCAACTCTCTGTAATATATGAGAAAATAAGGATATAGAAACCAGATTTATTACGCCTCAAATCCATAAATAAGTTCACATGGCCTGTTATGTTTTTGTTTCACTTTTTTACTGTAATATAACAAGTAGCATGGGCTATATACATCAGATAAGGAGGTAAAGTCTATTCTTTCACTTTTCCTGTTGGTTTGATATTATTCAGTATCTGTTTTGTTATGCTTTTACACAAAAGCAAGTGTTGAACTGTGTTCTCAGTTCCAAATCTGTCAAAAGACACGTAAGTTTGTGGTTTTATTTATGGAAGCTATGAGCAAATCGTTTGTAGACAATCTAGTAATTTTCGTGTCTGTCCACTGAAAGGGTATTGAGAAAAGCATTACAAAAAAGTGATCGTCTGGAGACGATCTTTTGAGTGAGAGGTTCACTGATCTCGGTGTAATTAATTAATCCAAGAGAAGGTTAAGAATGGCCTTGATTGGGGTATATAAACTGCTCATAAGAGTAAAATACTTTTTAGTAATAAGAGTCTCTTCTATAAAAGTGCCTGAAAGGTGGACCAAGACCCGTCCTGGCTAGGTGGAGCGGCCCATCTTTTGGGTGGTAGGAGCAGCAAACCCCTGGGTGCCATTGACCTTCCCCCAGCTGGAGCAAACATGGTCTGCTGTGGCTCCACAGGGAGCAAAATCCAGCAGTCAAGGGAGCTGGTGGTAATGTTTCCTCCTGTCCTCCACGTCTGTGATGGGAAAGCTCGAGTCATGCAGATCCTGAAGGGCAAGTTTTGGAGACTTTCCGTAGTCCAGGAAATTTCAAGTCTGTGCAGAGAGTGGCTGCTCGAATCAGTGCCTGACGGTAATTGTTAAGGAAAGGTAAAGAACTGCTAGAAGATAAATCCTTTGGCAAACGTTCGTTTGTATTATACTTGAGGGAATAACTGAGGCAAAACCGTTGCTATTCATAGAAAGAAAAAAAGTCATAGAAATGGAAAAAGCCAACCAACACCTGCTTTTGAAAGGCCATCTGTCCATTCTGTAATCAGGAAGTTCTGTATCTGCATAATTTGATCTAATTATTAGAAAAGTATTTCCTTGAATTTTTTCCACAGTAAATGTAATAAATTCATGGTGGTGAAGCGTAAGTTACCTCCAACAATTTGTGCTTGGAAACACCATCAATCCTTTTGCGCCGGAAAATATGTTTGTGTACTACTGAGCTTTTGTCGCCCTGAGTCCTCGATGTTACAAGCAGCTTAAATGCAATAGACTTTGTAGAGCAAGTCTTTTTTCATCCCTCTTTACCTGTGCAAAACTCCTGTTAACCAGATTTTCTGTAAAACTCCAAAAGGAGAGAGAAGATGGAGGCAGTGATTCTCTTCACAAGGATACGCCGAGACAGACCAAGGGGCAAGAGGCACCAGTTGCTTCAGAGTATTTCCATGTGGATTTTTAGAAACAATTTCTTCACTGTGAGACCGCTTGGACGCTGGGATACGCTGCCTAAAGGAGCAGTGGAATCTGCCTGGCCATAGATATTCAAGACTTGGCTTGACCAGGGCCATGGATAACCGACTCGCAGGCCCTGCTTTCAACACAAGGTTGGCCAAGATGATCTCTGGGGTTGCTTCAAGGTGAAACTTCCCTGTGATTTTGCCAATCTGCGTTATTGGCCAAAGGTAACCCAGGTCTGCAGAGGATTTCTGGAAAGCTGCACTGGCTCGTGTTGGGGTTGTTAGTGGGATGTATTGTTCAGTAAAATCAATTTAGCGATGCGTTTAACGAGAGAGAGAGAGAAATCCCTCTCTATTAAGGCATTTGGATTTTAAACGTCAGGTCCTGGCTTGCTTTCGATTATCACAGCTGGCCAAAAATTTTCTGATTGAATTCCTATGCAGTGGAAAACCCTGTTATGTCAAAAGCTCGCTGTGAAGCATGAGTGTCTTGCAGAAGATAAAGTATTTTGACCTTACCAGAAGGACGTGACCTGATCAGAGTCATCTTGTCAGAAGGAAATGAAGTCATTTTATGTTGCAACTATTTAGTAGTAGACAATATGAAGTCAAAGTAAGAACAGAGTATTTTGATTTTATCAAAAGGGAATGGTTTGACTAACTCAAAGTGACACCCATGTACTGCAAATAATTGCACTTTTAAAATGTTTTATTTCCAGTTCAGGCTGCTGGTGAGTTTTTCTCCAAGAATTTCCTGAGGAAGACACTTTTAGGTATCAATGATGTTTATATTGCTCAGAGTGCCTATCAATATTTTGACAGGCTTTTTCCTCATCCACCAGCTATTGGCCACTACAATCAGACTGCTGTGAGCAAGGCCAGCAGCCAGTATATCTCAGGAGGGTTTGTGAGGAACCTGGTACCATTTCCACTGACCAGCACTATGCACTGGGACCAGGTTGCCTCCCCTGAAATAGTGAATTACTGGGCAAGCTTTTCCAAAGCCTCGAAGGATTTCCGGGGAGGACTAAAATTTCCCTGTGGCAGAGGAGCAACTCCCGTCTTCTGCTATGGCATCGTGCCTTTGAATTGTCTGAGGCAATAAGGAGAGAGTGAAGAAATAGGACAGCAAACAAAAGCCCTGGTGTCAGTGCTGTCTGGAGAAATCTATGGCCCATTATACTGGAACCAAAGTGAATTACAATTTATGGGAAAAAAATCAATACTGCCAAGAAGTGTTTTAAAGACATCTCAGAGAAAATAGCCAAGGTGCAATGTTTTGTCTAGACGTGTTTCCCTGGCACAACCGTAGGTATTTGAGGGCTATTCAGCAGCATACAGTACTTTCTTTCCCAGAAGTTTGTTGCCACAAAGATGCACAAACTGACAGCTGAATGCTGCTGTATCGCGAAATTCAGTAAGTGAAGGATCCGCCCCAGGAATGATGGTTTGGCTGTTCAGAAGAGCAAGCTACATCCAGGTCTGGAAAGAGTGGGTGTGACACCACGGGAGAAAATGGAGTTGCATCTTCTTACATCATGCCTGAATTTCAAACGTTACGTGTTAAGTCCCGAGCGCCAAGAGCAGTTGGGAACAGTTTGCCGCCGTGAAAAGTTGGTGCCAGTGCTTCTGAGGAAACCGAGCACACGTACCTGCAGCTGGCTTGTGATGAGGTTTCCTGAGGAGAGCAATTAAGCACTGTGGCAGAAAGATGCCTTTGTTCTTTGCTCGACCAGCTGGTTTTGGCTGGGACAGGTCAGAGCCCACAGCGTGCACTTTCTGCTGGTGCAAAATTAGTTCGGAGGTGAGGGACCTTTTTGGTGCAACCTTCATACTGGTGCTGCAGAAGGTGCACACGGAGGCCTTCAGCTGGAGAGCGATCGTCTGCCGCGAGCGAGCAATACGCCGGGAGAAAAGAGGTGAGAGAAGAAAACTTGTGCAGTTGGCACTGGCTCTTAATTCAAAGTGTTTCCTTATGAAACCATTAATTTTCTCCTCATCAGCTCCAGGAAGCCGCCAACCCGAATGAATGCCTGTCTCCTCTGGAGCTGCCAATAGGGTTGAAATGAAACTGCCAGCATGCAACTTGCCGGGCGCATCCAACTTTTCTGAAGCATTTTCTTTCATAAATACACCCTCTTCTTAACAGTTTTCTTGGCTGTATTTCATTTACTTATACATAAGATTTTTTTAAAAAAAAAGTATTTGCATTTTTCAGGTCACAGATTTGGGGAAAAACCCGCCAACCAAGGGTTTCTGCTAGGCAATTGTAAGTAATAAAAATTTGTCTATATATTTTTCCAAATTCATATTTTCCCTCTCATTTAAAATTTCCGAGACTTGTTGCCTGACAGCTGTTATAACAAATGGTGGACTTCTTCAGCTGATGTAATCCAAGACTTCATTCATGTCAGAGGTGATGTAATATTTATTTATCAGCTGGTCGATGAAGTATGATCCACTGGTTTGTTTTTTAATGTTCAGTAGCCCAGTTTTGGTGTATTTCAGTAAAAATAGTATATTTATCTCTAATTATCTATATAGACTTGATCTGTTCAAGAATTTTTATCGATCCAGCCCTACAAGCTGCTAAATCATGAAGCTAATGCCTTATAAATGTTCAGTAGTCACATAATAGACGTAATCATGACAGGGTTCTGGAAAAGTCAATAAAAATGTTACTAACCAGATAAAAATTCTGAAGGAGGAATGTTTTTATTGTGAGTTAAAAGTGTTGGGGTTTTTTTTCCCCCTTAGTATTTGGCAGCACTTTGCTTGTTCCTCATTTGACTTTTTGCTTCATTGTTCGCAAATACTCTGTGGATCCTCATCTGACTTAATAGTTGGGAAACAACAGTTACATTCAGGGTGGTTCCAAGAAGTCTTAAAATCACCCCAGAATTTCATGCCTGGTCTCTCTTTCGGTATCAACTGCCCTAAATATGAAGGATGTCCCTTGGATCCAGACTCAGATCTTGTAACCTCTATTTTTTCCGCGGATGTAAGTTGGCTTCACAGTTACGTAGTAAGTGCGCTGAGCTCCCTTTATTCTTGGTGTTGCAATAAACAAGAAGGAAAAATCTGCTGTGGTTTTCTTTAGGCTTTGCTTCGCTCGTTGCAGACAGACGAGAAGCGAAGAGGCAGCAGTCCCTTGCTCTTCGTAGCGTTTGTTGTCTTCCTTGCTGGAGCCTCCTCCACCTCCTGCCCTCGCACCCGCAGCCCGGCGCACACGCCACATCGGTAGTTAAAAAACATACATCCTCAAAGACTTTCATATTTTGTTGAGATTTCTTTGTAACTTGACTACAGGCAGCCGTTGCGCCATTAATCAACTCCCGCTGTTTGACAAGCGGTAGATTTATGGTACTGCGTTGATGAAACCAAAATGCAATTAAACACAATCCATCAGTTCAGCTGAAGTTTCCAGATACTGCTGGCGAAATCCTTTTCAAACGTCATTAGAGTTGGGGCTTTGAGAAGCACGGAGTGAAAAACAAAGAAAAGAGGGTAGTTTTTCCAGTGTCTCAAAATACACCCCCAAAGGTCTAAATGTCTTTTGTAGGAATTAAAGAGCCAAGGGGGAGACTAGATCTAGGGGTTGGCTTTCAGTCCCGGGGTAGGAGTGGGGGTAAAAGGAGCATCAGTTGACGAAGCGGTAAGTTACTGAGCTCGTGTGGCGCAATGTCTGCTTTCACTCTGAGTTGCACAGCCGTCATGAATGGTATGTTCCTTGTCGGGGGCGGGGGGGGGGGGACACACACACACACATTCCCACTTCATTAATTAATAGCAACGATGTGATACAAACGCGCCAAAGTCGCATGCTGGATTTGTAAACACTTTCTTAAATAGCTTTGGAGTTCTTGATTTCCACTGTGTCTGTATGTACACCCATACCCCAGCAACTGACTTCCGGAAAACTGCCATCAAGCAGTAGTAGCTTAACTCTATGTTATGTATTTATTTATGTATTTATTTGCTACCGAATGTAATTCTTTTTCCTCAAAGCAGCTGTGATATTCAGGTAGCAAGTCCAAAACATTTTGAGGTTTTATTCTTCCATCCAGTGTATATCCTTTGAGGAGAAATGCTTAGTATTCCTTGAGGTTACGTGCATTAACGAATGCAGTGTCAGTATTGTTGTTATATCTGTTGCAATTAAAACCATGTGTAAATTAGTATGTGCTCTTCATATAATACGAAAAGGGAAAGATACTCAGACATCAGTGCCTGTGCGCCGTATACACTCCACATATTGAGTTGATTCTTATATTGGAGATGAAGAATATATTCCAGTGCACACTGGGGGAGGGATGTCCCAAGGGGTTTTTAACCCAATGGAAAAACCTGACAGTTTTCTGACAATGAACAAAGATGAGGCTCAATTTTCGCAGCAATAAACAAACAAAGAGAGTTTAAAATAAATAAACCTTTGGTTTTTCACTTGATCTATGTGTTAGGTCACTTACTAAATCATGTGGTGTTTCTGACACCTACTTCTGTGTTTGATAGTCAGGAAAGGCCAGCAGTCATTCTCGTGCATCTATTTTTCAGTACAATCCCATCTTTATCTGAACTTCTGTTTTGAATTTGCTATGGAGCCGGTACCAAAGATTCACCACAAAAAAGTAACAAAGATCTCTCTCAGCAAAATCTATGTACATCTGATGCCATTAGAAGTAGGCCTTTTGCCAGTAGCCACATGATAAAGTTTCTTATGGTGCCAGAGCAACTCCGTGAGGAAGTTGTCTCCATCTCTAAATCCCCACTTTATGCTGTTCTTCGAAAGGCAAAGGATATTTGAAGGGTGTGATGCTTGGCTTTTAGCACACCGCTTTGAAAAATGAGCATCATGCACCAGTAACCTTCTTCTGATGGTGGAATGGCCATGGACATCTGGGCAGCCGTGAGCGTTTCGAATGCTGGGACCCCGAGTCTGCAGGAAATTATCACTGTGTGTTTATCCCCCGTGTACCTGGCCATTTCATGATAATAATAATTAGCTACAGAGAGGGCCCATGTGAAAAGAACGTGTTGACTGGTTTTAAACAGGCAGCTGACCCCCCAGACACACGATGCTCCGGTGGTGCAGAAGGTGGCTCCAGAGCTGGCGGGAGAGCTATATCCCAGCTTGGGTGCTGGCGGGCGCAGCCATCACGAGTTCCAGAGAGGAGCTGCCCCACTGTAGCGGTTTTCATTTCCCATGATTAACAGAAAAATGCTGGTTTCTCGGGAATCTTGTGGTAACTGCTGTAATACGGTAAGCGTTGGCATATGACATATCCTAAACTTGCTGTGGTAGGAGGTTTACTGGTTGCAATTCTGGATCAGAGTCTTGGACCACCGAGCCCGACGGCTTGTTGCTACGGGTGCTCAGTACCCGGAGCAGTTTGCTGCTGTTTGCTGTCTCCTCCAGAAGGGCTGCTGGGAGGCTTTGGAGAAAGGCACTACAACTCCAAAACCAAGTCCTTGAGAGGGACGTCGCTTGTAAGGTCCATCTTCTCTCTGTGAACACCTTCTCTGCTCCCTGGTGCAGCACCAACCACCTGCAGCTTCTCTGCCCACAGCAGCAGCAGTATCAGAGGAAGAAGCAGCCAATGGGGGTAAAAGTGTGTTCTCCCACATTTGCTTTTTCCCCCAAAAGGGACCCCCATCCTTGTTAAAGCTCCCCAAGTCCCACGTGCCTGACCCACATCAACGCTGCTGGCTGCAGGAGCGAGCAGCTTTCATCCTGGCTTTACTGGCTGCCAATTCACCTCCTCAAAGGTGAACATCAATTTTATTTTAGAGCAAATAACCACTTCCAGTGCCTCTGCCGTGTGATATTCTAAAGGCAGCTACTGCGTTGACCATATAGCCTGGACACTGCATGCATCCTGCTGGGGTTTAGATTTGTTTTAAATTTTCCAATTGTTAATTTTATAATGTGTCCCTCAGGTCCCTTATTAATGGACAGCTTACAGAGGAGGTCTGGGTTACTGTTTACCACAGCCCTCGATGCTTTGGCATCCCTTGAGTCAAATTGAGCTCTCAGGCTTCTGCTTGCCAAGTTAAATCCTTTTAGCATTTTTATAATCTCCAAACACACGTTTCTTCATGTCTCGGACTCAGTCTCTGCAATTCAGTCAGCATTTGTTGTTTGAAATCAGATCATGATGAAATCTCTTAATAGTTGCTTTATGAAAATATTTTGTTTAAAAAACACTCAGAACTCAATTGGAACGAAAATACCAGCAGCTGGATTGTAGTTTGAAGTCGTAAGTCTGAGAAGCAGCTGGAAAAGCGGGATTCAGAGAGACACTTCTGAATCGTCCTCTTCCTACACGAAGGTTTCGGGGCTGCTGTATTTTGGCAGGCAATGAAAAGGACCCACTTGAGTTTAGCCTTCTCTGACCAGTATCGTGTGCTGCTGTCACATCCGTCACCCAGCTTTGCCGATAGCCAGGGAGCACAAAGGCTGCTCTGTCCATTCCTAAGTTTTACAAATTCTGAGCAGCTCAATGTATCACCAAAAACCATCGCCATAACTGCCGTATCTGAATAATGACCTGCTCTGGTAGACAAATTAATTTCTTCTCAGCTCCTCTAATGAGACCTACTGAAAAACATGCTGTAAAGAAAGATTTTGGATGGCTTATTCATTGGATGGGGGTTTACTCCTTCATCTGTATAGTGTCTGGCTCTTAACCTGTCCTAAACCAGGGATCTAATTAAAATAATACAAGCATTCATGAACTTACTAGACAATTATTGTTGTGTTTTATTTACACTTGGTCAAAGAACCTGTTAGGATTCAAACAGTTTGAGACATTCAATATGCACACTACTGTCCCTACTATGAGCTCAGTTGGCAAAATGTAGTAAGTTTTCAGACTAGTTCTGTGTCCAGTTTCTGCTAGATAAAATTCCTTCCATCACAAGAGCTAATTGATAAGGCTGGAATTAATTGCCTGGAGAAATTGCCTTCTCAGGCTAGCGGTAATCTTCACACAGAGCGTAGAAGCTTCCTGTTTGCATCTGAAAAGACTGGCTCTTCAACTTGATCATTTTAGAACACTTTGTTTTAGATAAAGAAGAAAGTGAATTTATAAAAAAATGTAATTTTGGCATTAGGGCTGTACTAGATACATGGAAAAAACCCTCTAAATTAATGCAAACTTGTTGGAGCAGCCTTTAGATAAATTCTTCTCATTGGATGTTTACTTTCAAATTACACTTATGACCAGAAGGATGTCTGGATGCCTAAAACATTTTTTAGAATTACAGATATAATAATACAAGCTTGGCACATACCGCAACGAGAATGTCAGCAACCTCAGAAGTCTAAAAGGAGCCAGTGCACTCGCCTGGATGAGGCATTCTGCTCTCTGTCAGCAGCAACACAGGAACTCGGGTGAAGACTTTTGGAAGTTTAAAAAGTCATCCAAACTGATAGAGCCATGACCGCAATTTTAACAGTACTGATGGGCTTTTTGGTTTGTTTTATTTTATTTTTTTATAGTCCAGCAGGCAAACAGAGATCAGGAGGCATTAAGAGTTAAGTGCAGTTGCACTTAACTAAATGGTTAAGGATATAAACCAGACTTACAGCTTGAAGGAGTTGTCCTTGTTTTAACTCCTACTGAACAATCTAATTATCCTAAGGTAATCAGAGCTACAAGAATGAGGAGAGAAGGAGCAAGCATGTTTTGATGCAGAAGGGGAACCATTATCTCCTGTTACTCTAAGTCATTGCAAATCATTTATTAGAGGATAAAGTGTGATCTGTATACGTATTTTGTTTATTCTTTCTCAGCGGCATTATTTCAGTGGCTATAAACAACTTGTTTTGTGCTTCATGTATTTAAGACAAAACTAATTTTTGATGGCTTTTTAATTCCTTCATCAAGTGTTTGATTCAGGGCATGGATGCTGTATGCCTGCAGAGGAGGCTGAAACTCATTATTGCAGTCCAAACAGCAGTCTTCACTTTTTCCTAATAGATTTTGCAGCAATAAAACTTGGGAGATGTGACTGGGGAAGGTATCTGCCTTGTTCATTTAAATGGGCTCTTTCTGAAACTCCTACATGGTGAGGTTCCCTCTCTCTTACAGAACCACTCTAAAACCTGGGCATCAATTCAACAAAATTACCACTGAAATCAACCTGAGTGTAAATCACAGAATCATAGTATGGTTTAGGTTGGAAGGGACCTTTAAGATCATCTATTTCCATCCCTCTGCCCTGGGCAGGGACACCTCCCACTACACCAGGTTGCTCCAAGCCCCGTCCAACCTGGCCTTGAACCTCTAGGGATGGGGCAGCCACAGCTTCTCTGGGCAACCTGGGCCAGGGGCTCACCACCCTCACAGGAAAGAATTTCTTCCTGAGATCTCATCTAAATCTCCCCTCTTCCAGCTTGAAACCATTACCCCATCACGTGCTTACACACTAGAATCAGAGCTTCTGTGTAAACGAGGTGGAGGCAGCCTGCGGGAAAGGGTTTTCGGGTGCCTTGTCTACCCCGTGTCAAGCAAGACCCCAGGACAGGGCCATGGAGCTGCTGTCTCCTCGGGTACAGGAGCACGTTCAGCATCACCATCAGCAGGACATACTCCCGTTCTGGATTACCTTTCTGGGTCCTCCTCCATGTTGATGCAAATAGTCTTTGAGCCAAACTTGTCCTGAGGAAGAGAAGGTCCATAGCAAACATAAACAAATCACTTCTAGCAGTTGCCAGCTAATTCTGGATAGGTTTTTTTGTTTGTTTAATCACCTTCCAAATTCTGTATTCTGAAGATGACTTTCTGGACAACACTGTAGACAGCAGGAGTGTCTCATTAGTTTGGCAATGGGAAATGGCCACAGATTAAAAATGTGGTGCGGACTAGACCTCGTGAATACTTGCCGAAGTGTTTTGTGAAAATTTATTTGGATTTTGAACTGAATTCACTTTGGCCGTGCTCCCCCTTCTTTGGAGCTCACACACTGAGCGCGCTGCAGTCTTAGCATCTCTGACCATGTATTAAAACAACCTTAAAGAAAAATCTTTAAAGGAACCTAAAAAATTAAAACAACCGGCAAAAGTTAAGTTTTGTACTTGCCACGTTTGCATCGCAGATACGCGCTCAACTCTCCAAAAAAGGAGTGCAGCACTTCTGGCTGATCGCAACAGCTGCTGAAGTGATAACGAGGAAGGTATTAATGTTGATAATTTTTGCCTTGTAAGCATAGCAGAAGATTAATTTTTGGGGAAAAAAAGTACAGGGAAATATGTTTGCTCCTGCCTTTTGCTGAAGGCTGCATATGACCCAGAGAGTAGTCCCATCAATTCTTAAATGAGCAGGTGGTACCAAAGGAGAGGGAGATGTCAGGTGAAGGCGTGTGAGTGGAAAGGGGGACCTGGCACTCTACAGCAGTTTTGCTGCCACCAAAGAAAGTGTCTGTTGTTGTAGATGACCTTTGTGTGCCTGTGTTCAAGGTGTGTTGAGGGTTTGTCCCCCAGGTTGTCGTGAGTACGGGAGTAAATGCCGGTATTGGTCTGACTGATTGGGGCAAAAAGATCCGGCAGCAGTGGCTGGAACGTATAGCTGGGGAGATGGGAGTGAGGCAAAAGCTGTGTATTTACAGTTCAGTATCAGACAAAATACCTTTAGCACAGAGCATTTATCAGCTTTATGAAAGAAGGTAAATAAAGGAATATAAGAAAAGAAATCCTGGTGCAATTTTGGTAATGAGAACAATGAAACAAGTTGAATCTGTTCATGGAGTCTCTGCATTCAAGGAAGTTAAACCTGTCAACTACTTTATTACATTGAACCTTCATTTGGGCAATCGGGGAGTTCATTTGACTCCTAAATAAACACATAAACCAACAGATAAACATGAGTTTCAAGAACAATCAACTGTCGTAATCTGAGATTCCCAATTGCAGTCTGGTAAATCTGTTTTCCTTTATCCTTCTGGAGTAGCCAGAATCCCAAATTGCTAGATTAGGTTTACCTTGCAGAAAACAATGATTTAAAAAAAAAAAGTCTTATCACACATATCCCAGAGCTTAGCACAAGCCCTCAATTGTACTCTGCAGGAATTCATGTGAATGTCATCATTGTATTGATCAGTTGACTATTGCTGCAGAGGGTTATGGATTCTTTCCTGAGATCATATTAAATCTTAAATTAAGTTTCTGAATTACCAAAGTAAACGAGAGCATCAGCAAGTATAAATGAATAAAAGAATATAAATGAATAACCGAGGAAGTTGCACCAATTTAGACAGCCTGGGTTTGTGAGCTGTACTTTATTTTGTGTTAACTGCATGCTCCTATGTCATTAAGTTATTGTCGTGGTATCTGGTTGTGGCCACTTAATTACAAAACAATTTTGTCATTAAAAAAGCTGTCTTGTAATACAAATAATTTATTCAGTGTTGGGGACTTTTGTGTGCTGCAAAGATACAGTAATAAGCAAACCCTTTCTTCATGATTTTGAATATACCCTTGAGCATCATGGATTTAAAAATCCACTCTAACCTTTTGCTATTGGAACACTGCCCAGCAGGAGGCTGTACATTGTGCAATAGCTCAGAGGAGCTGAGATTATTGTTTTTAGAGTTGTTTTCAAACCAGCTTTTAAAAGCACAGGGTTTGAGAAACAGTTCAACACCTGCTGATACTGGACTATGCATAAAGTCTTTTTTGCATCCGTGATCCCATCAGCAAAATTATGTTGATGCCCTTCCTGGAACTGGCTAAATAGTGGAAAAAAAAAAAAAAGAAAAAAATCAGCCCACAACAGCCAATCTATTGATGTCTTGCAGACAGTGTCACCAGGCCCCAGGAGCTAATGCCCTCAGAAGCAATCTCTATACTGGGGGATTGTAGCTGTGATGTTGTAGCGTGTGATAATCCCCATATGAGCTTTAAACCCCTCTTACAAGCAATTTTGTGAACTCCTTGCCACACCCCTTTGTTTCACCTCGTTAGTAGCTCTTTCTCCCATTTGCGCATGTCTTTCCCATGCTAAAGCTGTTGCTGCCTTAATTACTATTAGTCAAATGAGAAACACCTGCCCAGCGTGCTCCTCCAGAGCAACCTAAACACCAAAAGGGTTTGCTGAAAGCAAAATGATGTGGCTTTGAGAATGAATGCTTGTAAATAGTGTCTTTAGTATTGTCTGTTGTGAAATCAGGAATATTTAGGTGTTGGGGAGTCTTTTATTTTTCTGTGTGGCCTTGCTGATACTTTACTGTTGTTCCTGAAAGACAAATTTGAAATGACAGAAAGCAGCAGAGGAATCTACTCTTCTACTTCATTTATTATTCAGAAGAAGCACTTTGTTGCTTTCTCATAAAATAGAAAATAAATAAAAGCTATTTTAATTTTTGTTATTGTAGCTGTCATACTGTAGTTCTAGGATAACTAGTAGCTAGTAGATTTCAAGCTCCATCTAACATTATAGTAACCCCAATTATTTGATATTTCACCCCCCAAATGACTGTGAGATGCCCAAAGCAGGACTTTGCGGCTAGGTGCTCCAGCAGAATGGCAGTTGTGTGATGGTGTGCTCCTCCCTCGGGGGTGGTGGTGGGGGCAGCCGTGACCCTGAGCAGGTGGGATGAGTTGTGTGACGAGGTACTTGCTGCAGCTGGTGTCTCCTGAGGAGACTTCCTCCTGCCTTGCGGAGGACTGCTTCTCTGGTGGGACTGCCTTGCAGGGAGCTAGGCTGACCTCTTTTGGGCTGGGAGCTGTGTCTTCCACACTGAGGAGGACATGTGTGTGGGGAATCTTCCTACCTGATGAAGCTACGTTGCACTGGGGAAGATGAAGTAAAGGCCAACTGAGCAACAAGTATGACCTGCTATGGTCCATGGCTGTTGGTCCTCTGCTAGCAGCAAGGACCTCTGTCTCCTGAGGGTCTCTCCAACCTCTGCGCTCTCAACCCTGTACTCAAGGCTGCCCTTGGAAGGACTCTGCCACCCACCGTGACCACATTCAGCCTTCTCTCCAGGTGAGTGCACCCGCCGGTCCCCGGAACCTCGCGTGTCTCTGCGTCCTCAGGAAGGTTGTCTTGGCTCTCCAGAGCTCGGCTCTGTTTGCGTAGGGTGTCCTGGCTGCTGGGCTGTTGGTGACACCTCTGTCTGCTTTGCTTTGTCAGCAGGAAGCAGGTGCTTGGCTCAGGGTTTATTCTGGGGACCAAGTAGCTGGATGTCATGCTGTTTTTTGGGAAAGGTCCCTTGAAGCATTTCAGGAATATATCTGTTTCTGTGAAGTGTGAGATGTTACTGAAGACCGGGGTTGGAAAATATGTACTCTGCGATATAAATAGTAAAAAATGTGATGTCTGATAAGTTCATGTGTTCATATTGGTGAAGTGAACAAACCTTCTCCTGCAAAGTCTTTAACAAAAACTTAAGCAAGCTTTGCAAACGTGTGTTTTCTTAAGAAAGCTGGGTAAATGAGGTGGCTTTTTTTTCTTGTGTAGCAGTAATATTGTGCTTCTCTGCTCCTATCAGTTTATTCCTTTAACATCTGCTGAAGAAAAATCGAGTTTTGATTTGTGATAGTCACTGATGGCCGGTCACTGTGTCTTCCATGTCAGTTAGTGTACACCTGTGGCAGCGATAGCTGTAGTTTAGTTACCAAGCTGTTCTGCGAAACCGTGATGCACAGGCAGCAAATTATCTCGGAGAACAGTTCATCTGATCCATTTCTGGAGGATGGGTTTGTAAATGTTGATGTCACCAGGCTTACATCATTCAAACTGTTCAGAATTTACAGCTGATCAGGCATTGTTTGGACATGTTTCTTTGCTAAATCAGATTTTATCACTCTTTTCTTTAATTTATGGCTGTATTTTGTTCTAAGCTTACACCTAATGCTGTGACCTGCTTTCTAAGAATACATACCAATGTTTGTTTTCCCGGGTTGGGGTGCCTAGAGCTCAACAAGCAATCCAAAGATGAGCTGTCATGCAATTATAAATGGCAGCCAATATTTAATTTCAAGAGTTGTGTTATGTTTTGTTTCTCCTGCGTATATCCTGCCAGCCTGATCCTGACTTTAATGGCTCGTTATATTCCAATGAAATTACTATTGATTTTCAGCGGGAAGAATGAGAGCAGAGTCAAACCCTTTGTATTGGATATTTCCGTTTACACAGCATATGGTGGGGAAAATTCAGCATTGGCTGTGCCAGTGTGATGAGCTGGCCCGGTGGGCTGCGTGGCTGGCTCTGGGACAGAGCGCTAAGGCTGAGCACAGCTTTGTCCAGCCACGGTCACACAACACTGTGTATGAGCACGGCGCTTTGTACTGGGCCAAACCACCCTCAGCACATCCCGGAAGAAGCAAAGTGTCTCACTGATAATGTTCTTTTGGATGCTGGTTGCAGCTCTTGTACTGTGCAGTGCTGGCTGGGGAGGAGACATGGGGAGAAAAAGGGTTGGGGATGTGCTGGTGTAGTCCAGAGGAGGCCACAAAAATGGTCAGAGGGCTGGAGCCCCTCTGCTGGGAGGACAGGCTGGGAGAGTTGGGGGCGTCCAGCCTGGAGAAGAGAAGGCTCCGGGGAGACCTTGGAGCCCCTTCCAGTACCTCAAGGGGCTACAGGAAAGCTGGGGAGAGACTCTGGGTCAGGGAGTGGAGACATAGGATGAGGGGTAATGGTTGTAAACTGAAAGAGGGGAGATTTAGAGTGGATATCAGGAAGAAATTTTTCACTGTGACGGTGGTGAGACACTGGCCCATGTTGCCCAGAGAAGCTGTGGCTGCCCCATCCCTGGAGGTTCAAGGCCAGGTTGGATGGGGCTTGGAGCAACCTGGTCTAGTGGGAGGTGTCCCTGCCCAGGGCAGGGGGGTGGGACTAGATGATCTTGAAGGTCCCAACTCCAACCAATCTATGATTCTATATTTGCAAAGAACTTTGTTGGTCGTGCTTTTGCAAAGTGTCTAAGGAGGCTGCTGGAGTGCTGGCCAGGCAGGAGTCAGCCTTCCCTTGGCAGCCATTTGCACTGCCTTCCAAGCACTGCTGCTTACTTGTTACAGAGAGAATTTTCTGGGTCAGACTGGAGCCTCCACCATTGGAAAGAGCCAGCCACAGCACGTGGCCTGTCATGGAAATGCTTTGCTGCTTCACAGGTCCCCCTTCATTGGTGACAAGGGAAGAAAAGTTGGTTTTGGACCTGTCACTTAGTGAGGAGCTCGTGGGAGGTCCAAACAGCGTTCAGTCCTGTGTCCCAGGATGAGGCACTTTGCCAAAAATGGGCTCATGTGGGCCTTAAAAGATTCTCTCTGCCTGTTGGTGTAGCTCTCTGATGATCCTAATCTAATGAAATATGTGCTGCTGCCATACTGATGGAAGATTTAGGGTGAACAAGCCTCCCCTGAGACTCAGGACTCCTGGGGAGGCAGAAGCAAAGTCCTGTGTCTCCAGTCCTGTAATGCACCCTGCATTTTTGGTACCCCTTTATAACACTCTCTCAGCCTTTCCTAGCTGCAAGGTATGTTCCTCATTAGAAATCCAAATTTAGTGACATCCTGAACAAACCTGGGTTTGACCCTGTGCTATCTTACAGTTGGTTACCGGGTTTTGGTTTTTTTTGGTGTTCTGCTGCTTTATGAAACACAGGTTAAGGAAAACTTACCATTAAATAGGACTGTAAACTGTAAGTGCCTGTTCTGTGGTGGACCTTTCTCACCAACTATATATTTTTAAGTGTTCAGAAAATTAAATGAATGCTTCCAAACTTACTGTAGCTACCCCAAGACACCCCAGTCAGACCAGTTGACTTTGAACGGCACTGGGAGGGGTGAGCATTTGTTCCGTGCTCTGAGAAACAGACAGGGAAATGGGAATGGTGGATTGATGTTCCCCAGAGGACGGGTCATTTCTGCTGCAGGCAGCACAGCCCGGGCAGTCAGTCATCCTCCTGCCTAAGCCCCATCGCCAAGGTTAGAGGTGTGCACACCCCACAAGCATGTTAAGCAAGTCTTTGAGCTTCTCGTCCTATCCGTGGGTTTGAGCAAAACAATTAAAGCCAACAATTCTGGCGAAATGCTCAGCTGACAATCACAAAGCCATCGTATGTGTTCCTTTCACCATGTCGTTTGCTAGCAGTATTTCAAGATCTAGCTGGGGAAGTGAGAGGGAGCATGCGTCTGACCTGCTGACCCCGCAGCTGTAGTGAGGGAATTGTGTACTTCAGTGATTTCTTTTATACAAACCTGTGTTTGGTTGATTTTAAAAACAATTACTCTGAGTTTTCACAGAAATGAGTCGGAGAGGCAGCATGTTCCAGCATGCAAAACCCCCCTAGCAATACTACTGAAAGAACCTTATTTAAGAACCTTATTTTCACCAGGACATAAGCATTATTGATGAGTGCCTCTCCTTATCATTGTGACTATGGTTAAATATGTTACTCTTAACTACAGCTTTGCTGCTGCTCCTTAAGAGTAATACCCCATGAAACAGACCGTCAGCGTGGTGTTGTATACTGATGTTGATTCTCAAATACTTGGTCTTATACTTCAGTTTTATAACTTCACTAACACAATTTCTAGCAGAGCAACAGAAATTGCTGCGCTGGTGCAAGTAACGAGCAATGAACAGGGATGGTATGTGCATGTGGAGGCCATGAAAGTAGGAACCTCTTAAAATGGCTCTGTTTTTGGAGGAAGACGGATGTTGTTACATCCTGGCTGCCGAAGTAAACCTACAAATGAAAATGAATTTAGTTCAGAACGCTGAATATAAAGTAAATATACATACACCAACAGACGTATAATAGAAGCACTACTAGTGGACATCTGGAAAGAGATAAATTTGTTTTGAAATTTGATGGTATTGCAAGACTTCTAATAAGAGGTTTAAACATAGGAAAGTGAGAATAATATTCCGAGTCTCACTTTTACCTACATCTTGATGCCTGTCTTTGTGCCTAGCACTGCTTTAAATAAAGTAGGCCAGACCTGTGGTTCCAACGTCAGCCTTCTCATTCCTTTCTGACTTACAGAATGAAATTTGCTGTTCCCACCTGCCATCTCTCTTTCTCTCTCCTAAAAAAGGCCCGAGGACTGAGGTCTCAGCCTGCAGACAGCATCAGGCAGGCAGGCCCTTGTTCCCACATGGGGTCCTCCCACTCTATCCCCATCACAACAAGTGCAAGTGCTCCAGAGCTCAAATTTGTCTCCTCTGCAGCATCTTGACTGAGTCGTCTGCCAGTCTGATCTGCAAGGTGAAGCGTGTGCTTTTCCAATTGCCAGGGCATTTGCAGGTTATTTTTCGGGGGGGGAAACAAACCAAGAAAAAAACCAACAACCCTATTCATCTTCAATATTGTCATATGCTTGACATGTTACTTCACACAGTACCTAGTAAAATGAGACTGTGCAAATTGTATGGGTACAAAAAGTAGCATTACACAGTTGATAAATCATGCAAGGAATTTGGTATCTGTGTACTTAATCTAAATTTGTTAACACTGGCAAGATAAAGGTCATTTTGACTCCATGCTGACTCTTGAAACTGGGACACTGTTCAGAAATTTGAGGTTTCTTCATCCAGCTGTGTACATGTGCCTGGTTATCTAATACTTTAATTGCAAATAAAACAGTGGATAGTAGGGAATATACTGTTCTGTGTCAATATTTAAGCAGGACTTTACTTATGGTTTAAGTTTATTCACCTTGGAGAGGGAATTTTTGCCTTACTTGAATAAATGGGCAAAGAAAAAGCAGGGTTTCAACTTGCTCCTGTGGTTTGTGCTTACTATAGGCAAATAGAAAAATTTGTGAGCTCTATTTGAAAGCTGGGTATTTCATGACTTTTTTTGGAGACTTCAGGAACTGTTGAGACCTCACAAGGGTCTGGGACCTTTCTCCTACCCAATAGTTGAGGCAAATTAAACTCTTTGGCTTGTTTCTGATTAATATGTACCTAAATTGTTAAAATTCTTCAGCAAAGGGGATTTGCAATTGTAATCGTCTCTCCTTTCCTCCTCATCACTCCTTAAAAAGCTGAGCATGGAGATGGGGAATTCTGTGAGGGAAGCTGACAAGAGAAAGTGTAAGCTGCTCAGGTTTATGTACAGAAATCACCACCGTTGCCTATCTCCATCCCGTTCTTAATGGGTTTTCGCAAAGGATGTTGTTGCTTAAAGTCTAAAACATACGGTTTTCCATGTCCAAAAATCTGATCCTTGCAGTTAGAGGTAGAGATGCTATCCTACTCCCGTAAAGCCTTTAAAACATTTGGAATGACAATTGAGGAGGAAGTTATAAAGATAGACTGGATTTCTCCACATGGGAGAAGCAGCGATGTGGAGCTGTGAAGCCTGCCATGTGTGGAGGGCTGGATCATTTTGCCTGGAATCAGTTCACATGCCTAAAGGATCTGTTTGTTTTTAATACCTTGAGTTCACCAACCCGTGATAACATTAACAAACCAAGTCTTGAGGAAGTTACATACTTTGATCATTCCTTTATGCTTCCTGAAAGTCTCTCCTGAGTTGATCTTGCTTCAGACTTCGCCTTCCGTACTGTGAGCTTAATCCTTGTATCTGCTTTTCACTGTTTTTGTGCTACACTGGGACGGGAAATAAATACGTAGCGTAATGAAACCCCTGTATCAAAACACAGAAGGTATATTCTGTCCTTGTCCTATGAAACGAGACAGCATTGCAACCCCAATGTAGTTTATGGCTATAGTATGCATCATAGGGCCCTAGAAACTAGGAATCTAGGTACCAAACTTCTCCTTTCAATACAAGTCTCGTTATTAGCTTAAGACTGGGTTTATGGCCATGGAAGTGGTGCTTTTGTTGGTTGTGGGGTTTTAGGGGAGTTTGGGGTTTGTTTTGTTTTTTTTAAGCATAGAAAATGTGCAAATAACACACATACATAAGTTAAAGCTATGTGAAGGTAACTGAAGAGCAGAAGAAGAGGCAGCAAGTTTTGAACAAATAACCTTTTCTCCACAGAAGATGTGCATGTATGCCATGCCTTTAAAAAAATCTCTGCCAAATCTGACCATGCTAGTTAGGGGAACTGACTCCTGGATCTCCTGGAGTAGATGGGGCTCTAATTATCCC
This sequence comes from Chionis minor, assembly GCA_013398295.1. Lineage (NCBI taxonomy): Eukaryota > Metazoa > Chordata > Aves > Charadriiformes > Chionidae > Chionis > Chionis minor. The sequence continues at coordinate 261,323 of VZSF01003245.1, read as the reverse complement.
TCTGGGGGAAACTGGGAAGGTTCAGAACAGTATTTCTGGGGTTTAGACTGATGCTTGTGGTGCATGAAAATATAATGGGAAGCAGAATGAGAGCTGGATGAGCCACATTTAGCAAGCTGACCAATGGTTTTCAGCCTTTTTTTTTTTTTTTGACAGACAGATCTCCGTTATCTCTCAAGGTGAGTTTTGGGCATTTTTCTTGGCTAGTTTGAAGCTGTGGCAAATCCCAGTGAAGCTTTTTTTTTTTTTGTTAAACCAGAATTTTCTTCCACATCCCATCTCTAATCCAGATTTTTCAGTAGCTCGGAGCAATTCTTACTGATAAAAGTACAATGCCAAAACAATCCTAGAACACTAGATTTAAATAATTAATTGCTTTATAATAATTTCACTTCTTATTCATATGTATTTTCAGTAGGAGAACTTATTGAAAGGGCACACTATTTTTCAAGGGCACTACATTATGACGTGATGAGGATCTAAAGTATACAGTGTTAAAACTGAAATGTTATCTGCTCTGAGAATAAAAATTAAGTCTGCAGCTCAGTATTGCTGAACTTGGATACATAAAACACCTTGTCTGTCTTCCCTATGTCTAATATTTAGCCAGGTGCTAAAACAGTTAAAATCTGAGATATTTTATGTTAAACTTCTGGGATTTGGACCTTTTAGAGTTTACAAGGCTTTTTGTAACAATGAGCAGTAACATTTTCTTCTAATGAAGCCTGAAGTTCTCATATGAGTGGTCTAAACATTGGTCCTTTAAGAAAAAACACCAAACACTTTTTTAGAATTAAGAGTGTGGGAGGTCACCTAAAGGGATGAAATCAGAAAGATTTCCAGATGTCAAAGAACTGAGTTATGTCATAAGAAGTTTGAAACCCAACCAAATCAAAACACTGAGTTTTACATAGGTGTATTTTCTTCAGTATTTCCTGCTAAAAATTATAGATCCAACACTCTTTATCATGTCGGTGATTTTGACTTTGTAGGGGAATTTATGTATGGTGGCGAGCAGGTTCTTCCTAGATTGCTTGTGATAAATGTCTGGACACAAACCCGTTTTTGCGGATTTAGGAAAAAGCGATTTGCTTGTAATCCAACTACTTTTCTTCCTCTATTCTCTGTCATATCTTGCTTCTCAAAGTCAGTTTTTGTCTCAATCTAGCAGACCTTTTAAACATACTTTATAAGAAATGCTATTCCTTCTAATGCAGTTAAATCCATGCCATTCTAGATTTCCTGTGCCATTGATTGTAAAGTCTCTTCCACACTTTTTTGCAAAGAGCCGTGTATTACGCTGTACCAGTTGTTCTCAATCATTCTTGTGACATTATCCCTGTAATATGGCCAAAACAGAGTCTTTGTGGATTATCTGACCCTTAATTACAAGATATAAAATGTACATTCAGCACTCATAGGGTGTGTAACCAAATCATTTGACTACTTTTGTATTCTTCCACACTTTGTCCTTCTTCATGGTTTGCATTTGTGAGCTGTCATTTAAAAAAACCAAACCGACAACCCTAGACCAGGAGACTTACGTTTCTATGCTGGTTTGGATTAAGATGGCACATAACATAAATGTAAGAGTCAACTTGTGGGCCAACTTTGCTTCTTATCCTTTCCCACATTGTATTTGAACCCAGAGCAGCACATTTGCTCTGGAGCATACGACTGTTGGGTTTTCATATCTTGTGCCTGATAACATATGTGATTTTTTTTTTTTTTAATTTTTAAAAGCAATGGCCAATGAGTGACTTTTAGAACTTTTGTGGACTTTCTTATATCTGGTTCATGCAAAGAGATGTTCGCGGTGTTATTGCTCCTGATCTATGGAGGGGTGTGGATCTAAATTTACAAATGAGTTCTGAGCTCCCAGAAGAGGTGTAACTCAAGTGTGGATCCAGAGACTCTCAAACTCTGGGGCTGTTACTTGCTGGATGAGGGCTTCAGGGAAAGTATTTATGTAATAATTCTAGAAATCCCTACATCTATGCTTGCTTGATTTGTTGCTGTCACTATACAAACACTACACCATTTTCCGTGTTAACATTGCCTAGGGGATAGCTTTGACAGAATCTCTCCAGAGGTCAGTTCTGGTATTTTCACCTTGACGAGCCAGTAGATGGTTCAGAGTAGCAATTCTAGCATTGTCCAAACTTTCATGTTGGGGAAAAAAATAATGCTGTAAACCCCTATCCTTTCTGTTAGGGCTAGTATAGTTACTCCTTGCCAAATAGCCCCATAGAGCCATGCTACCCTTAGTTTCTATGCTGTATCAACAAGCAATTATTCAAATGGTGGCAAGTCATTCTATATGTCCTCATAATAAAGAGAAATTCTTTATGGCACTGTCGTCTTTTTTAAAAAAAAACCAAACAACCAAACCAAACAAATGACACCAGATTTGAATATAGTCTTCACAGGTGCACAGTTCTCTTCTAAACTATTGCTCTTAATCTACCCTGTGTGTCACAAGCTGTTCTTAGGCAGTATGTTCCAGATAACAGAATTTAAAACAAATGGTTTAACTTGCGGCTATCACTGAAAGCTAAAATGATGCCAAACTTTGTGTTGCTTTGAGACTTTAATCCACCACCTTTTGCATTTAATTGCTATTTTGGCAGGCTAGAGAAAGGAAATGGAGATTTCTAACAATTTCATATCAACATGAACCTAAAAGAATTTGATGAGACAAAGAAAAGGTTTTTTTTTTTCTCTAACTGAAAGATGCTCTGCTTGCCAAGTGTCAGAAGCTTTTTGCAAACGTCAGAAGTGGGAGAGGTTTTTTGAGAAAAGCTTGTTAGATTCCCTTATAATGGAAGACTTTATTCAGGTAATGCACAGGTAAATGCACAGTATGTGCCTGTTTCGATTGTGTCCTTCCTAACATATCTCACCTACCTCATGTTCCACTCCAATGGACCAGCTTCTTGGAAGGCTTTGTGGAGCTCTGATATGCACTGAAAAGCAACAAACCTGGTATCCCACTGACCTAGGGAAATTTACCTGTATATCCGTATCCTGGGTTGTATTTCCTACCGAAGACATACATGCGCTACGGTATTACTGACTTTCACCTCGCTGCTTAACATCCCAAGCATAGCTGTGGCAAAATGCATTGTTATCAGTAAGGTCTGTCCTCTCCTGATTCATCCAGTAGAAACCAATTGTACAGCTGCTAATCAAGAACATAGCTGTTTGTCATTAATATCCACTTTACTTTAAACTTATTTAAGTGTTGGAAACCGCAGAAGCTGCTATTCCAGTTGCTTATAATGTGCTCTTTGTTTTCTGTTTGGCTTATCTTTAAGCACAATGCAATCTTAAGGAAGCACACCCACTCCCTAATGTTTTCCTTGGGAGCCAGAAATGTGCACTGCGGCGTATTTAGGCAGTTGCAAGTAAAAGTGAAGCGCGTATTATGAAAGCCACGGGGGATGGTAGAGGTGGGATGCAGGAAATTATACTTTAAAAGTTGCAGATCCAGGCTAAAACCAGAGTTATGACGCTTTCTGACTCAAAATTGTGCAGCCGACACAGTCAAAAAGCTTGACTAGCAAATGCAAAAATCACTGAGCTTGCCTTGCTTGACGGATGGCTTTTTAAGGCTGGTACACCTTGTGTTATGAGCACACCCAGTCTTTTTAAAGTTCAGCAGCTAAACTGAAACTAACCATTGTTCAAATACTTTTGTAATGAGAGAATCTTGTTTACTTTAACGGTTTCCTTTCCTAACAGGCATGCTGGTTTTTCCCAGCCTGCACTGTTTCTTCTTTCTTTATAGCATTTCCAAAAAGCGATGTTATCCGTGGCTCCTTGGATAATTAATTCTGATTTCTTTGCAGTTGTTTTTCTTAAAATACTGAGTCTTTTTTGAAAGTCTGAGGTTTTATTTTAGCTAATGCTAAATCTATTAATACAGAAGGCTTAACTGTATTCATAGCTGCCTTGGGAGGTTACCTAAGTAGTTCAGATCTAGTGCATACGTATGTGTGTGTATATATATGGGGTGTGTGGTGGGAGGTAAGAGCGAAATATGATGTTTAAGGATTCTGATCTTTCAGGAGTGAGACGTAGCACCATTATGCATACTGGTAGCCACTCCTGTGTATGGGTGATGGTACCACAGCCAAAAGCCTGACCTAGACATGGATCCAAACTCACATGTATAAATGTGCGTGCCCCCTCTAACGGCTCCTCTGTCAGTGGGTAGGGCCCTACTGCTTTGTTACTTATAGAGTTGTTCTTTTTTTCAAGATGCTGCATCTCTATTCTGAACGTCTCGCTGCTCTTCAAGGCCCTGTGGGATTATCCATACCCGCAGTCTCAGCCTCCCCTTGTTTCTGGCATATGACTCGCCCTTTTCTGCTGCGTTCTGAATATAGGTCCAGGGTATCAAAGAAAACGTGATTAAAAAAATGATTGAATTCAAAATAAAATTATGTGCATGTTTTACGTACCCTTGCTTCCCCTTTTTCTCAAAAAAGAGACTGAATTTTATGCAGACACCCGATATGAGACTTCATTTTTAGAATCCCTTCAAATTTCTTAAGGATTCAGTCTTGAATGCTGAAATTGAAAAGTCATTTGTGATTTTTGGTTCAGTAACAGGTAAAAATCCTTGGATTCCTATTCAGAGGCTGCTGAAAACTCAGTTTGAAAGGTTATCTTGGAAGAGCTCAAGAGTTTTTAATTTAAAGGCAGTTTGTGAACCATTGCTGACATCTTGCTCTCTTGAGAAAAGCAAGCTTGAGACAAGGCTGTTTGATTTTTTTTTTTATTAAATAAATAAGCATTACTATTTCATTGATACTTTTTAAACAGAAAAGGTCATCCCCATTGTTTCTAAAGCAGTAGTATATGGATCTGAAACATAAATCATTAGTATCAACAGTGAAAACCATGATGTAGTCAGGCGTTTGTCACAATGAATAGAAAAATAAACAAGTTGTTCCCCCAAGACCTCTGTGCTATTTAGAGCTGAATGAAAACATCATTGAATAAAATAATCAGCTTGAATACTTTTAAATAAATAAGCTTAAATATTTTTTATTGTTCTGTGAATGCTATTTGAGAGATTATATCTTCCTTAAAGGTATCTAAAGTACTTTTAAAAGTTCTCTAAATTAGAGATTAAGCACTAAAAGCTGGTCTATTTAATCCCACTTTTACACCATCCTAATACTTATAATTTTTTATAACTTAAAAATCCTATGGCAGTAAAAAAGATGGACTTCCTTGTATTTCAAATATCTCATACTAATTCAGCCTTTCTGGAGAGGGAGAGTAATAACAGAAGAGAGAGCAGAAAAACCTGAAACCAGAAAATGGATACTTTTCAGTTTTTAGAAGCCAAGCTGAAATATTTTGAACTGAAATTGAAGCATTTTATTCTGTGAAAAATGAAGGGGGGGACCCCTCTCCCCCTCCACCCCTGGCCAAAGCAGATCTGTAGGTGTTGGCCAACATCTTCCTTTCGCAGTCCTGCCTGCTATGGTGCAGCAGTACATTTTTCTTTCTCTTTTAGTACAGAAAAATATTTTGCAAGACATGGAACTTCCATTTGACCAAATCTCCTTTGACATTCCTGCTGTACCTCTTTGGAAAAAAATGAAGGAAGAGGAAAATATTCTATTAGAAATATGTGGTGTGACAAGTCTTTGCATCAAAGTCTTTTGATCTATATCCTTTAGTCTTATACCCTCAGAAGAATAATTTCCTGTAAAATAGTATTCATAACTCTCACCAATTAGCATTCAATGAATATAGCAATGTTACAGGGAGGAAGAGGAAGGCTGCAGGGCGCACCTGTGGGCGCAGTACCACAGACACCCTCCATTAGGGCAAGCTCTGCTCCAGTGCAGGGCTTTCGGGAAGTTCAATAGACTAGTGTCTAGAAAACCTTCAAAAACAAGGTTTGAAAGTGGTATTGTTGGTTTTCTCTGTTTGAAAAATTTCTTTCATTGGTTTTCAAGTGATATAGTTCATAAAGTTTGCCTCCTGCCTTTTGCCCTTCCATCATCACACCTACAGCACTCATAGTCACTTTTCAGACTTCCTTTTTTGTAATTTAATTTAGATGGAGGTTTTTTTTTCCAAGTTCATTCTTGCTGTGTCTTATTTTGGTGACTAGGAAAAAAGCGTATTGGTCTAGGAAGACAGAAACAATGGGGATACTGGATTGTATTTAAATATTGGTCCCATTCCCCTAGTCACTTACTGGCTTTTGTTGGTCTCAGGAAAATCTACAAAAGGTTGTCTGTATGGCAGAAGGGTCTGTACCTGCTGGTGTTGGTTCATAGCCTGTAGACTTGTGTTTGAACAATAGTTAAATACCTTCTGTAACATTTTGATTTTTCACTATATTTCACCAACTAGGGAGGAAGAATAGCATGAAAAATGGGACACTTCAAAACAATCCAACAGACAGTAAACACATATCTTAAGCAAATATTCTTTGCCTACTGGATTGCCTTGAGATGTCAATGACAGTTGAACTAGCCCTGTACTTATAACCACGAGAAAATGCAGATTTAGTAAACAGCCTCACGTGCTTGCTCCTGGACCCAGCTGGTGAAGACCCAGCAGCTGGAGAAGGGAAAGGAGCCTCATCTGTGCTGAGCAGTGGGAGATTGGAGCACTCTTCTAGGGAAAAACTTTGGGACATGCTGCAAGAGAAGCCCAAGCTGCACGGGAGAGTTGTGGTTGACCCAACCTGCTTGGCAAATCCAAGGCTGAGGAGGGATGAGTGGAATGGCCTGAGTGCATCCCCTTTCTGTGGCGACCATGACCTTGGAGAGACCGTTGCACTGGTGCAGTCAGTACTGGTGCACTCCTCAGGGAATCTGGTGTTTGTGTTGGTAAAGAGCCTGAGGAGTAGACCATGAGAGATGTAGGCTGTGGGATGACTGGTTCAGATGAAGGACTGTATGTACATTGACTTCAGGAATGCCTCATTGGTTGGAAGTTTATCATTAGGTTTAAAAGGTTTTGGGTTGTGAGACTAGGTGGGCCAGATCCATTTACTCACATAGATTTTATTTATCTTTACACCTGCTCCTCTAAAAGTAGCAGTTTCATTTCCTTTAATGTTGTCTTCTACTTAGGTTGGTAGAAGAACAATTATTTTTCCTGTACTATTTTCATAGGGTAAGTGAATTACTAAATAAGAGAGTCTTGTAATTTCCATAATTAAATTTCTGCCCAATGAAAGCAATGAGCTTGAAATTACCGATCTTCTGAAGCACCTTAGTGCATCAGGGCCTGTTTTTTGGCTTCATTTTCCAGGCTGTTTCAAAAGCAGAAACTAGCTGGCCTAAAGCTTATAAGCAGCTTTGAGAATGAGCTCCGTGCTTTGTTAGAACAGCATCCATCACAACAACGTCAGGGATGCAGCGGGGTGTTTTGTCTTATCTTCTCTCTCTCGGCAGTCGTGTGGTCTCATACCTAGACGGTTGGCTCATTAAAACAAGTGTGTTATTGCTGAGCACAAAGAAAAAAAAAGACACTCTGTTTTTTTTCAAGACTTGGATTTATAGCTCCATGTTGTAATCAGACATCACAAATTCTTTCACAAGAACTATAAAACAAGTTTTCTCATGAGAAGGGAAGGCAAAAAAAAAAAGGCAGCGAGTATGCTGTCCTCCATTAAACAATTGTGTATTTCTAGTTTAGTGCAAGCTTGAGGGGGAAAGGGGGACGTAGCAGTAAATCATCTGTGCAGCTCTCGGCCATAAAGTTTCTTGAGCAGTCAAAACTGCCAGGGCTTGTTTGGATGACTTATTCCTAGGCAGGGGGGGATGGAGGACAGTTTATAATACAGCTGCAAACTTTTGCTGTCTCTGGTGTCATTGATGTTTACATTTGGCGATAATGTGCTACAGAAACCTCCTTCCATTTCAAAGGTGACGTTTTCCTCTCTGACCTTGTTTTGAGATGATTTCACCCAGCCAGTGGAGTGGAGATGTGGAGTTGCCAGGGCGCTGGTGTGCGCTGGTTGGGTCTTTGCAGAGAACGGAGGGTTTGGCACAGGCTGCAGCAGCCCAAACCCAGACCCATGGAGAGACCTGTGGGTCTGACTGGGATTTGGATCAGGCCCTCAACTGCTTTTCCAGTAGAGGTGGCACGGGCTGTTGTCCGAACCGGGTTACTGAGTGGTTGCTTTGTGCTGAGATTGGGATGGAGAAGGGTGCCAGTTGGCTTGGGTGACTGGTAGCTCTTGGATACCCTACCTGTTTAGCGTAAAAGCTAAATCGTTAGATCCTCTCTGTTAGGCCAAGGCTAAAATGCTTATAGAATCATAGAATCACTTGGGTTGGAAGAGACCTTCAAGATCATTGAGTTCAACCATAAACCTACACTTACGGCTTACCTCAATCAAGAAAATTTGATGAAAGAACTTCACCGCTGTACAATATTTCAAATTGTTATTACCACAGACTGTGTTCTGTAGCTGGAGGGACTGTTTTCAGCAGGAGGCAATGCTTCTGTCCGATGATGCAGTGAAGTATCTGGTGTCAAAGCAGGTCACAGGAGCGCACACGTGCAGGGGTGCAGTCACCCGTGCCCGGACGAGCTATGCAAATGCTAAAGCGGCATAAGAAAAATACTCCTGCAGACCAGGAGAACTTGCCTGGAAAAGTGTTATATAGTGCACCTTGATACAAGTCAACAGACAACTTGGGGGAGGATAAATATATCTTAAATACGTGTTTTGGATGAGCAACTTGCAAATTTATGAGAATAATACTAGAATTTATTTTTTTAAAGTCTGTTTTTTAGGGGAATTGGAGGAAGTTAGGCTTGAATCAGGACTGGATTCCTCTCTCTTCTCTTGAAATTCTTTCTCCTCACTCTTTCCTATGTGCATTATGAGAAGACAGGCATCCAGTATCCCAAGACCTCTGACTAAAGCTTGAGATGAGTATCTTTTAAATTAAACAGAACTCAGCCTGACCTGTCTCTGTCTTAAATTTCTCAGTAGTATGAAATGTAGCCTTTAAACAATATTAGACCTGTGGTTCTCCCTTCTCCCCTTAATCTAAGGTATGATTAGTGCTTAATGGACCTTGAAAAGCACCTTTATTTATAATGGCTGCAGGTGGCTCTTGCCTAGATATGATCTCCAGTTTTCTGTTTTCTCTTGAAATGAAACCCAAAATAGTGGGACACATACTTGGTTATTATGTTCATATAGGCTACTTTTTTTTTTCAGAACCACCTTTTTTGGTGAATGATTTAATATATATACCTTCTTTTACGCCAAAAACAATGGACTTCTTTATGCTGGGCAGTACTGATAACACAGTATCTATTACACAGATACTCCAGGGTATCAGGTGCCAAGAAGCACTTTTCATGAGGGAGGACATCTGAATCCAGGACATTTATTCCACATCCGAGGAGGTGCGGTGGGAGCAAGAGATAGGACTCGCATACTCACTACATTTTGCTTCACAAAGAGCTCAGAAGCCCTCAAAATGTCAGCCTGTGTGAGTCAAAGCTGACTGTCTGCCACGTGTTATTTGCTGAAATCCAGGGGTAGAAGTACCTAGGACCCAGTTCTTCAAGAAAATCAACCCAAGCAGTCAAAGACCCAAACTGTCATCCCAGCAACATTTCTTTTATAGAATAAAACCTAGTCGGTCAGACTTTAGATAAAAACTGTATCCGTTATATCTGTGCATCTGCTTATTGAGCACTGTTACAATTTTTTTTTTTGAAGGAGCGATCTTTGAAATTGCACAGCCTCTCTCATGCTTGCCTAACTTAACTCAGGCTAGAAAATAAGAGAGGTGAAGCTCTCGGAGCTTGGTGATAGGTAGATGATCTTGTGGGACAAGATAAACAGTCATTACCTTTGCTAATGATGTTGAATCCCTGTGATATGCTAATTGTAAAGTAACAGCGCCCACATCGAACTAATTAAATTTCTTAGGAGTAGATTACAGTGGCATTACTGGTTTTCCTCCACACTGGCGTCAGATTCCAATGAAACTAGCCAAAGTTCAGATATGTTTACATTGCTAATATAACTGGGACTGACTTCTCTTCTATTAACAATAATGTTATAGTAATGGTTAGAGATTCCAGCTGCAACTGGGGCTGCACCGCTCTCAGTAGCACACAGGAAAGTTAAACTAAGCTGATGATAAAAGGTGCCAGTATCAAATCTGGGAAGAACAGTAATTGTCTCCAGAGTCTCTGTCCGGATACTTAATCAAAAGACAGTCTTTTTCAATACATTGTTTAGTATTTTGAATAATGCTCAAAGCTTAACATAAATAGCTGCTCACCTGCATCATGTCATTTTCAGCTATGCTAATTTTCTAGTAATTGGAACCCCCGGGGCTGGATACCATCTGTTTTCCAGAGTTCCTATCACCCTAATATCTAAGGGTGGATTAAAAAAAATAAGGTCTAATGGGATTTAAGTGCCTATAAAGCATGGATTTTCATGCTCATCTTACTGTTAACACATTCAGGGTGGTTGTTTTGATTTATTTTAATTTTTTTTTATTTCCCCAAAGTCTTCAAAACATAGCTAGTATGCTATCCTTTTCTCCCTGGTCTGTGCCAAATCCTGAAAGGTGACTTAATCTGTTGAGAGTCCCTCTCAATCATTATGCTTTCAGCTTCAATACATGACTCAACAGATAAATATTCAAAAACAGAGCAATTTCTCAGTGTTTTTTCACTGAGTGAAGTGGGGTGACAAGGCCAGTGAGGCTTTGATTTCAGAAGATCAAAATGGAATGTGGCTGGTCTGTGCAGAATGAAGGTGCTGAAAAATTACCAAGACTCCATTTTACTTAAATATATTTCCAAATTAGAATAATTTGGATTCTCCATAACCGAAAGCTCTTTCAAAAGTGTTCTTTATTTTTAGATTTACAGATCATTAGTACTATTTTAGAATGTTCTAATATTACATGATTTAAGTCCATGAAGCAATTACATTGGTAGGCAAAAATTGCGTGGATGAATGAGGCAATTTAAAATGTGTCATTTGATAAGAATGAATGGAGAACAGAAAATATTTATCCACCTACAATATCTTCTTCTCAAAGGACGACTAGAGAAGCAACCTGGGGAGATTAAAGGAATCTAAAAGCCAAATAATTAATGGCTACAGTAGACTGCATGGTGAAATAATGATTAAGAAATGAGAACCACAAAGAGTAAGACGGTGAGAGAAATATGCTGCAAAGCCACGGAGAATAAAGCGCTTTCGCCCTCTGGATTCATTCTTCCATTCCTAAAGCCCCTTGTATTTGATGGGATGCTCTCCTATTCTAAATTCTCCTCTTCTAAGCACTCTCCTCATTAATAGATGTTTTTTCATTCTAAACTTTTAGGCTAAAATGTTTAGAGAATTATCATATATATCTCTGTGATGCCCGATGATATTTGAAATAACAGTAGCTCAGTACTACACTGTGCAAGCACACATATGTTCATTCCTCAGAAGATGGGACAGTTATGCAGGCGTGACTTTGGTATTGCTTGCATCATGTTAGATATTTCAGAAGCAGCAGAAGATACTAGTAATTTCTTTTACCTAGTCCTACTTAAGAGCTAAAAGCTCAGTGCAAGGATCTGGAGGTGTTACCCATGCATGAACCTCTTCAGATCAGACTGAGGGGATGGAGCCTGCAAAGGCATACACACAAATCTCTGAAAATCTTCATGACTGCAAACAATGCTGTGAAATAGGTCTGTGAAGACTTCTGGGTTTGTACCATGAAATTTAGTGATATCTTCTAATAGCCCATTGGTTGTATGTTTACATGTGTACCTTTCTTTATAGATATTTATATTCCAGCTAATATGGTAAAGAAAAGTGGTTCTTTTTATTGCTGATATTTGAGGTATTTCAAATATTTTTTGCACTACTGTTTTTAAAATAATCCTCAAATTGTTTACACAGAAGTTACTGATAAGGCCAAGGATTTTATTTGCACTGCTGACTGAAAAATGTAAAAAATGTGAATCTGTTAGGACTACCCTTGTTTTCTGGTAAAAGATTAAAAAAAAAAAAAAAAGAGAAAACTCCCATCTTTCCCAACCACATATGAGAAACAGATCAAGGATGCTGTGATGCACGTTCCCAGCCTGTGGACAGAGAATTGGATGGATGGGTGCTGTATCTGCATTGGACATCCTTGACACTGAGTGCTAGCTGTGGCCTTAAGTACTTTCATTTTTATTATTCATTTAAAAAAAAGCCTGACGCAATGAAGTCAACTTAAACAGAGATTTAATATTGAACTATAAAAAAAGCCCCTATGCGAGTAACTTTGTTGTCCGTGTGGGATATAATTAAAACAGAATAAATTCTGCAAACCTTCTCCTGTAGTGAAGAGGGCAGGGGTGTTTAAAGAGGACCTACCCCTGAGCACCCAAGGCCGTTTGTCCAGAGTGACACCAGTAGGTGTCTTTGAAATGCTCAACCTGAATTGTTTTGCTCCTTTAAGAAGAAAATCTATTTCTGAAGGAATCCTAGCCTGGGTGCAGAGTAGAAAGGTTGGAAAAGCTTTGCTGTCGTCATTTTTGTTCTGATGCCCAAAGACTGTACCAAATAAATCAGAAAGCTTTGTCTGTTGCACTCTTAGCTTTCTGGATCGAGACTGTATTAGGCTCAGGTTGCAGGCAGAAACACTCGCGATGGGGTTGCTGAGAGTCTTGGCTTGTCTTTGCAATGAAAGATCTCAGCTTTAACCCAATTGGACATAGCACATTTCTCACTAGTTGCTAATTACTGCAATTAGTATTTATTAATATTAGTTTCTTGATTTGTCTTTTGATTTCTTTATATCTTTGTTACTCCATGAGTGATCACAATGACTTCAGCAGGTTTACTCAGGAGACAAAGTTCTAATAAGGGTGAAAGTTCCACGGACTGAGCCACTTCTTGTTTAATTAACTTGGGGTTTGTGACTCAAAACTCTGTTATTTGATATTTATCATCGTGATGACTGCAGTTAACACAGAAACAACGTATTCCTTGTCGTGTGGGTCTCGGCGATGAATAAACACGGCACCACACATTGGGAGCACCACAACTCACGTGGTGCTTCGTTGTGCAAATAGCTATGGGATAGAGCGGCGTCTGTGAGGCGGAGTGGCACCTTCTTGTGCTTCTGTGTTTTGTCTGGTGCTAGTTGCCTTTCTAAATTATATAATTAAAATAAAAAAGCAAAAACAAACCCAAAACAAGCAGTCCCCTCCACCCCACCCAAAGATGAACATTGTCTCTGAAGACAGTTCACACCTGACGTGCTGTGGTCCATAGCGTTCTGCTACACAACCCTTCTGTTGGTCCGCCCTACCACCTCCAGGTATTTATTTGTGGATTTGTAAATAATCCAGGGATACTGCACAAGGCTGTGGCATCCCTCACGCCTTATATGGCTGGCATGGCAGCATTGGCATTAGTCCAGCGCCTCGCTGACAGATCACTGCTCCGATGGTGGCGAGAGGTGGCGCGTGTTTCTGATGCCGAATTTGCCCGATGAGAGAGTACCAAGGTTGAAAGAGGTGGTTGCTTCTCTTCTGCTTCTCTCGGACTGTTCTCTCCTTGAGGACGATTTCCTAAACGGTCTTGCTGCTCTTAATGAGCGAAGCCCAGAGTGTTTATTGTAACCTGCTTTGAACTGTTAGCGGCTCCGGAGGAGGGAGGTCTTCGAACAGAGCCTGTCTTGTGCCGGAGCGCGAGCGCGCGGCGGTGGCACGGGGTTGAGGTACGGAAGCAGGGCAGCGAGAGAGCAGCCTTAATAAAAACACTGCAAACGCAACGTTAGCGCGGGGTGGTGAAAGAGCTCAATTTTATTTTGTTTTCACACATTAGGTTTTGCTTAAAGCAGACAAGTACCAGGGAGAGCGTTCTGAAAAGAGGCTTTGTATAGGAGCCGGGGCTCTATCCATCAGATTTGTCATTTCAGGAATGCGGCCAGATGTATTGACTTACTAGCAATTGCATTGGTGCCATCTGGCCTGCTGGAGGCTGTATTAAAGATGGAAAAAACTGAACAGAAAGAAATGAAATTTGTTCATCATGCCATTACCCTAGCTGCTTATTTAAAGGGGGGGGGGGGCATGTAACTTCTTGGCAGGGGGTATGCCGTTTGAAAATAAAATATAAGGTTTTAAGGACCACAAGCTTCAAAACCAAGCCCTGATGTTTATACGAAGACTTGAAAGCTGGGCCTCACTGTTGTCATTTTGTGTATTTTATTTTTTTATTTTTAACAGAAAAATGCTTTCAAGTCCTACTGTTCTGAGTTGGAGAGCAAAAAACTGCAAGACCCTTGCCTGGTCCACTGCAACATTTATATTTATTCATTCTCAGTTCTCCCCAGTACTAATTTAGCTGTCTGAATTGCTGCCTTCTCTTGGGAAAGGACATTTGTATGTGCTGTACTTTCTATTGTTGACCTAGGAGTCTTTTCCTAGCTCTTGGATCATTTCTTTTCAAACTTATCGAGACTGGTCTGTAAGCAGAACTGCTATTCCTGGTACATCAGTAGCAATCATACAGTCTTTATTTTAATACTGACACTCCTAAATGTACTTATTTTAATGAATAAATCCCAGGTCTCAAGTGTTTCCATACATTTCATTTAGCAAGGTGGTTTTCTTAATATTAGTAGGATCAGGGCTAGTGTTAACATTTAATGACAGATTAAGAATAAAAGCTTCAGTGTAGTAATGGTCTATGGCTATAGGGTATAGCAGTGCTCCCCAGTCTTACTGAGGTATGACTTTAGACATGCTATTATTAGTATTTAATTCTGCAATTAATCTTCCTGAATCAAAGGCTGGAAGCTGCCATCTTCCTGGGAAGTGATTACATTTGTTTCACAGGATAAAACTAAGGGTCTGAACCACCTCCCACTGGAGTTAATGAAAGTGGCTCTTGTATGAGGCCATAAAGCAATTCCTGGGCATTCTAAACATTTGTTGAAGGTCAGAAAAAAAAAAAGACTTAAGTACTGAAAAGTAAAACAAAGAGTGCTAAATTAGATGATTATTATAGCTAGTTCTTCAGTACTTTTTCATAGATGTACTAGTTAATTTACTGTCACAAGTTGTTTACAATCACTGACAAAAATGATGCAACAAAGGACCAGAGGCCTTTTTAAAAATATTTTTCAGTTCTGCTCCGTTCTTTTTGCTGCTTTTGTTTTTGCCATTTCGCATAGAGAACTCTTGAGGGCAAGGAAGTGGAACTCGAACACATGTGTTAGAAGAATACAAGATAGTTTTAGGATTTCTACAACCATGAAACCTTTATTCTAGCGCTGCCAGGGTCTTCACTGTGCGTTTTTTTTTTTTTCCCCAATAAGATGAGAAATGCTGGCATGAATACTGGAAAAATCAACAGTGACTAAATACTCTTAAAAGAAGATGTAATGTTCTTACTCATAACAAGTCATAGAGCTGAGTTGAAAAAAGACCCTGTCCAGCCCTCATTAAAGGCCAGGAGAGACTCTTCTCTCAGCTGCAGAGAAAGCTGGTTTGTGCCTTCTAAGGAACTGTGGAGCAGCATCACCTGAGCAGGAGTGTTGGCTGGAGCATCACTGTGCTAACAGGTCCATAGCCACAGGGAGCACCGAGCTCCCTCAAAATTGCACCTAAACGAGATTGTAGTTTGAAATATCCCCAGCGCTTGAATCATCTCATATAACGTGCTTTCTCCTTCTGCATCTGGGAGGGTGCTCATCATATCTGTGACAGCCCCCATTTATTTTTTTGCTGTGATACATTCCCTACCTCAGGGTGGAACAACATGACCTGAGCCAATAAACTGGCTTAGGGGTTGCTCTGAGCAGCTGATGCTTCTGAAGGCCCCGATATGTCTGCTGAAGAGCACTCGGGGGTTGTGTTGCCGCTCAGTTTTCAGTTATTTGCAATATTCTGGAAATCAATTTAAATACAGTTGGGTTTGTGTTCCTGCTCCCCAACCCCCCAGTAAAAATTGGTATCTCAGGTAGCAATGTCTGGATTATCCCGTCAATGCATTAATTAAAGGATTTAATCTCTGTGCCTTTTGTTTTGTAAATTCAGAATGTTGACATTATTATTGTTAACAGTAATCTTATGATTATAAGCAGGAAGACGGGAAGGCTCAAGCGTATGACACACAGGACAAAACACTCTTCTGGCCAGGAACCGCATACTGAGCGGAACAGTAAGGGTACAAAATATTCTGGGAAAAGAGAAACATTGCCATTTCTCCGCAGGGAACTTCTGCCCATGCAGAGGTTGCCACCAGATATTGGCAGCCCTGCCAGGAACAAAAACATTTCCAAAATTCGGTGGATAAGTTTTGAGGGAAAGTAGGCAAACCATGGGTTTGAAAGTTTAAAGAAAAAAAATTGAAAGAGTGATGGGAAGACTTGTCAGACTTACATTACGGAAGAGATTGCAAGATTGATTTGAGAATAGTAATTTTCCTCCCCATGTTTCTCATTCTTACCCGGGTGAACTAGGAAGTAATCCAGCTTGCTTGAAATTGGAAATGTCTTCAGAAGTATGTTATGTTTTCATATTTAGTCTATTAGAGTACATAAGGATTACGTGCACATGATGTGGGCACGCATACATAGCATGTGTGTATGTATTTTTAACTGAGGGATTACAGATACTGCAGTTTTAAAGCATATTGGGTATCAGCAGCCACTCACTGGCTTGTCCAGGAATGCTAATAAGACTAATAGAACTATAGAAATAATAAGAATAAAGAAATTAATAAACAATACTAAAAA
Organism: Chionis minor; assembly: GCA_013398295.1. NCBI lineage: Eukaryota > Metazoa > Chordata > Aves > Charadriiformes > Chionidae > Chionis > Chionis minor. Next base: position 244,548 of record VZSF01003245.1, on the reverse strand, counting down.
AATACAGGTAATTAAATGTACTGATGAGAACAATGTATAGTAGTAAATCTTCTACCATATTTATCATTCCTTTAACATATGTGATACATACCTGCACAAATGGAAACACATACCTTTTCTGGGTTGGTTTTTTTTTTGTTGTTCTTGTGTGGGTTTTTTGGATTTGTTTTTGGTGTGTGTTTTGTGTGGTTTTGTTTTTTTTTTTAACCAATATAGCATCCTTAATATAAACCAAGGATAGTGAAGAGTGTTGGAGGCAGGAAAGCTTTCTTTCTTTTTTTTTTCTTACTGTCTAGAGTGGTTTATTGCTTGATTTGGTTTATTTTTTCCTGTACTTATAGCACCCAGTGACAGAGACTGATATTTGGTAGTGCTCAGAAGGCATAGATACCATCGTGTCAGGTGGGACTTCAACATGGGTTTGGAAAAGTTCATTGTATACCAGAAAATTTAAGAGAAGACCACGCAAAATTCCTTTAAAAAGCTTCTAGAAAACCTGGAGCAGCACAGCATGTGCGTAGGTAAACATTTACACCAAACACAGCATTTTAGTAGCCTTGGACAACTCTGAAATCAGTGGATGTTTTCTTCATGAATATGAGAACAGTATTTTGTCAGTCTGTTTTTTATTAACACAAACAGGCTAGCGGTAGTGACATAGGTAGTGACATAAGGTGTATTTACAATAAATAATGGACTGTCAAAAGGGACAACTGTGCAAGGGACAACTTTCATGTGTTCTTTTTGGTGAAGCATGACCTACAGTTACTCCACAGGCCTTTTATCATCTCTCTACATGAAAGAAACATGTTTTGGCCAAGTTCATGTGGACTTGATAGCTCTATCTTTGTAGCCTTTTTATACAGTACTCCCAGTACTGATACTAATATGTGTTAAACCACCTTTAGGCCATTGTCGGTCAAATTGGACAAAATATAGTAGTTTCCAAAACTTAAAACCCCTGTACAGGTGATAGGAGAAATGAAAACAAGTATAAATCCAGGCAAAATAGCTAGAGATAAGCAGCAGTTTCAGTGGCAATCTGAGGGTGATGGAACACCTCTTTCAAAAGTAGTGTCCATAGAGACTTGTTGACAGTTTGCCCTTTTTCTGCTCTTCTTGTTGGTATTCTACACTCTCAGAGAGAATCCTGCTGCCCAAGAAGGTATGTCCAAGTCAGAAACTTTAAAACAGTATGTATAAGAAGAGAATATAAACCTCTACTGGTTTAATTCTGAAACTGCCCTAGAGATAAATCCCACGAGATCAATGAGCAGAAGGTCCTGGTGCCACCCTACTCTCTGCAAAAACTACCTCATGAATTCGGCTGCCCCAAGACTTTGCCCCTTCTACTTGGAGGAATGAAGCTACAGTTTTCTGGCAAAATAGTTTTTTTTTTTTCAACTCCAAGTTTCCAGTACAAAACATCAACTTTGAGTATTAGGGTTAAAATGAAAAGTACACAGCCTAGTGAGAAATGGATCCAAGACCTGTCACTTCTGTTACACTCCTGAAAGCAGATCTGGATAACTGAAATGGCTGCAGTCATCTTTCTCCTTGCAGAAGTTCCAGTTTCTATGTTATTAAATAGTTTATTATGCTTAGGTGATGCACCCAATTTATTTATTTTTTTTATAAAATGATTGCTTGCCTTTTTTTTTTTTCTCCAATTAATTGAATGCTCTAAACACCACTGACAGTAGCACTTTGAATTTCAGGAGTTCTAGTTACCTTTATTCTTATGATATTCTTTATCCCCACAGCAGCAATAGCTCCGGAATGTTTATATTAAGCACAAAGCCAACCTTAATTTTGCAATTAAAAGGAAAGTAATTTGAGGATGCACACACAGACCAATGGGAGACATGTGTGCACATATAAACATCGGGGTATTGTATGGAAGCTCTTAATGAAACCCTTATGATATGAATAATGCTCAAGTTACAAATGCTACAGCTTATCTGTTTTGTGTGGTAGGTGATAATAACTCTGCAATTCAGTCAAGGTAGGAAAGCAATTTTAGTAAACATAATACCTGAAAGAAATTTTCCAATTAATCCCTGTGTTCTAATGTATAGTAATCTCCAAAACAGGTGGGTTATTTTTCAAATCCAATTTCCAGTTTGTGTTGGTGGCTTTTAACTATTGGTGCCTCATGGCTTACCACCTGAAATCCCTCGGTTTCAGCATGTGATATCTAGGTGTGTCGTAGCGAGAAGGTCATAATTTTCTGAGCAAGCTGTCAGAATGCACCTTACACTAGAAACAAAAACATGATGTGGAAAAAGGGGATATGAGAGATTAATTATGGCATACATTCATGTGTAGCATGAGACTGGGATATGACTGACCATAGATCCACATGTGGTGTAGAGGAGATAATTGTGGAAACATTATTTGCTGTATTTTACACTAAGAGAAGTTAGAGGTACCCAAGTAAATTGCTGCCTAACAGATTTACAACAAATATGATGACAAACTTCAGACATACACAGGATATTGTGAAGCCAAAAGCATCCAGGATTTTAAAAGCTCTGTGTCTCTCCAGACAGGTGCATTGGTGACTATTAAACATGATGTTTGGTAGTGGTCTCCAGCACAGAAATCACACCAACTGTTGACTGCTAGACTGACACAAGAAACACTCCATCTTTGTTTCTTAGCCAACGCTTATGGCTGCTATTTCAGATTAAGTGAGCTTCACTGGACTGAAAGCCTTTCAGCCTTTCACCTTTTTCTATGGCAAAAGAACTTCTGAACAGATGAACAAGCTTGGTCTTGAGTTCAGCTCAAGACTAAACCATTCCTATTTGGCCTTTCCTTCTAAAATGTAGAGCTCCCTGGAAGATGGAAAAACTGTACCTTTCCTACTAACTGTGCTGACTGTTTCCCCACGTCTGCACTCCTACCTTTTCCAAAGGTTGATATGCAGTTGAGTGGAAAAATCATGCCCCCTTACTCTTCTCTGTCTCATTTTTCTACCATTTGTGGGTGGACAGAGAACAATTGTCCTTAATCTCTGTGTATGGTGGGGAATGCTGCTCAGATCCTCCCTTCTCATTAAGTACCCACAGGGACAATCCAGCCTTTCACTATTTTCTATTCACTACAATTACTGTATCAGATGCTAACAGAACAGTATCGATATCGTTCTAAAAGACACAGTTTTACTATATCCTGACATAAAGGCCTTAGACTATCAACATGCCAGGAAATTAATTGAAAGCATATTTAGCTGTATGGATGTAGAAACCTAGAGGAATTTTGCTGGTCTTGTGGTTAGCTAAGGAAAGATGTGGGGAGATGTTTAAACCAAGAGTTTGTATAAGCCATATATTCATATTCCTGAAATTTGAGAGAATACATTTGACAGTAACTCTCAAACGAGGTTCTTTTGGATTGTTCTTGTGTGTCTTTGACTGCCTCAGTAATATTTTTGGAGAGAGAATTTCAGTCACTGTTCAGGGAAGGCGACTTGGACCTTTTTGAAGTTGATGCACTTCTACCTTGACAGCAATCGAATGCTCTTCAGGTAATGTTTCAGTTTAGTTGAGATTGTTGTCCAAACAGAATCTCTCTCCAAATGTTGCAGTCAATGCAAACTTTCCATTCAGATCAAAGTGTATAGGCTGGCTCTGTGTTACCACCTGACAACATTATCATTGGGAATATTAAGCTGTCAGCAGCAGATCTGAAGGAATCATTTTCCCAATCTGCAGTGAATTATAGAGAATAGGAGCCTATCACACATAAAAGTCTTTCCATTTTCTAAGTCTGTATCTAATTCTAATAGTTTCAATCTGACCTTAGACTGGATTTCCCTCTTGTTTTAAATCATGCTCAAGACACCTTCTAATGGCTTAGTTACAAGATTTGTAACAATTCAACACATTTGTGTATGTATTTATGTTGGGGTTTTTAATGTATTTAAACCTGCATGTGCCAAGCCTGTGTTTGGAGAGAGCAGCGTCTTTTTGCTGAAATGCTTGCCATTGCTCTGCTATATATCTGTCACGTTCTTGTTGCATTCCTGATTAATATGTTGTTTGCATGGCTTTATGCTAACACACACATCATTTGGGACTGAATGTGGGTCAGTGTCAAGTGGGACAGGATTAGGATGCGGGAGGTTGCTAGTGTTAATGCTTAGCTGGTAGGATTAGGATAAAGCTATAATTGAACAGTTCAACTAACCTGGGATTCATCAAGAGATTTGCAAAAGTGCATTACAGTGGTCAATGAAAGGAAGTTTTAAACTACCGGGGCAATGTTGTATTACAAAGCTCTAATTGCGAAGAGGCAGGGTTAAGCACTTATCTCATCCTGTGTGTACAAACGTTAGATTCTTTTCTCCTTTTGGCATTGCAGTCTGCGTTTCCAAATGTTTAGATAGTGGGACCATGAGAAATGAAAAAGTGTTTTGTCTAAGAAAGTTCAAAAAAAAAAAAAAATGGCAGAGACACAATAGTATTTTATGAAGTCACATCAGAGCCATACTATCTGGTGGAACTTGAGGGGACTTGGATGTGATTAAAAAAAAAAGTTAAAAGTCTCAAAAAAAAAAAAAGAGAAATCTCAAAGGACCTTTATAAAAAGTATTTTAAATGAATGAGTAACTCCAGGAATTCAGTATTTGCAGAGACCAGTTTTCATATATTTCTCTAGTCATAGCAGTTTGTGGGCTGGAGAGGTAACACTGGCTAGAGCAAATAAATCAACATGTGCAAATGGTACATGGGCTTTGTGGTGGCCCTCTCTATGGGGTGAGATGTGCTAATACACTATAAAGATGATCTTCCTAGCCTTGACAGGTCGCCCCAAAACTATAAATGGATGATACTGCTGAAAAGTCTGCAGTGCTGATAAATTCCTAAAAAATGCATCCTCTTTTCACCTAAATCTGCCTTCCAGCCACTGTATAATTGGCACACGGTAGTGTAGAGAAAAGCAATCGCATCATGCAATTTGTCTTGGCTGTGCTCATTTTTTGGAGGGGGGGAAAAAATGGGAATGAAATAATAGCTTTTGATGACATCATAGCTGCGGCTAAGATTACAAGTGCTCCCCTGTGGGGTGTTGGTGGGATTTTTGTTCTGTCAGCTTCATGGACATGTCTATTTGTACTGTACTGGCAGCGGGCCAGTTTCTATGATTGTTTTATTGGGTGTCCAGTGTTATTAAGCCTCTCTGTGTTTTTTCCCATTTCACTTCTTACTTCTGAACTGCATTTCTGTAACCAATTTGCATTACTTCATGTTAAGTTTCACGTGCCATGTGTCAGCTGAATTACACATCAGATCTAAAGATTCAAAGCTCTTTGAATTCTTCTTAGTGGCTACGCTATATTTACTACTAACTCGCCTGTATGCGATCGAGGAATTTAACAAGTTTTCAACCGTTTTCCATGTCTGAGGGTATCTATGCACAGGATAGATTAAAAAAACTGTACAATCCAAAAAGGGAACATTTAGGGATAACTAGCAATACAATTTATACCCTGCTGCATAACAATCCTCTTGTGTTCTGGCTTTTATGTGCGTTCAGCAATTGCATTATTCTGTTGATTTATGAGGACAAAAAAGTCCATTCCTTATGTCTGTGAAATGCATAGCACAGATAAGTCTCCGTGTTGTCTCAAGGGAACCAGAGGGGTACTGAAATATACAAATCATTAATAAATTATCCTCATAATAATGTCAAGTTGCTACACGCTAGTCTCCATGAAATCCATAATGGGCTTGAGGTTGTAAAAATATGTATCTTTCTTAAAGCCTTAAAATACTTACACTGCAGTTTAAATTTTAATTTAGCCACATTGATGTACTTCTAAGGTTCAATAAAAATAATGTAATGATGTGGGCTGTATTCCATTCCCAGAAAGTATGAATTACTAAAAATTCAACAATATCACCAAATCTGACATCTTGCTTTTCATAGGTTCTCTTGATTCCTGCATGGGCCACCCATGAAGTCGCCCAAATGCTGTGCGGAATTTTGTCTGAGGTTTTTCTGAGCTGCTTTTTGTTGAGAGTAGAATAGGTGTATCAAGTACTATTCCTTTTTTTTGTTTCTTTAACTCATGTTTCTGTAAATCACAGATAACAGAGATACTGCAAACGACTTGATTCTGCTCTTCCATCCAGATGAAGTCAGCAGAGTAAAGATGGTGTAAGAAGGGTCAGAGTTGGGCTCTTAGTCACGATAAATTTCTTTATGCTAGTGGCAGTATGTTCAGAATGCTTTGAAGTGCTGGTTTGTCAGAGTTCACAACAGTTCATTTCAGCTCCAAGTAAAATATTATCTGACTTTGGCTTTCCAGCACCAGTTGGTGTAACAGTAGAGCTGTTCTAATTCATTTTATGAATCCAGTTTTCTTACACTAGTTTCCTTATTGGAATTCGTACAGAACTTTCTTTAAACACAGCTTTTCACCGAAGAAAAACAAAAGAGTGTTTATATAAGACAATAGGGCAGACATCATTTACTGTATAGGGTTGATTTTGAGTTTATGCAACTAAGACAAAGGGAAATGAACACCCCCGTGTGGTATAACCTCTGCAAGAGTGTAGCTTTGTTATTTTAAGGCCTGAAATGGCATACCTTTTAAAGTTTGAATTATTGAGGAATATAGTCTATAACATGTACTTTTTTCTACAGAATGCAAGCACATTATTTTCCTTATATTTTTTTAATTTGGAATACACTCAAAGCAGGACAACTTCCACTTTTTCTGAAGCAGTTTGCAATGTAGCTAAAATGTCTTTTATTTCTGTTCTGAGACTTTCAGACAACTTTCAGCAGTTGTTGACTTTTTTTTTTAGTATGTCTAACAATGTCTGTACTAAGGCTTGAAAAAAAGCCCCATTGCTGGACAGAATCCCTTAAACATTCAGTCTTTAATTCTGATGTCTCTATCTTCTTTCCTTCTCATAGTCTGTTGTGTGAAATTCTGAGCGAGATAGCCCCTGGGGGTTCTTTCAAAGATTATGAAGCTGTGTGCAGAAGTGGTGAGGACAACAAGGAATTTCAGGACCTATGGATGTGGGGGGGGGGGTGTCCAACTTTTCCACTTTCATCTTTCAGCTCCTTGTAGCTTTGGGTTAAGAAACAGTCTCCTAAGGTAATTGGTTAAAGCATAAAAAATCCTAAACTAACATGGTTATTAATAGGATAAAAAGGAAATTTTTTCTTAATACATTAGCGACTGCAAAATATGTATCTGACTGCAAAGAATATATCATATATTAGATCTAGCTACCATGCAGCCCTGTAGGACTGACCTCTGTATAGCACTATTATGAAGCTAGAGTAAATCTAAAAAAATTAGTAAATAGTATCTCCAATATGGATACTTTGCTTTCCGTATTTTTATGCTTGTGATAAGATCTAAGTTTAAAAAAAAAATTAAATTATAAGAGAAATATGAAAAGAGCTAATTTTTGGGAGGGAAAGGGTAGTTAGAGCTACGAGGCATAATGATGACCTGGTTTTGATGTAGAACAGACTGCCTGTACTACCCAGAGTCGAGTCCCTGTAGTCATTCAAGTGTGATCGTTCTGATATAAGAAAGGAGAGATGAGGTGGGAAGGAGGCACTTAGTCTCGCACAAAGACTCCTCTGAACCGCTTCCCTTTCTCTTGATCTGAAATAATCTGGGTTCTCTGTCCTGCAGGGTGTTAATTTATTGTCTTGAATGCCTTTCTGCACAGAGGTTAGGGTATGTCTTTGAGTAACTCAGGAGCTAACATCCAGGTCTGAGTGTGTGTTGGCCTAGTCCAAATTCAGTATCAACTACATAAATCATGTTTGAATTAGCAATGCCTATGTAAGTAACAGATTTTCTGGTATCAAAATTCTTAGAATCTTAATAAGGTAAGTGGAAACCTGGGAGGTCATCTAGTCCCAAAGCAGTCAGCCACTGCAAACTATTCTTGACAGAGTTTTGCTGAATTTAAAAAAAACCGAAAAAACAAAAAAACCCCAAAAACCCAAACCAAAAAAACCACCCAAAACCCCCACAAACCCATAAAAACCATCCCAGGACTGTGGGGAAAAGGGATATTTAATATTTTTTTTCCTCTTCAGGCTGAAGTCAGACCTCACACCCCATGCTGTGTTCCTCATGCATGGATATGACAGCCCTGTTTGTGCTTCCCAGTAATTCATGATGAATCTCACCTATCCTTTGAGACAAGCGTTGGTGAGAAAGGTGGAAAGGCATTGACTTACTAGCAACAGTCAGATTCTCACAACTTAAACATTTCTTATTTAGATTTAAATATTATAGGGAATGTTTTATTATAAGCGATGCACAGCATCTCTCAGTACTTCAACTGTTAAGAGATAACTAGAGATATATGAACTGAAATGTATGGAGAAAGTGTGCATTTTTCCATTAATAATGTTGAGTTTTCTCAGAAAATGGGCAGGTTCTGCAAATCCGTTTCACAAATCAGCTTCAGATGGACTATTTATTACAAAGAATTTGCGGACTTGAATCTTAAATATATAGAAGTCATGCTTGCTTTCCATGGAATGAAAGTGTAATCCCTCAATTGTTCTTCTCATAAGGGCTGAATGCTCAAACTTTGCCTGCGTCAGCTGCCTCCTAACCAGCTACGGCAAGTTTGTTTTTAGTGAGCAAGAGACTGAAAGTTTCATTTTGAGAACTTCAAACAAAGTATAAATCAAGATAATTTAGTGATAAAAAAGCTTGGCTGGGGACTTCTATTGGCTTTTCCATATGAAATACAACATCAGTTTTGTGTGTTTTTTGTTGTTGCTTTTCTTTTTATTATTTCTTTTATGGGCACAAATGTTACTTTTCACTGACTGTCAGAAATGGCTTGTTTCTGTTTCTTGTACAATTGACCATTGTGATAAGTCAGTGAGTTTGTCCTTTTTATCCATTAGACTGAATAAACAGTGGGATTTTGTTCATCTTTTAAATCCATTATATGGCGTTTCCCAGAGGAGGTAAGCTATTTATTTACTTGTGTGGCAACTCTTTGAAAGGTGGCATTTTTGAATCATCTCCTTTTTCCCAAAAAAGCATTTCCAACAAAGCAAGAGTTTGGCTTTATATGTAGGGCTAAACCAGTTCCTTAATATGAAGACACACTGTAAGTTTAATTAAACACAGGGCTAGTACGAGATTAGATTTGTAGACTGTTTATCTCGACAGTGCTCTCTAGAAAAAGTTTTGACAACCAACTGCTGAAAATAGCTGCAGAAAACCCCCAATGAAAACCAGCAGTAACAAAAAAATCCCCAAGACTAATTCACACAAAAGTAGAGAAGGAATAGTTGAAGACACTATCTCAGCTTAGATTAATGCTGGCCTCTTTGCGGAATAATTTCTTTTGATGATCTAAGGGAGCTGTCTTGATGCTTTCTATACTTATTTTATATCTCTTTAAAGCTACAACAGACGTTTGAGTGTGAAGCGCTTTTTCAATTTGAGATAAACCCTGGATGAGGACTGTAGAAAGAAGAAGAGATACAAATATAGGATTTCCATGTGTGATGAGTATTTCTTTAGTAAAGTCTTTGAAAAGTTGAAAAAAGACAAAAAGGGAAAGGAGGGTGCCACAAAAGAGAAATACTTCATCAGGAGCTACCAAAGGTGGTATTAGATCCAATGATGCAGTCCTTGATTTTTATAAAGGTTATTTGACCAATAGCTATTAAAAAAGAAAAATTTCAGGACATGTTTCCATCTTGGTGTTCTGTCAGAGTGAGTGGAGATTCAGCTGCTTAAAAAAGATGTATTCCGCTCTTTAAGATACTTTAACAGCTTGAAGCCAGAATACCCTAAAGAGCCTTCTCTCCCAGAGGTCTTTTGTCTTATTTACAATTCCTATGAAGGCATCTCAGATGTTCTGGAACACTTTAAATAGCACAGAATGCTTGCATTTAGGCAACTGACTGCTGTGCTAAGTTATGGACTGAACTTTCAATTTTTTTTTTTTCTGGAAAAGAGCCATAATCAGGAAGAGAATTTTCACCTGACCGTTGGGTATATTTGAGTTAGCTTTAATAAAGCTGATGAGGTTTATTCTAGGAATATAGTAAAAGTAGTTAGAGAGTGGCACCAACTAAAGCTCAAATATTTGTTCAGTTTCAGTTCAGAAGAGTGATTTCAGGGCCTTGGGACAACTGGTCAAGAGATCAGGAGCACAAGTCATATTCTCCTCTATACCTCCGGTTACAGGGAGTGACGACGGGGCAAACGGGAAAAGCCAGCAGATCAGTGCCTGGCTCCGTGACTGGTGCTACCAGCAGGAGTTTGGGTTCCTTGAACAGGGCTTGGTTTACAGGACACCAGGCCTGCTGGAAACTGATGGGAAAAGCTTATTGTGCAGGGGGAAAAGGGTTCTAGGGCAAGAGTTAGCAGGGCTCATTGAGAGGGCTTTACACTAGATTCGAAAGGGGATGGGGATGCAGCAGGGCTTGCTAGAGAGGCACCTGGGGATGGTAGCCAGGCACTTGTGGGGCAGAGTGCTAGTACTTTTGAGATTCAGAAAGCCTACTGCTCTTTAAGGGCAAAAACTACATGTCCAACTGCCTGTCTGAAATGCTTATATGCCAATGCATGTGGTATGGGGAACAAACAGGAAGAACTGGAGATCCATGTGCGGTTAAAGGTCTATGATCTCATAGCAATTACTGAGACATGGTGGGATAGTTCTCATGACTGGAACTCTGTTATGGATAGCTATGTTCTTTTTAGGAAAGACAGGCCAGCAAGGCGAGGTGGGGGAGTTGCTCTTTATGTGAGAGAGCAACTGGAATGTATTGAGCTTTCCCTGGGGGGAGATGAATATAGAATTGGGAGCTTGTGGGTTAGGTTTAAAGGCCAGGCTAATAGGAGAGACATTGTTGTGGGGGTCTATTACAGGCCACCTGATCAGGTTGCAGAAGTGGATGAGGTCTTCCACAGACAGTTGAGAGTTGCCTCATAGTCACAGGCCTTGGTTCTCATGGGGGACTTCAACCGTCCCGATATCTGCTGGGAAGGCTACATGACCAGGCACATACTGTCCAGGAGGTTCCTCCAGTGTATTGATGATAACATTTTGACTCAGGAGGTGGAAGCGCCAACAAGAGGTGCACTGCTGGATCTAGTACCCACAAAGAGGGACTGGTGGAGGACATTAAGGTTGGGGGCAGCCTTGGCTGCAGTGACCATGAGAAGATAGAGTTCAGGATTAGGTGTAGTGGGCATAAAAAGACAAGTAGGGTTGCAACCTTGAATTTTAGGAGTGCTAATTTAGATCTCTTCAAGAAATTGTTTGGAGAAATCCCATGGGTTAGGGCTCTAGAGGGTAGGGGGGCTCAAGAGAGCTGGTTGATTTTTCAAGTATTACTTCCTCCAAGCTGAGGATTGGTGCATCTTTGAGAGAGAAATCAGGCAGAGGAAGCAGGAGACCAGCATGGTTGAGCAGGGAGCTCCTGAAAAAACTCAGGAGGAAGAAGGAAGTTTACAGTATGTGGAAGAAGGGACTGGCCACTTGGGAAGATTACAAGAATGCTGTCAGAGTACGCAGGGTTGAAACAAGGAAAGCCAAGGCCTCTGTGGAATTAGATCTGGCAAGGGATGTCAAGGTCAACAGGAAGGGGTTCTTCAAGTACATCAGAGGCAAAAGAAAAACTAGAGAGAATGTGGGGCCCCTGTTGAATGAGATGGGTGCTGTGGTGACAGACGATGCAGAGAAGGTGAAGATACTGAATGCCTTCTTTGTTTCAGTCTTCACCATTTAGGCCAGCCCTCAGGACCCCCAGACTTTACAGATAACAGGGGAAAGTCTGGAGCAAGGAAGACTCTCCCTTGGTTGGGGAAGATCAAGTTAGAGACCAGCTAAGTAAACTGGATATCCACAAGTCCATGGGCCCTGATGGGATGCACCCACAAGTGCTGAGGGAGCTGGCAGAAGTCATTGCTGGTCTGCTCTCCATCATCTTTGAAAGGTTCTGGAGAACCGGTGAGGTGCCTGAGGACTGGAGGAAAACCAATGTCACTCCAAACTTCAAAAAGGGCAAGAAGGAGGATCCAGGAAACTACAGGTCAGCCAGTCTCACCTCCATCCCTGGAAAAGTGTTGGAACAGCTCATTCTGGGCATCATCGTCCAAGGAGGAAAAGAGCGTAGTTAGCATGGATTCACCAAGGGGGAGTCATGTCTGACTAATCTGATAACCTTCTATGATGGCATGACTAGATGGATAGATAAGGGGAGAGCAGTGGATGTTGTCTACCTAGACTTCAGCAAGGCTTTTGACACTCCCATAGCATCCTCGTAGGCAAGCTTAGGAAGTGTGGGTTAGATGAAAGGACAGTGGGGTGGGTCAAAAACTGGTTAGCAGGTAGGACTCAGGCTGCCCAGAGAGATGGTGGAATCTGACTCTGGAGACATTCCAAACCCACCTGGATGCCACCCTGTGCAACCTGCTGTAGGTGGACCTGCTCTGGCAGGGGGGTTGGACTAGATGATCTCCAGAGGTCCCTTCCAACCCTGGTGATTCTGTGGTGATTCTGGTGAGGACTGAACATGTCCTTGGCAAGTCCTATGGTGCAATGGTTACATGAATAGCAGTATTCTGGAGAGGAATGAGTTAGCCAAAAGTTGTCCTGAATACGGGCTCTCACCATGATAAATAGCCATCTACTGCAGCCTAGATGTATGTCCTGAGGGTACAGCTGCAGTCGTTAACAGCAACCCTTGGGCTCAGGACTCTTCTGAGTAGTGGTACAGTAACAATAGATTGGACTTGTTTGAGAATCATAGAATCATAGAATGCTTAGAGTTGGAAGGGACCTTAAAGATCATCAAGTTCCAACCCCCCTGCCATGGGCAGGGACACCTCTCACTAGAGCAGGTTGCTGAAAGCCCCATCCAGCCTGGCCTTGAACACTTCCAGGGATGGGGCAGCCACAACTTCTCTGGGCAACCTGTTCCAGTGCCTCACCACCCTCATAATCGATAAGAGCAGCAGACTACCTGGAAAAACAAAGCTTATCAGATGCTTGTTCAAGAAAAGAAGATATTCAGGTTGACAGACATGACAGTTATAAACCTGCGGTGAATCTGCTTTTTATGGCAAAGGTTAAAGCTGTACCGAGCAACTCTGCTAACGCTTACTTAGATCTCCTCAACACCAGACAATTTGTTTTCAGGGCTGTGTTATAGCACAGACCTCTTAGTAACTGGGTTAATGAAGTACTCTTTGTCATGGATGGATAGAGAAGTGTTGCACTGTGTAGATCTGCCAGCTGCTGTTGACGCATGAGGGATAGTTGACACATCCATGGGCACTGGGAAGAAACGTGGAGCCACATTTGAGTGTCTGTGTTTATTTCACTGTGAGGCTTGGACTATGTCTCGCTGACTGGGGGCGACTTGAGGAATTTGTCTTGAATAGGTCTGTCTGTGGGATGAAGTACCAGACGGGCTTGGCAGTGTATTAGCTCCTGGGAGCAAGAAATTTTCCTGGCTCTTACGCGGTTTCACAGGTGCTTCTGTGTTCCTGAGCATTAATGGTGCACAAGCCAGCAAAGAGGTCAACAGACTGTTGCCACCCACTTGTGTGTGACTAGATATCTCTCTCTATACATTCCACGTATACTCCAACTCATTATGAGAGCCTATGCTTCTATCAGCTTGGTCATTGCTGAGCATGAACACACTTTCCATTTAACTCTTTCAGAATGGAATGTGACTACAGAGGATTAGCTCACTGGTGGGGTGGACCTGGTCATCTTTAGCTTGTGAAAGAGAGAGAAAGAAAAGGCTGATTATTAAGATCACATTTCAAGTTATGTCCCTGCAATGACAGAAGGACTTTAAGGATTTCTTCTACTTAGTAGGGTCATCAGAATTATTTCTATTACTAGAAATTCTTCATCTGAGCATTGACAGTACTAGTTTGGAAGCCAGTAATGCCAGGTTGTGCAACAGACTTTTGAGATCTACATGGAGTAAAGTGCTAAAATACTGTTGAATGCTAGAGCCTCAGTTGCTTTGGAAATATTAATTTCAGCCATTACTGAACTTTGCACACTTGTACTTTAACCAGTTTTAATGTTACTTGTGTCCAAAACGAAATACATGAAATTCAACTTGAAACGTAAGTTCATGTTCCATCTGAGGTGAAACAAATCTTAGCATTTGACCACAAACAACTTTCTTCTTAGACTTTTGATTCATTAGAAAAGCATCATGGTGGACTGGGTTTGGTTGGTTTTTTTAATAACTCAAAAAACCCAGTTGTGCACATACTTCTGTGGGGGACCCCAATCTAGTTCCAAAAGCAATCAAACCCCCAAATACCCTATCTCTCCAAACCAAAAACTCTTGCATCTTTCTTAAGCATGACTAGGTACATCTCACTGATTTTACACAGGGAAAGAAAACAAACAACAAAGAACTGAAGTGGTACGTGTACTTACATCGTGAAATGATGCTGAATGCAAAACGTGAATACAAAAGCACTTAAGTGTGGCAGATGGACCAAGTGTGGCAGATCACCCAAGAGGATGTCCCAGGGCAATGAGGTGAAGATAACTTTGAGCTGTCCCCAGCTGAACTTGCAAAAGAACAGAAAAGGGAATAGTTCTACTGAGACTGCACTGCTAATAAGTTCTAGTACCCTTAATAGGATGCTTAATAAGCCTTCACTTAAGCACTTGATAGGTGGATTGCACTACCACATTACCTGCCTAGAGACCTGAGGAGATCCAAGATCCAATTCACTGGGAGTTAGGGTACTTCTGAGGAGCTGAGCCACCCAAGTCAGATGTTTCTGATAACTTAACTCCGAAAGATTAAGGCTTTTCATTTAACTCATTCTTTCTTCCAGTCATCAACAGCTGCTAGAAAGCTGTGTTTGAGCTTCCAAAATATGAAGTAGGCATATACTGTAAGCTGACATACAAACTCTTCTGCATTATTGGTACCATCAGTGCCTGAGTCGTGTATTTGCTGTCAGCTAAGTGTTTCCCATTCTGATTTTATGTTTTAATGTGCTGGCATAAGAACTTAATCAGCCATTGCTTAGACAAACAACTATGATAACTGTTGAGATAGAAGAAAGAATTCAAAGTAGGCCAGTGCATTTCTAGTTCAAATATTATCTGTATTTAACCTTTCTCTGCATAGGTTAGAATCTCATTTTATTCTCTCAAGACTTTGATTTTTGTTTTCCTAAATAATTATCTGCACTACCTGACTTTGTGCTTGGCTATCAAACTTGCTGAGTTAGGGACACTGAGGAAAGGTTAATGTGTTCTCCTGCTGATTATGTCAGAGTGGGCTAAGTCTGTGAAATATAAATATCCAGGATGCCAAAGCAAATAGTCCGATTCCCTTGAACTCATTAGCAAAAGTTTATTTTAGATGTGATGGGATGTGAGCTATTACTCCAGAATGGACTAGATGGATAGATTAGGATGGATGGAATTCATGCTAAAGTATCTATTGAAACTTAATACTTCCTTACTGAGAGTTCAAAAATGGCTTAATTTATGAATGCATTCTTGGATACAAATATTTTATTTGATATTTCATCACTTATAGGTAGAATTTTTTTTCTTTCAGTCCTTTCTGAGTTTCTATCTTGAATGGAAATACGGTAAATCCATTAACTGGCTCATATTTCATGCTAAAAGGGGAATGACAGCAATAATTCAGCATAAGCAGCGTATAGGAGCGTGAACACCATGTAGAAAGTCATGTAGCTTATGGAGCTTAAAGTTAAAACATGAGCAGCACACCAGAATCCAAGGAAATATCTGGTGCATTTTTGTTTCTTTCCAAACTGTAAGGCAGTTTGTCGTACTTTGTTAACAGAGCAAGCTGCCATTCAGGCTCAATTAAACTGCCAGAGCTGCAAGATAATAACAGCAGGAAATTCTTGAAAGATAAATTCAAGATGGTAGCTACAACTGGACTTCTCTGAACTGTTTACAGTTATAATTATATTGTGAAATGTACTTATAGTGAAGCTGAAACATTCTTAATTTTTTTACTAAAAGAAGTAGCAGAAGAAAACATCTTATCTCACTTCAGTTCCATGCCATACCCAATACATTCACTCTTGAACTTACTCTGTTTATAGCTTGCAAGGGACAAGGTTTATTTGAACTGGTTATGTTTTGAGTTCATGTGGGTTTCTGCCTTCAACTGCAGAATGTACTCCACAAGTTCTCGTGTCACTCCGCCTGGCTATTCTTTTTGTTGCCGTGCCAGGGTTTATCACCACTCACTTCTGGATAGTGTTAATGATGCAGTCACTTCCTCTCTGCCAAACAACCGTAACATTCACCAGACTTCCCCGCATGTTACGGAGCAAGTCAAGTGTCGTTACCTGAAATGGTAAAAAAAAAAAAATTAAAAAATAAAAAAAGTTAATCCTGTTTATAGAAGGAATTGTGATAGATGCTGAACACCTTTTTGAAAGATTAATGCAAGGAAAAATAGTCATTTCGGATATCTTAGCAGAATTTCAGCTGAGTGACGCTTCATAATACTCAAGTTCTTTAAAGAAATTGTTACGGAAACCAGCTCCTCATTTTCTTCTTTTACTGCAACAAACTCTGCATTTTAAAGGGAAATGAGAGCTAAGCCAACAAATGATGGAGGGGTGAAATTAGTGATGTGTCACTGCCCAGTGCTGTGTCAGCAAATAGCTTGGTGTGGTTGAGACGGACAATTCTCAACCAACCACAATTCCCAAGTCATCTCTTCTTCGTAACACGCAAAATGTATTTTATTAAGGGGACCACATGGGAAGAGGTGGGAACCATAAAACCTGACAGCGAATGCCAAGGCAGACAGAAGAAAAGTGTTTGTATATGCCATTGAAATGCTAGGGGGAGGGGGAGGAAAGTTATTTTAGGGAATCCGGAGAAAAAGAAATAGCTGTTGAACTTTTGTTGAAGATAAACAGTTTTACCACAACAAATTTCTTACAATTGGTTAAAAGATAATGGTGTTTACCTTTGGAAAAATACCACTGTGCTGCCAACTTCAGCAGTTAGATCGAATTTCCAAGTGTTTCATCATCTTATTCACTTAGGCTTGACTCCATGCAAGAAAATATCTCCCATTCTTCACTGCTGAAGGGACAGGTTGTAAGTCAGAGCTTCCCAGTCCTCTTGGTACTGAATCGAGCTGATTCAATGCACTGGCCCTGAGGATTCCGTTCTTTTCTTTTGATACCGGATGGGACATCGATAACTGCTGGGTAAAGTAAGATTGTTGCAGAGCTACCTTCACTATATGAAGAGCGATAGAGGCCAAAATCCTAAATGGAAAGTAGATAACTTCTGTAATCTTCACTTTTTTTTTTCCAAAGACATATTGAAATGGAATTTAGAAATATAGGTACACTCAGAGAGGAATGTTTTTTCTAATGAGGCTTTTTAAGAGTGGATTCTTTATCCCGAGTTTGAACTGGAAAACCCATCTAAGACCAAAGAAAGCTTCATAATGGAAGTTTTGTGAAAACCCACTTTCCTCATAAAAAAAAGTTTCATCAGTCCAAATCTACACCTCGTAGACGTAGTCCAGCTTTATTTTTGGAAAGCCCATTACCTAGAAGGTCCTTCCTTCATGGATTCAGCAGTTGTTATGTCTGAGGGTATGAGAAGAAGGTAAAAGGTTCTATATCTCTGAAAATTATAGCAGGTCCTGGTGACTGTAAAGTGGGAAGGTCAGTAGGCATCAGTCAGAACTTGCAAAACCAAATGACTCTACCTACAAGTAGAAGCTTAGACACGTACAGCTTTTAAAAGCAGTTCTGAAGTACCAGGAGAAAAAAAGATAAAATTGTTTTGCCTCTCCCAACCTTCAGTACTCCTGTTTTGTCACTTCATTGGCAATTTTGACTAATTTCTAACAATGCACTGGCATTCTTTTCACAGTTCAACCAGTCCTTGCCAGTCTCCTACAGAGGAAGGAGTCTGGTATCTGAAGAGCTTACACAGGCTGGAGAACCTAGCTCAGGAGGTCTTGGTTTGGGACCAAATCTGAGCTAACAAAGAAATGTGTCTTTTAGGCAACCCAGGGGAGATATGCTGCTTTAAACTACTCTGATCTTCAGCCAAAAGAGGAACTTTAGACTATGTAGACTCAGAAACCAGGATTTTCAAAGGAAATTAAGAAATGTCTCCACAACGAGTTAATGCTTACAGTGAAATGACAGAGAAATGGAAATTCAGTGTTCATTAGACACTAAATTTTCTTCAGCTCCTGTGGAAAAAACCTCTCGGTTTTAAAGAATAAAAAGAGCTAAATTTACAGGTTTTTCACTGCACAGTAGCATCTGGGTTGGTGTGATTTACAATCAATTGTCATTTGCATTTCCTTTTTTTGGCGAGTTAAATAGGAGTTTAAACTGTTAAACAGCTGTTGCCTGATACACCCACTGATTTCATTGCAATATTCAGGGATCTAAAACCCTATGAAAGAACAGTGTTCCCAAGTAATTTTAGATAATTTCTGAATATTTCTTATAAAACCCGGCAACGGAGCAATTGCTTTTACGAAGCTGCAACCTCAAGGTAATATGATGTTTTAGTAGCTACACCTTAAAAGTTGTAAGTTTCAAGTATTGTCTCAGAAACAGGACTGTTTTGACAGTGAGATTTTACAGAGCTATATGCAATTATGAGTTAAATGCATAATGTTAACATGCCCTTATATCCTTTCTTCAGATGAAGGATATTTCTAAAAAGGAAAAACTGACCCATGTCTTAAGGGGTGTGCAGACACCATTTCAGATTATTATTATTATAAATTATTATTATAAACTCAATCTACTCACGTTCTTCAGTGTTCCACTCCCTGCAGTATTGACTGTAGAAAGATTGGGTGAAGCTTAGATGGCCACTAAAACTCTTGTAAAGACTGCACAGCTCAGGTGTGAGGCTTCATTGGATTTGAGTAAAGCTTGCTGAAATATACACCAAAAGGCACTACTAACAGTCAGAACTGAGCTGAAGCCTCTTTTCAATAGGGAGCTGGGAAAATGGAGGAAAATCAGAAGCTTTAGTGATATTTCTTTAGCAATACTCTTGTAGGAAATCAGTATTATCTGCAGAATTAGCTGGGTGTGGATGGAATGACCTGTTAAGCCCTGTCTCCTTTCTCTTTCCAAAGTATGGGAAAGTAACCCAAAACAATCTTATAAAATGCAGTTTTATGACCAGGCAAAAGTTAAAGTGTGGAAAATGTATCAGTGCAGGCACATCTACTTGCTTGCCTTTTGCTTTAGTGGCTGAAGATAACCTAGCTTCCTTCCCAACAAAGTTAAAAAACCACCACCACCACCAAAACGAACAACCACCACAAAAGCTCAACCAAAGGGTGGTGGGGGGGGGAAGTTTGAAATATTTTTTGCTTTGTGCAAGCAATCTGTAGGACTGAGTTTGAGTTGAGTAAGAGTAATACCACTGAATGAATTTAGTGCTTCTTATTCATTAACTGTAAGCTACAGGGATGGTAGGAAGCTCCAGGTGCTTTGCACGTGATCCTAAGTGAAATCTAGGCCCTTTGCCTCTTCAACCTCAGCTCGTGGGATCAGGTTTGAAGTTTTGCATAACACTCTGGTCTTTGATTTATTTTTTTTTCTTTACCAATAAGAAAATTAAGGAAGTTCATGATAAGATTGGAAAATATTGCATGCAACAGAGATAAGATAGATACCTTGATTTCTCTCGTTTATTTCCCCATAGACTTCTTTTTTTTGGTGACCTCCTGCCCTTCTGTGTTATATATTTGTTTTAGTACCATGAGAGGTCATAGCGTTTTACTTTATTCTTCATTGTTTCAGTAACCTTTCTGTGACCATTTTTTTTTGTGATACTGTGAACAATCAGATATCTATTTAAAGGGGGTGATTAGTAATAATCTTTATTAGGTGCTTGTCCAACTACTCAGAAGCCTGAAGTGGCCTACAATTGAAGTGGAGTGAAATACGTTCACAGAATTATTGTGATCAATTAGGTGAAACACACATCCTTGCTGAAAATGTTATTTGAACGAGTCACCAGGTAGTAGCACATTTCCTGCTAGTGACAGATACATTTTCTTAGTTGAGTCTTTTATTCCTACCAAAGGCATGTGTTGGCAGAGTTTGGCAGGGTTTAGAGGAAGTCTGGGAAAAGTACATAAGAACCTCTTAGCTGAAAATGTCAGTGGAACCTCTCCCTCCTCTCGGATGTGTGCCTGTGCGTGACCCAGAACCCGCTGATGTGTGCTTTGAACTTCACCTGCAGCGCTTACAAAAGGTATTTTAGAGCAAACTGGTGCAAGCTGCTGCTTGAATGTGATGGATGTCACCTTGCAAGAAAAGACAAAAAAAAAAATCCCTTAATGTATGTTGTTCTCATGTATTCTGGCAGAATGTTAAATGGTAGCACCCGTGTGACTCAACACTTAGTAGTATTAAGGTTTGACAGAAGCTGGGTTTTTATCTGAGGAGCTATTTCTTTGTGTCTTGCTTGAACTTTCTCTTCAGTTTTTTTAAGCGGAAAAGCAAATGCCTGTAAAGGAGGTAATAGTTTACTAGTTAATCATTGATTTCTGACTAAGGTCATGGCAGTTTTTAGTACATCCAGTCTGATAATCACAGTCTCAACCTTAAACCTTTTTTTACATAGATCGTTGCACGCAATTAAAGCGTGTACTTTTGAGCAGTTTGCGTCACAAGGATAGCCGCTTCTCTTGCGGTGGTTTAAGAACCTCTGTTTCTTTGTAAGCTATTGCTGAAAGTTTTCAAGGAATGATTTTTAGACAATAGGTTGTTTTCAGGAGACCCTGATTTCGCCAAGCATAAATTCCTGGCTAAGCTCAAAAAGCGTGCTGGTGTGTGACGTACCGGAGCCAAGCAGTGGGAAGGGCAGCTCAGGTACTCTGAGGGATGCTCAGGAGAAGTCCTGGAGTGAATAAGATCTGCCAAAAACTCATCAGTGGGGACCATTCTTTCATATTAGGTATATTGCTGCCACTACCTCAGAATAGACCCTGTGTCCCAAAGACAGTGGCTGGCCCTGGCTGGATCGGTGCTCAGGGTAGTCTCGCGCTGCACGTGGGGTGCGTACCTGGATTTCCTTCCCTCTGGATGTGGAGGGGAAGCACTGCCTTCTCCTCCCTCCTCTCTCCCTTGTGAGCTGTATGAGCGAGGGCTCACATCTGCATCAGGACAAGAGGTAACAGGCACAAACTTGAACATAGGAAGTTCCATCTCAACGTGAGGAGGAACCTCTTTCCTTTGAGGGTGGCAGAGCACTGGCACAGGCTGCCCAGCGAGGTGGTGGAGTCTCAGACTCTGGAGACATTCCCAACCCGCCTGGACGCCATCCTGTGCAACCTGCTGTAGGTGGACCTGCTCTGGCAGGGGGTTTGGACCAGATGATCTCCAGAGGTCCCTTCCAACCATGGTGATTCTGTTGATCAGAGCCGAGATATCTTCTTCTGAGTGTAAACATACAAACACCCAGGACAGCGATGCTAAAAGCTGTTACTGAAATAGTGTCAGTACCTTCCTGACACTGACACTCCCTTACTCCAGCTCTGCAGAGACAGCCAGACTAATCTTCATAAATTTTAAATCTCTGTTTTTGATCATGCAGGAGTAGTTACTGGTATAATATTGCTGTTCTCTGGCTGGGTGGTTTTGAGGCCTCGAGCAGCAGAAGAGTGCCTGTGATCCCAGGGAAGCTTTCATTAGAAGCCTTGCAGACTTGTGTGCGGTGAATTGTTTTTGGAGTTTGGAAAGAGAGCCCAGTGCTCGGGAAAGACGCATTTTCATGTAGGTATTGTAAACCAAAGGTTGTACCAGTCTGCTGCTACAGCCTCAAGACCATCCTTTTCACCAAGCTGTGGTTTCACAATTGATTCTAAATGTGTGAGATATATATAATATATATAAAAACGAATAAGGGTCTTGAATGTTGAGACCTGAAGGGTTAGGACCAAAAGAATAGTTTAGGTTTGGCATTGCAATACTGTAATGATAGCTACCTGATATAGATAACATCAAGTTAAGAGCCTGGGCTCCCTACATCCTTGGTCTCCCCTCTGGGCAAGGCACTGGGTGTTGGGATGGAGAAGGTGCAGGATTAAATACTGCCACACAAAGAAAGGATCTGAAACGGGCTGCTTGTTGATTCTGTTGGTCAGTAGCTGAATGGTAGATGTTCCTCTGGTCCTAGGAAAGGGGGTGGTGAGCTGTAGGGCTACCTCACCAATGCAATAGATAGGGACTCATTCAGTTTTTGAATCCCAGGAAGCTGATACGTGAGGCAGAAGTCAATGTATGTTCTCATTTTTGGGTTTGTGGTTTGTTTTTTTTCCCCCCCCGCTGTCTGGGAGTAGAACGTAGGTAGCTGTATGATTTTATTGATGGGAACCATGGGATCTACCTTCCCAGTTGTGTCCAGCCAATCAGAGCTCCTCTGAGTTTGCTCAGAGCCCCAGGGATGGATGTGAGGCAGCTCTGGACTAGAAGCAAGGCACATGCTTTAGTCCCAGCCCTTTACCTTCTCGATTGGGTTATAATGGGCCTGTCTGCCCATAGGCAGGACAAGTCTCTCTGTCATTTCTCATTGCAGATATACCTTAGGTTTCAAATACCTGCAAAGTTCAGCGTTGTTTCAGGGAATGAAATTCTGTGGGTGACGCTTTGGGGAACAACTTTCCCAAAGAGAAATACTAAATAAGTGACTGAAGTCACACACGGTCTTCTCATGCTGGTCCCTTGTATGGCTTTCCCCTGCATTTTTTTTTCCTCTATTCAGTTAAAAAAGAAAAAAGCTACCCCACTCTTGGCAAAAATCATTCTGTTTGCCTTGATATTTTTTTTTTATTTTCTCAGCGGGAAGGCTTTGGAGCTGCTCAGAATTTTGTATGAAAGATGCCAGAACAAGGGACCAACTAATGGTGTGTGAACTTGCATAAACCAAGAAGAAAAATAATGCCCAAACTTTTCTCCTTGTGGAAGGTCTGTTATATAATTCATGGTCTCGCTAGGGTTTCTTGCAAAAACAGGATATAGCAAAATCCTTTAAGATACACAAAACTGCTATTTTGGTGCTGAAAATATGGGAAAACTAAGGTTATATACTCCATGGTGAATGTCACAGATGGAAAAAAAAAAAAGACATATTAAACGCCTGAGTCCCTTCAGGGAGAATATGACAGATTCAAGACAGATGCATGCGAATAAATCTTCTTTTAATGAACGACACTTAACTCTGCTGGGCTGTATCAAAAATATTGCCATGGGTGTCTGCACAGCTTCAGCAGCAGGAAGCCGAATTGCCAAAGAGGTAATATCCTGAGTCTGATCAGTGTATCATAATCAAACAGACTCTAAGCAAGAAGGATAGAGTGTCTCACAAACCATATTGGATTAAACAAGCTTGCTAACTATCTGTAATTTCTGTGGACTTCAATAACTGGCTTACAGGGCTAGACAGAAGCAGGATCGTGGAGTGCATTATTTTGGAAGATCACCATCTCCCTGAACGTTGCCCGTACTGTAATATAGCGATGAATGCGTCACTATAGTTAATATTCCATTATAGACCTCATTTTCCCAGGGTCTATAACTCACCCATAATAATTTGCTGAAGGTTGAAACTTGGCAGACAGGGCTGCAGACCGGGAATTAATTTTGGTAACACTCTAATAAGTGCTCTTTAATTAATGTTAAATGAAAATGGAATTCCTAAGAAATTACACACAGCAGTCATGCGACATGCTGAATGAATTCATCGTGATTAATGTTGCTAAAATGAATATCAAAAGTGGTAAGTGGGATTTGCCTTTTATTAAAAGGTGTTGCCAGCATCCTTTTACTCTGATATTTGGCACCAAATTGCTTTTAAAGGGACAGCCTGAGGAAAGCACCACCTGTTTAAAAAGGAACAGGAAAGTGAGCAGGCAGGTCTTGTGTTAGTGTGCACATAAGTACGTCTTAATCCTGTGAGCCCTGGTTACTCGGGCAGTTTGGAGTCATTCAGGACAGACACCTATAGCCTGAGCTAGTGCCAGTGACAGCTCTGCTTCAGGTGGGGAAGCTGGACTGAAGACCTTCATCAGCCACTTCCTGCCAACACATCTGTGATTGCATGAATAACAGTAAAGTTTAGGGTCTGGATTACACATAATTATATGTGGGTGGAGAGATCTCTGTAAAAATACTTGAGGGGTGGAGGCGTTAGCTCTTTGAAGAAGAGAGAGAGAAAAGAACAACTTTGAGAGTTCTTTTCTCACAAACTAAAGTGGTGGTAATTACCCACACATTGCAGTCAGGGAAAGAATAAAGCAGAAAGGAAAAACCCAAAGATACTATGTGAGGAAGTCAGCCTTTTGGCGACAGCCAGGCAATACAAGGTGAACCTGTCTGTGTTGTTTGCTATGTTTTGTGGATGTCCCAGCCATGCTCTTTATCTAATAACACCTATGACTACCACAAATGAAGAGCTTTATAAAGTTCAGAGACTTGTAAATTACTTTTCATTGCTTGGAGAGAAACATTTATTTATTAATTTTGGTGTTTATTTTATTAATCTTGGACAATGGCACTATGAACCTAAGAATACAAGCTTTGAAACTTTTTGTGGAAAATCATTGATGAACGTTGGCTGGATCATAAATGCTTTGATGACTGTTGCCACAGTTTCCATACAGGAACGCTGGGGGAATTATCTGGACTGCCAGATTTCTCCTTGCTGAGGGTTAGTGAAACTCTAGTATGTAGACTGCTCTGTAACAGAGGGAAGGGATCACCCGGGAAACAGTGAAGTTCTTTAGCAGGGCATGTAGAGCACCCCCAGCCCCTAAATAGTCTCTTGTGGTGCTTTACAAAGATTCAGTATTCTCAGCACAGTAGGTGTTTGAGTACCTCATGCAAGAAGTCCCTGTGTGTTAGGCCATGACTTCAACGAGGTAATAATGTGACTTGTCTGCTCCATCACAGGGCTCTGCTAGTGCATCATGGACTAACCCAAGACAGGATCTTGTTATAAAGAGAGGCCGTAAATCGCCCGATCTGCACGTTCCATGAAACAGCATGGCAGATACAGTTTGCTAATGAGCTGTCTTGAAAAAAAATTATTATGCAGCACATAAAATGAAATATTTTGATTTTGGTTGAATTTACCCAGAAAGAAATAACCCAGTTATCTGAATAATGAAAAAAAAAAAATTGAAATAATCTGCATTTCAAGAGACAAAATGTTAATTTGGCAGAAAAACATGCATACATGTTTCCTAGGAAATTCTTGACCAACCACAGTTCTGTTGCTCAGATAAATGATCAAACCTATTCCGAAATTGCCTCTTTCCTTAGCAGTAAATAAATGACACTGATTTTGTTAGTCGGGCTGCTAGATGAATTGCTCACTTACATGGCATTGATGGCAGACACTGCAGCCAGACTCTATGCTTCTTCCTAGGCCACCACAAAATTTTCAGTTGATTGCAATCATTTTAGTAGTGCTTTCCCCTACCCCCAGCAGCTCTGTAGACCCCTCTCTTTCTATTTACTACTACTTTTAAAAGTTTATATGATATACAAAAATGTCGTACGATTATCCTTACCAAAATGTTCTGCTCTGTCTCCTTTGTTAATGTTATCATTCCAAATGTGCCAGATCTGGCAGGAGGACATACCCCTGAATACAGACACACTGGTACCAAAGAAAACAAAACAAGTGATAATGTCTCCAACTGTCTCTCTTTGAATGTGCATTGTGCCTTTTCCTGTAAAGATAATCAAGTATAATGATGAATGAAGAACAAGATAGGCTATGTTTTTTGTGGCAGATGTAGGTGTGCAGGAATCTGGATAAATTCTGGTATTCATAGAGGATCATTTCCTGAGCCAGAGATTTGAAATCCAGGAAGGTTTGAAGGGAACCAATTCACATCACCAACACTACTGTGTCAAGGAAAGAAAACACCTTGGAAAAATTAATAAAACTAAACCTCTTTTGACAATTACTGTTGACATACGACATCACCAGCTGTACAAAACAACAAAGTTATCTGGGATTCTCTATCTGCTTTATAAATCAAACAAGAGAATATATCTTTACTTCAGATCTTCCATATTTCACCCAGCCTAGGAAAGGGAAACTCTGTGTCTGTCTCTTCAATTTTCATTCAACTTAACTCCTCCAAATTATCTGTTGTTGTTGTGACTCCTTCCTTCCTTCTTGCTTCTCCCTCTGTAGTGGGTCCCCTTTGTGCTGGGCAGCTGGGAGCAGGGTGATATGGTGATGTGGTGGGGTGCATGATTCCATGCCACTCTGCTCGCCTCTGCCTTCACTGCCAGCCTGCCTTCCCCGTGGGTCAGCACTCGGCTTATGCTGGTCAGTCACCTGAAGCTGTGGTCAGGCTTTGAACTTGTTCTTCCCACAACCCAGTGGGAGAATTTTAAGAGTTTTGGTATTCATCAGGAAGAGAGAGAAGTGTCAGCAAAATCATAAATGGTTTAGGAAGGGACCTTAAAGATCATCTAGCTCCAACTCCTGTCATGGGCAAGGACACCTCCCACTAGACCTGGCTGCTCAAAACCTCAACCAGCCTGGCCTTGAACACCTCCAGGGATGGGGCATCTACAGCTTTTCTGGGCAACCTGGGCCAGTGCCTCACCACCCTCATGGGGAAAACTTTCTTCCTGAGATCCCATCTAAATCTTCCCTCTTCCAGCTTGAAGCCATCACCCCTTGTCCTATCACTACATGCCCTTGTAAAAAGTTCCTTCCCATCTTTCTTGTAGGCCCCCTTAATATACGGGAACGGGCTCTAAGGTCTCCCTGGAGCCTTTTCTTCTTCAGGCTTAGCAACCCCAGCTCCCTCAGACAGTCTTTGTAGGAGAGGTGCACCAGTGCAAATATTAGCCAAGACCCAACAGCGGTGACACTGGCAGGGCACTAAGACACAACACCATTGTACAGTGTGGCTCCTTATGGATAGCAATGCATCTCTGGTAACAGAAGTGACTTTCTGTTGCAGATGACATTGTTCCTCCTGTTTTGTTTTCTGCAATGGTTCCAACTCACCAAACCTTAATATTTTCCTAATTAATGTTTTCTGTTTTTTTTTTTCATTTATGCTTTACACTGTTATCTTGATGGTAAGCTAAAAATATATTAAAAACTATATTAAAATATATCTACATCATCATTATATTGTCAAAAGAAAATTCAAAAGGAACTCAAATTGGCTGTTTTGGTAGCCTCTAGGCAAGTTGATTTCTTCAAATAAAGACCCTATCACTTAAGATTTTTGAAATTATTCTGCTATTGCAATCAATTGTGTATTAATATGCCAAGAGAAATCAAGCAAAAAAGACCAGACTTCAACAGATGGCTTTCAGGTCCTGCATGTACACCTCTGTCCAACAATCTGCTTACAGTTCAGGTTTATTTTTCTAGTGATCACTTATTTGGACAGAGATAACAGCATTGCTTTCCCTAAAGAATGAGTGATGCGCTCTATGGGGTGAAGAAGGCAGCTGAATAATTTTGGTCATGTAGTGTTAATTTTGATGTGCACAGAACTGTACATTGTCTGAATTCTGTAAAAATCTGAATAAAGTTTGTAGAAAATGTAGAGGTAAGCTTGCTCTGTGCAGTGCAAAGTTTTCCTGTTGAGTGGAATAGCTCAGGGGTACAGATCTTACTGAGGGTGGAGTTCCCAAAAAGCAAGACTGGAAAAGACTGGGCTGGCTGGTTAGCCAAGGGGCTCTGTCTGTCATAAATGAATAAGTAGGGGAATGTAATCTCAAGGTTGAACATAGCTGGAAAAGATCCAACAATTTAAACTCATCGGTGTGGAAAATAATTACATACTGACAGGTCTCCAGGGCAAAGAGAGAGAGAGAGAGCGCGCGATGAGGACTTATATTAACTCTTCATAGCTTCAACAATCAATCAGTTATTGTTTAATTGAACAGTATTTGTAAGCACTTTCATACCATGTACAAGAAATGACATTTATTTTACTGTTATAAAGGAGATAGTGGTGTTTAATGGATAGCAGGAGGGATTAAAACATGATGGTTTTGGAAAAATCAAACTTCCCAGTAGCACAAGTTTTAAAAAGTACCTTGATTGGGGTAGATCTTTTAAGCTAGTTATCAAGTGTTGCGTACAAAGCTTTGAGCAGAGGGAGCAAGGGGAAGGGAAGTGAGCACAGTGTGAATCAGGTTATTTGGGAGCTTATTCCAAATGAGAAAATTCAGCTGTTTGCATGCCTGGAAGGTTCAATGGACAAGCTAAATTGTTGCTAAATTTGAGGGTCCCAGAGCAGGTTATAGAAGGTTCTTTTCCTTGCTCCTTTAAAAGCTGAACTGAAGAAAATACACAGAGTGCTCAGTTAATAAAATTCAGGTATCACAGAAGACGATGTATGCAAATGAGACCTCAGTTCCTCATATTGCCAGGTTTCTGGATCCTCAATTTTTTTTTTTTAAAATAATGATGTTGGGAACAACAATATCTGGTGAAACAAGATGCAAACCTGCTTTAAGGCAAAGTGGAGCATGTTGCCATTAATCTTACTTCAGCGCTGGTGCCAAAAGCTCCAAATTCCATGAGCACCGTTCAGACGGTTATCTGATTGTCCTCCTCAGCAGACGGCATGCTGCAACCTATAGCAGGCAAATTAAATATAATCATATCAGTGCACTGAAATTACACTCCTTTTCCATATGGGGCCTGTGGGCAATAATCATGTTGTTATCCATTTATCTGTTTCCCTCTAGGAAGTTTGCAGACTAACTAGCCAGAACAAATTCGAAGGCTCTGTCATAATTTCAGGAATTGCGGTGCTAGAGGGCTTCTAACACCTCTGGTATTTCTCGCTTTCCTGCCAAGGAAGGAGGGGCTTCAAGGGTTGGTTGTTTTTCCAAGTTTTTTTCTTCCCATGTAATATTTTCTTGTATTCTGTTCTCAAGGTGGAGAAAAATAAGGCTGCAGTGTTTAGCCTGTGCCTATGGTCACACTAACACATGTATTTCCTCTAAATGCTGATATAATACAAGGTTGAATGACATCACGTTGCTGCTTCCAGTTCATTCTTCCCTTACAAGGGCAATATTGTATGGGGAGTAATTTGTCAGAGATTCTAAAAAAGGCTTGGGAGCAACAATAACTGTGAATAGGGTGAGTGGGTTCACTGTTCTGACTTGTTTCAGGGGCTTAACTTTTGGAAAACAGCCTAAAAAAATATCAATTTAAAGGAGGGGAAAAAAAACCCCACAAAACCCGGGGCGCTTGCTAGGGCCAGACATTAGATCCATTTAAACCCTAAACCATCCCACACTTAATTGTAGGTCTGCTGCATTAGCTTGTAGGAGCAGTAAAAGCATGTAATTCGATCTAATCAGATGGGCAGGGGAAGCGGGTGCTTTGTGCCAAGTGAGCCCCTGGAGCAAAAGGACAAACGTGACTGCAGAAAAGTAGTTTTACAGCACCGTAGGAAATTCCTGCGGGACTACTCCATCTGTAGTCCTCACAGAGCTCTCACTGAATGAACCCACACGGACCCGCGCTGTTGGGTTTTCCATCTCGCCCAGGTTTGATTGCCCAACTGCTGGGTGCCCTCTGTGCACTCAGTAGTGAAAAGCATCTCTGGGAAGCAACCCATTCCCTGCTAAACTTGGTGTAAAAGAGGAACAGGGAGTTGCCCTCCGCAGTTATCAGTCATTCTTGATTCACTGAAGGGACCTTTGATGATGAGCGTAGGCTGGATTGCCTCATGGGGACTCACACCTTGACTTGTCCACCTGGGACAGTTGCTGTGCTGTAAAGTCACACCCAATTACTAGGAATTAACTTTCTCATGCAAATGATCTGTAGATGCGTCCTCATTGCGAAAGCAGAATACTGTGCAATTCATGTAAACTGTTCCTAGGAAAAGCCATTACTGGGAAATTATCTACTGGATAACGGAAACATGCCATGACCAAGTAGCTTTCCGCCTGTCCATTTAAGATGTAATATTGTCTGCTAATGATTTCTTCAAGTTATAAATACTTGTCTGAAAGTTTTCTTGAGGAAACTCTGCGCATGTAGATGTTTTAGCCTCTGTTGATATTTCTGCTCTCTGCTTTCCATAATAATATTCTATCCTTGCCGAAATATGATGTTTCATGTTGTCAGTGAAGATTAATACGTGTGGTTTATCAAGATTCTCAGTCACAGTGTCTCTTTAGATGTTCTGTATCTACACTGGTTTGTCAAACATCAGTAATCCTTTCTTTTTTCCCAATCCAGCTTAAACCTTTACTGTTACAGAAAATACGCACCAAATGAATGGGTGGCACTGGGGCTTGCCCTCTAGAATTTTTTTAGCCACCTTAGAGTTGCAGTGGTACAGTTCTGGTGGTCATGGTAGGTTGCTCATGATTGCATTTCAATCAAAGCTTCAAAGAGGGAGTTGAGCAAAACCATTTTTTCTCCCCCTTAAAGAAAAATGGACAAAAGAGGAACAATAATTAGGCAAAACTTCAGTGAAATAATTCAATTAGGGGAAGAAGAAAAGGGGTGGGGGAGGAAGTTGTTTGGCTTTAAGCTGAGATGTTTGCTTTTTTAGCTGACAAAAAACCAAAACCTAAAAATATGTTTCATTCATAATGGAATCTTCCAACCGAAAAATCAGGAAAAGTTGAGAAAAGCAGCACAGTTCATTAAAATCCCATATTTCTTTTAAGGTAAAGATAAAGGAGCTTTTTGGTTTTTTTTGGTCTGCCACCAATCAACTTATTTGAAGGTGGGAAGACCGCCCTACTCGTAGATCCCTTATTGAAACAGGAAAATCAAATCAGAGTTCAGTGAGTTACTAGAACAGAAAATCACTTCAGATGGGAGCAAGCTCTGTTGGATGGCAAAGGCTGGCTTGGCCAGGGTCCCGGTCCTTTCACCAGTAACCCCTCGGGAGGTCAGCCCCACCAGCCTCCTGGATGCCTCTCCCTGACCTGCCGAGGGCTGCAGACTGTCGTATCCTGGCTGCTTCTCCCCTGGCATTAGAGAGGGATTTCCTCTACATCTCTGCTCCTTTTTTCTTTTTTTCAGTGTCCCCTCGTTGGAACAATTATAACATGGCCTTTAAATTACAGCATCACAAAAACTGACACTAGAATTATTTAGGAATAGAGAGTGTGAACAGATTAAGTGGAGCATTAAAAAAGAGAACAATCTGTTCTGTCAAAGTACAAAGACAAATCCTATGTTTAGGAACAATGAGCATATTATAGATGTGCTACACGTTTGTTTGAGTGTGCATGGTTTGTATAAACATTCTTAGCTCATTTAAATAGAAGTTCTGGCTTTGTCTGCATGACACTTTTGTTTCTTACATCCTAAAAAGAGGCCATTAAATAAAGCAGAAATTAAAGGGGAAAACAATGACTTTGACTGTGATATAATTTGGTAGACAGTTAATTGGTAATTAAAGACTGGGTTTGCCTTAGTCGGAGCTTATTTCTTACTATTTTTCTGATGTTAGGTATTAGACCAGCTCTTAAGGATGTGGAAAGACTTTTCAAGAGTACTGAGCACTCTTTGAGGCAGAGCTGAGAATAAAACAGAGCTTTTGCGTTCTGATATTTCAACCCTTGTTTTGTTCCGGTTTGGGAGAAAATACCCTCAAATGAAAATTCTCTATTATGAAAAAACAAGTAGCTTAATTTATTTTATATAAAAAAAGCATGGTTTTGAGATCAGGATAGCATCCCTAGACAGCGAGTGTCTATTGAGATATGTAATTAAGACCCTGCATTGCCCTGTAACTTTGCTATCCAGGTGTGCTATAGGTCCTTGATAAACTGTGTGGTCTTTACATATAGCTGAATCACTGTGACACCTCATTAAAAATGATTTAATTGAAACCTCTTTCTCTTCAGTTTTTTGACCTGGTCTTACTATACTGTCAATTAATTCAGAAATCTTGCAGATTCTTCTGTAAAAAAAAAAAAAAAAAAAAAAAAATTAGTCATTTGTCTTATTTGCCCAAGTAAGCTACACTGTCATTTCAGCTTAAATTCATGACATGTTTCTGAATTGTTATAACTTTTAAAATCTTCCTGTGGAGATGGAAAAGTAGGAATGAAATGTTATTATGGAACCACCTCTGTACATTTTAAGCCCTTAATATCTGTGCAGACCTCTGGTTAGCCTCAGTGAGAAATTGCCACAGTCCCAGCAGTTGAAAACATCATGACTTAGTAGGCAGGTAGGGAGAGCATCCCTGGGGGAGGAAAGAGGTGCTTGGACGTGTGTGGTGATTTCCAGTCACATTCCGAGTCTGAGGAAGGAGCCCCTGGGGACCCGAGCTCTGCCATCCTGCAAAGGGTGCAGCTCGTGTCCCCCTCTGTGTCCGGCCAGCAGAAAGGTGGAACCAGTGTGTCCTTCCCTCCCGCGGCTGGATCTGCTCCTGCACCAAGTCAACAGCGAGGCTTCTGCTCTCTGCACCGAGTACAGAGCCAAGCGGTGCCTGCGCTGTTAAATCACACTGTGATTTACCCCTGAACACCCAAGGCTTTTTAATTTCTAGCTTTTTTTACTCTCTGAGTCCTCCTTTTGTTCAGCTCTGCTGTTTTGGCAAGGAAGAACGTTGCTCTGTGAGGGTGCTGCCCACTGGCTGGAGAAATCTGATGGGTCACTTGACACATTAACTTTGAGTTTGGCTGCTGAAAGTTAGACAGTTTTTATACTTAAAGGAGTGAAAGTCGCGATGCCCGACTGCTCACTGGGATGGAAAACATGTTGCTGCAGAAATGTCAGCCTGCCTTTTATTGATTTTTTTTTTTTTTTACTCTCTGCAGAGATATTTTTTCTTTCTCCCAAAATGATAGGTAGGAAACATTTAGTTATATTCACCCTTTGTCCTGACTGAGAGATGGAAAGAGTGACATTGTAGTCAAGTTTAAACAGGATAGATATTGGTGATATCCAAAGGTTACAAAGTCATCAAAACGAAGCTAGAGGAAAAACAAACTTAGGGTATACTGGTACCGAGAGGCGTTTCTGTTGTAGCTAAAATGACATGACATGTTCGCGGTGCCATTCTGTGTTTGAAATTTTCCTTTCTCCTGAATGTATTTTTCCTTTTGTAGCATGTTCACAACAGCATAAGTTAAAAAAACACACAAAACAAAACTGCAGAAGTTGCTGCTGGGCTGTGAACAAAGACTTTGGGCTCTTTGAAATCCTTAGATTTCAGACCTTAGAATCTGCAGCGCAGTTTTGGCACACCGTGCGATAAACGGAACTCGATCTGGTTACAGCAAAGTTGGTCACCATGCTGGGCTTGAGCCCTTCCGTGTACTTCTGGGCTGAGGTTCGCTTTTGGAGGTGGTCCAGGCAAAGTCTTCATGCTTCAGTGAACCTGCAGACCTCACCAGACTGCCTATATATTAAGAAAGTGTTCTTTTAAAAACATTGGACATGTGAGATAACATTGGGATGCATAGTTAACTTCTTGTCATAAAGCCACTGGAAAATATGCTACTTTCTGTGAATAAAGAGGAACAGGATCAGACCTTTGGTCACGGCCTGCACAGCACTCATGTTAGCGTAAGGGTAGATAGGGTAGGGCTAGATTTGAGAAATTTGATAACACGTTGAAAAACAGGCTCCTACTGTGTTTCTACAGCAGTACAGCGATGCCAGGTAGTTAAGAATAGAAAGGTTGTGTAGAAGCAAACATTTATATACAGCTGGAATGTGGGTTTATGAAAAAATGGGTTGTGTTTCAGAACTAAATTCAGTTTCTGTGTATGATATACATATGGTATCTGTTCATTTGAGAGTACCAAGTTCCCTGTCATTTTGTCTTTGGCCGCTCTTTTTATTGTTTCTTGTAATGATAAGGAAATGGATCGTCTCAGAATAAATGAATGCCATATGTGCCAAATGTACATGAACATGTCAGCTTTTGTGTTGTGTATTGCTAAAACCCAACTACGAATCCATGTTAAAAATGTTCAGAGAATTTCTTCCTATCAGCCAGGAGCTACTCTCAAGCCTCTGTGTAAGTGGTAGTCAAACCTCTTTTGCTGAAGCAAAAGTTGCTGATGACTCGGTGACAGAATCTACACTGCAAATGTGCTGCTCTCTGATTGCTTACAGAAAAATAAGTGAATGGGTCATTAAGTTTCCAAGGTATGCTATTTCTGTTTGGACTGAAACAGCTTGGATGTGCTTTAAAGCGACTAACGGAGCATTAATCTTTGTATTTCTCATACATTCTTTTCAGGGAAACTTCTTGCTAAGTAACATTAAGATTCTGCATGAAATCACAACAGCTCCCCAGCAAATCCTTTATTTTCTCATGCTTCCATGTTGATGCAACGTGGTTTTTTGGGAGTTTATGTTAGAGAGTAACATACAGTTCTATTCTTTTTTCAAATGTCAGCACAGCAGTTGGGTGCAAGCCACTGTAGTTAATAACATGAACTTTTTCAGTAAAAAATTACTGAAAGTTTTAAATGTTGATAAATATATAATTTTAAATATGTATTATTACGACTTCACTGTTTATCCAGTTGGGGACCCAAAAAACCGTGTAGATGAGCAGTTTAATTAAACAATGCACTGTGGATGTAATTTTTGTCTCTTCTGATAGTGACAAAGAAGAGATATCACATGGTCTATAGGCTTGAGAAAAATTGTTGTAATTTTGCATAATGAATAAATATATAAGAATTTTTAAGGCCAACTGCAAAGGTTTAGCAGGGAAATTATTATTTTTATGTGAAAATCTTTTCTCAGATTTCCTAGCTGTAAAATTGGGGTAATGATTAAAAATGTCAAAGTGATTTTAAAAAGAGATTTAGATGTTCAACTCCAAATGAATTTCACCAGCCCTTTCTTTAAACTTTAAAGAATCCCTGGACTCAGAATTTAGTCACTTAGCTCCAGTCCTAAGCATATACCTTTTTTTTATTCCAGTACTCCTTGCGGATGTCTGTTCCCTATCTTGTATCATGAATTGCGTTTTATTCCTTAGTTGAGTATAAAAGATACCACACTGCAATAATGATTAGACATTGTTGAAAAATTGCAACTGGGAAAGAGAAAAAAAAGGAGGAAATTTTAACTCCTGCAGCAATGCCTGCTGCTACTTTAAAGCGCTTATTTACTTTATATTTACCGGGTTTATATTAGTGTTTCAACATTATTGTGCCAGAAGCTGTATAAATATAGCCGGGGGATGGCTGTGCCCCAAAGAGATTATCTTCTGCACAGAGGGTGATTGTGTCCTTCAGGCTTCTCACCTGTGTCAGGAGACAGTTCTGGCAGACCTTTAACCTGCCCTGTCCTGCTCCGTCTGATCCTTATGTGGGGTCTTTGTGTTAGAAGTCGGTCAGGAGGGAAAATTTAGACTCTGGGGCTGTAGCAATGTTTCTGTGCCTCATCAAGCTTTCAGGGCAGCCCTCCCCTGGACAAAAATCTATGGAATTGTCCAAGTCTGCTGATAAATGATGGGGAAGGGGGGTGGAGAGCACCCACACCCAGGTGGTAACCACCAGCACGCCCCCAAGACCGGTGGCACCACCGCCGCGGGCTGCTCCCACTTCTTGCATCATCTGCACAGCAGAGTCCACCACAAAGCTCAGTCCTGGGCAGGATTTCATACGTGACCACAACCAGAGCCAGATCCCCTGCTGCTGGTACCGCCACAAGCGGCGAGCTCTCTGGTGAACTTAGTACAGGACTCTACAAATCTACAAAGTTTTAGAAATGAAACAAAACTTTCCAGAGAGGCTGAGATGTTGTGATGGCCGTACGAGCCCAAATGGCATGCCCCAGATTTACATCCAGTTCGAGCTCAAATGGAAAATTCTTAATAAATATAACACATTAAATCAAGACGACCATATAGTTATTTAAAAGGGTTGTGTGTACATTGCTCTCCAAACCCCCTGGATTTGTCAGAGAGGGATCATCTTTTCAGCAGAAGTTTAGAACCATGCACTAGGATAACATTTCCTCTTGCAGGGCCGTGCAAAATTATTAAAATTATGGCATTTATTATTAAATGCCTTAGGATCTTTCCGTGCAGGAAGAACAGTTGAATAAACTGCCTCTCTGTACATCTGCCAAAATCTTATTTGAAGCAACAAACACTCACTGGGATTTGTATCTGTTTTTTGAGATGGTTTACCTGTGCTTTTGAGAGGGAGCACTAGGGCTTTGTGTGTACGAATACTTTGCTAGGTTGTTTACCAAAAAGGTTGTAGCAACAGATGCTGTAAACAGACACACATTTTCCAGAGCAGGAAGAAGAAACCCAGAAGGAAATCAAGATTTCACCAAAATACTGTAAGTAATTCTAGTAAGTTGTATGAATGTCCGAAGGCTGACAAGCATTAAGCCTTCATTTTCACAAAGGTTTTAAGCACAGGCTTAATCGTAAACACATGCTTATGGATGTCACTAACAAGCAAAGTACTTGCAAAAAAGATTAATTTAACAGTAGTATAAGAGCTTCACAATAATAATTTCTTGTGCCTTTCCACTTAGAAATCTGTAGCTAATGTAAAAATAAATAGCACAAAGGAAACATATAAGACTTGCCTTTCCACGGCTAAAAGAGTCATAAAATAGGAGAGGTCATGTGGTAAGTGTGATTTACCTGAACTTTAAGTACTTTGAAAATGAAACACCAGGAACAGCATAATCAGTCAGGAGAGCAATTAGGGACTCCATTACCACTCGAGAGAAGTAACAGAGACCATAATCACTTGCCTGAGGAAACGGTTTTCACATACATGCCGAATTCAGCATGTTTTCTCTCGTATCACCAGTGTGTAAGTAAGGGAGTGTCTTAAGCTCTTGACAGGAGTAAGAATAATACATAGGGAATGTGTGGTTATTTAGGGAATCTGTCTAATCATAATTTATTCGTTCTGCTTCATATCTTGAAGTAGTTGCTAAAAATGTTCAAAGCCTGGGCTTGCTCACGGTATGTGGAATGCTTCATTTGCTGACAAGGTTTGCGACGTGTCCAGCAGACCGGGGACACGGAGGAACCTTTAACTCTGTACAACAGGAATTGCTATGGTGGGTTGCTAGACAGGCCACTTCTTGCCCATCTTTCTCCCTTTAAGGGGAAGCAGAAAGCCCAATGGGGACAAAGATGATACAAACTATGGATTTTAAAAACATCCCCGTGATGGACATTTGGGGTGGGAAAAGGCTGATGACTCATATGGTCTTTACATATGTACCTCCATATACATGGAGGATGATTGTAGGGTCTAGTTTAACTCCAGACAAATCATGTTGCTCTATGGCAGACAGATAGAAATAAAAGACTTGAGTTGGAGGAGGATTGTGGGCTATCCCAAATGCCACCTGTAAAAGTCTAAAGCACTCAGGAAGTGGATGTAGGGCTTATTGTCTTTGTTGTGTGTCTTTTGTGTTGACACATAAAGTGCAATAGTATTTTAGACTCCCAGACAAAGTCTGTTCTCTTCAAAGGAAGCGTCTCAACAGCTGGAGTTGGTGGAAAGGACTAACAGATACGACAGTAACCAACCAGTGAGGCTGGTGAGCCTATCCCAGGAAGAAGGGTTAGGTAGTTTTCCTTCTGGCCTGTATTGCTAAAGGACTGAGAGCAGTACGTAGACCCTGAGAGGAGTCTAATTATTTCAGGACCATAAAACCAACAGTTCAGGGGCATCATCCGGATGGCTAAATTTTCGGATAGATTTCTTGTGACTGAAGGAAATGTCTACTTGCAACTGTTGGCTTAATTTTGTGTTTCTGTTTACAAAAGTGAATAATAGAGGAAAATTCAGAAATGACATAGTGATGCAATACTTTTAATAAAGAACAGCAAAATACTTTGAAAGTATTGGAAAATGGTCCGTAGCAGGAAAACACAGCAAAATGAGTGCACACATCCATAGACAGCAAAAAGTTAATGACTTTGGTATCTCAAGCTATGATGCTTTGTTTTTCCTACCCTTTTTTCTTTTTGATAAGTCAAATGAATGATTTTTAATGGCCATGGAAGGCTAATAAATGACTTCATGGTTGCAACCGAATATGATGAAAGATACTAGCCAATATTGATAGAAGATTTATATGGTAAATAGACTGAGAGCAACTACAGGTCAATAATTCTCTTAGCAAGCCCTCTTTTTTGCTTATACATTTTTCTTTCAGTGTGGGTTTTGTGCATTCATCAAAGACAGTCAGACACCTAGTAGCCCTCCTGCGCTGACGGGGTTGCTGGACATCTGGAAATCTGGATGTGCCAAGCGCATTAGAATATATGCAGTCAGTAGTTCCTGCATGGTAAATCTGGAACATCCAGGAATTCTCTCCTCAGGTCCCATGCACTGAGCTGTGGATGTGCCCAACAGCTGTTTGCGCATCAGTGGCTTCCTGGCAACTTCCTGGAAATCTCTCGGAGAAACAGGAGAAAATCACATAGATTTTACTAGAACTGGGGTGTAAGAAAGTCATTTTGCTGTAGCGCAGTTGCGTAAGACTAGTGTATTGCCCTTTTCAAGACTGGGTTTATAGTGAAGGAGAGTTATTTAATCATATATTTTTTATTTCTGGGCAAGAGTGGTTAGAGGAGATTTGAAAGGCAAACTAAAGCTGCATATGTAGAAATCTTGACTGTCAGTCTTAATCTGACGGTACAACTCAGCACAGCCTCAACTTCAAGCTTATAAATG
The DNA here is from genome assembly GCA_013398295.1 of Chionis minor. Lineage (NCBI taxonomy): Eukaryota > Metazoa > Chordata > Aves > Charadriiformes > Chionidae > Chionis > Chionis minor. The sequence goes on along the minus strand of VZSF01003245.1, from coordinate 205,832 downwards.
ATTTTCTTGCTATTATGTACGCACATATCAGGGTGTCCAGCAGCAGGCAAAATTAAGCTAATAAGACTAATCACATGTGCACACATAGTAAAAAGGAAAAAAAAAATATTTTGGGAGCAGCAGCCATGCTATCAGTTGTTCCACTCTACCTTGTTTGGACTGGTGAGAACTGATGAATTTTAGCTCCGTTGCTTGCTTTTTTTATAATGCTTTCAAAATGCATTCACGGTCTTCCAAAACAACTTTGTGTTATGGTGGAAGATGTAGCCCTTTACCTCCATATTCTTCCAGTGTAGGTTTTTTTTTCAGCAGCCTTCCCTTGAACACTAGGAGAAAGAGTAATGTATGCTAAATAGTGATCTCACCCCGGTGGGAATTACAGTTCTGTTGTAACTGCAATACAGTAGAATGTGTCAGGATGCCCAAATTTAACACGTAGGTTAATAATTAAGGTGGTGGGAATGGTGGGGTGTTTGCTTTTCTGCCAGCCTTGTCCTATCATAAAACAAGTTGCTTCATGGTGCACTTCCTGCCTGGAGGAGACTTTATCCTTGAAGTGACAAGGGCCTTTATTTGTCCCTTCATCGTAAATAAGTTTGGCCAAAAGGTCCGATTCTACCGTGCGCATATTCTTGTTAGTTCAATGTACTTATTCTTTTAATACACTCCTTGGGTCATTTTTTCCTTTTCTGTTTAGCATGGTCTTACTGTATCACTTTTCGTAACTGGCTCTCAGCAGATTCAGCGCTCTGCAGCTTGAAGTGTCAGATTGTGGGTGGTCCATTTCATTTGAGGTATTTTGAGCCAAATGTGAATAGAAAACAGCTTTTGTTCTGCAATTTTGGACTTTACCCTTAAATACCTACCAGACTGTAATCATCCACACATCACCCACTGCCAATAAATAACCTATTTCATTATCCGAGTCTCTGGATGGAGAAGAATATTTTTGCTGAATTCGGCTAGAAGCAGCAATATACTGAGTTGCCTTTCTTTTTTTCCATATGAAAAAGAGTGAGATATTTTATTAGAGCGGCAGTGATGTGATTATTAATGTTTTTATACAAGAATACTGATGCTGAAGTTAAAAACATAAAGCGGAGTTTAAATGTTTCTGTGTTGTATACTGGTATAAAGGAGAGCAGAATCTGGTCAACAGAGCTTTTCCCATGTTATGGGGCCAGAATATGTGCACAGCATAGAGATTAAGAAAGCGCAGGGTTTGATAGCTGTGATGATATAATTTTACAGGAGCACTGAGGAATCTTAGTGAAATCCTAGGCTGCAGGGGTGAGGCATAGCAGAGGTGCTTAACATAGAAATGCTCTCCAGCTCTCTGAAAGCTCATAATCTAGGTGTCAGGTAAAGTCAAACAGGTGGATGAGAGGCAAATGGCACAGAGAAAGCTGGCAGATGAATTAATGCTGTAACATATAGAATTTAACAGAAAAGCAGATGCTTGGGCTAGCTAGTCTCCTTACTAAAGTTCAACGGGAGTAATACATAGCCACGCCAGGAGAGCTAAGTTTAAAGAAATAATTTAAAAGAGTATAATTGCGAACTTACCCACCATTTTTTTTCCCCCCTCCCCATTCAAATATTTAGAAAAAGCTTGTTTTCCTCTCTTCTTGAATTCCCACAAGGATACTGACAGAGCACTGTGCGGTAGCTTGTCCACACGGCTACATCGGCTCCTGATTTGAAAGGGTTCAGTTGGATTCTGTCAAAAGTTTTCATTCCCAAGGGGCTTTTCCATTATTTTTATGATACATCAGAGTTATTCTTGTGATGCTGTTCCCCTTCGCATAATCTCACAGCTCCGATTTGTGGCTCCCGAGAGAGTCCTTAAAGCACAGATGAAGGGCATTGGGTTAAATCTCATTTTACTAGGCAACCTGCTTTGTATCATTTTCCTTTTTTTTTTTTTCCCAATAGATCAAGAATGTATTTTTGGCATCTTGTACACAAATAAATGCTGTTTTGGGTGGAAGCCTATCTACTAGTTAAAGCAGTGGATTGTGACTCAATGAGTGATTGAGTCAGCCTCTAGATTCCTAGTTGAGCATTTTCTGTTGATCTATTGTGTGGCCTTAGACAACTAGCTACTATCTTTCTGTCTGCCTCTATTCTCTCTCTCTTATTAGTTTTGAGAAGTAATTACACCACACAGATCTTTTCTCATCCCTTTTTAAAAAGGCTCTCTTAGACCAGGGGAGAGACTTGGATGGGAGTGTCCGTGACCTCGGACTGCCTGGGGTGGGTTTCCAAAGGGCAGGTGCCATGGTGGACTGTGGCAATGGACCCCGTGGCAAGCATCAGTGCAGGGTGCTTGTGTCTTCCCTGTAGGGCAGGAGCACGATCCATTCCTGGGTCCTCACTGGTAACTTCGGGTACCTCCTGGCCGCGCGTGACTCCAGCCACATTTGGAAGGCAACAAAATTTATAGATGCTGTAGATATAGCTGCTGTATCCCCCTCTGGCAGGCAGGGAACCAGTAGTATATAGGACATGCGGTAGAGCGTGCATACCTGGTTGTTGCGGCTGTGGGCTCACTGGCAAATGTTCCTTGGGGGATCTTGGAGAAGTTTAATGAATCAGAGGATCCTAGGTGGTTTTGAAACTGTAAGAGGATTGTGGGGGCACTTGGAGGCAAGGTCATGGTCCCCCATCCCTATTCCTAATAAACTATAATTCTGCGCTGCCCATCTTATAGACACAGCACTAACTCTGCCCTGCAAGACACACTTACAAATTGCTTTGAAAGCCTCTCCCAGAATAACTGCTCTTCCTAAAGGGAAATCCCAGGAACAACAGCTTAAAGGAAATTTCCTGGTTGTGTTGAAGGAGGTTGAAATTAAGGTTCGCTGCACTTGCCATGTGCATGGCATAAAGCACCTGCAGAGGTTACTTTCTCAGGTGTTCAGGGTGACCATGTGGCAGGTGCTCAGATCTTCAGCCACATAATCCAGCTCTGAGATGATGTCTTCACACCTCCTGGCTACCTCTCAAAACCACACGGAAATGTGCTAGCTCATTTGTAGAGCTAGACGAATGGTAGATCAACGTGTAGCTTGGGGCCAGCTACTGGAAAACCATGTTTTCCATTTGCTACGAACCTTCTTATAAAAGAAAACAAAAAGACCATTTAATTGCAGTACATAAACATTGGGTTTTTGATAACTACTGGAAACTGATGTGCTGTCAAACAAAGCAAGCTTTTGCAGGCCAAACGCAGGTGTGGTGGATTACCTCAGACCTGCATGGGCTGTTTACAGCCATGGTACTTTTCTTGACGTGCAAGATCATCGATTGGGCTTTGAATTAATCTTGCCCTTTCTGGGACATGGATAGCATTGAGTTGTGGGAAACTGAAGGTGACTTACAGTTGTCAGCAAATCTTAAGATATGGTGAAATTGCTGCTTGCTGCCAACTGAGCTCCTGTTCATCACACCCAAGTAGTTGTTCTTGAGATGCGATATGAAGAGCTATGTCCCACAGTTTCAGAAAAAAGCTAGAAAGTGTATCCAGCTCAAAACAGTTTTGGCCTCATGGAGTTCAGCAAGGGAGGTGCTTCATCATGAGTTCCAGACCACTGAGGCAACAAAAAAGTCCTTTGTGTTAAGTTGCCTCCTCAAAGCTGTTCAGCGTTGTGTGTGTGTACAAACCCCTTGAAGTTAATAGCAGCATGCTCAGTGACCAGCAGGCTTTGTATGAAGTCTGTGAGTTAGTGTAAAAGTAGTGGAAATGTTCTGTCACAGCAGCCTTTGCTATTAAAAATAAATTACTTTTTTTTTTCTTTTCTTTTTTACCCCTGGTTTAATTAAAGTGGTTACATGGTAGCAGACACTGACTAAGTCCAAGTATTTTGGGACTTGTATCAATAATACTTTCATGTTCAGATTTCATTTGCATGTTTTGAGGCTCTGCATCTTTCAAAACCATAAGCCATCCATCCATCCATCCATCCATCCATCCCTTCAACCTGCATTCTACTGACATGGCAAATTCATCCAGTCGCTATCAGGATTCTGCCTCAGAAACTTGCAATTAGAAGGTAATTTCTGATTTAGGCAATTTCTTATTTGGGCAATTTCTAGTTTAGGGAAAGAGCCTAAAACTGTATATCATGTTTAGTTTTCGTGTATTCCATTATAGAGCATATGATATACCATAGTGCTAGATAGCTTATTCTGAAGCCATAAAAATAATTGTGCAATAACTGGTCTCCCACTCAACCTAAGAAAACTCTTTATTGCTTTCTGGAAAATGCTATAGAAATATGGTAAATAAATCAAAAGAAATTCTTATCATTCAATTCGGTGTTATCATTAAAAAAAAATAATCTGGACAGTGTAAGAGCCACAAATTGCTGACTTTGTCAAGAGGTTGATGTTCACACTTAATGTCTTAGTTATAGTACTAGAAAAAACAACTTTGAGATAAGAGATGACTACATTATACCATGTACCAAAATCAGATTTCTTTGAGAGTAAGTTACTTAGCTTTGATTTGAGAATTTTCTCTCTTTGCTAAGCCCTAGTGGTTGATACTTTGAAAATATCAGTTAAATTACACAGGTACAGAGGAGAAGAGATAATATTTTTAAGGAATATGCTAGTAAATAGAAAATTGCTCACATAAAAATGTTGCCTGCTTTGGTCCTTTTAGAACAGAAACTTGTGGGTCTGTTCAGAGCTGTGCAACTTCACACTGTTTACTATCATACTGATTTGCTAACTTTAAAGATTCACAGCTTTATTCCCGTGCCGTAAAGACACTGCCCATTCTGATTCATAAAAACATTTGCTTGTTCACTTTAAAGCCATAGCTTAGGCCCACTAAAATCAATAGGATTTAAACAAGTACTTAAGCATTTGATCAATAATGTTTAAAGCCAGAAGGAAGTATTAGTATGTACAGTCTGACCTTCTATACAGGATAGATTTGTAAGGTTTCCCCACAAGCCAATAAATTCATCTTTGGCTATAGGACACCTACGAGAAGGCTATTTGATCTTGATTTGAAGGCTAAGACTTCATTTGCTAACGTGCTCCAACTGTTAGTTTTCCTCAGTGTTTTAAATATGCTACTCTGCCATTTTCCCTTTGTTTGGCTTCATCGTCTTGTCATCACTTCTTATTTTTCTTTCCCAAAACAATGTTTTCTCTTTCTTGTAGAAATGTACGCTGTAATCAAAATACTCTTGATTTTATTTTTGGTAAGCTTAAGAGTAACTCTCATTTTAAGTACTTCAGCGTGCCGTACAGCTCTTTCTCTTACTATTCAGCAGTAAAGGGGTGAGAGACCCAAGCTTGGGCATGTGGACATATGGACCTGCAACATGGCTTTGAACAACTAGTTTTGCTGAATGGAGGTAAATCCCCACCTTATATCCATGGAAATGCCTGTGGGCGCCAAAGGACTGCACCGCTGGACCTAGTTAGAGAAAAGGAATTGTATGTCATGGGCACTAATGCAGCCTTTTGACCTTGATTCAGGGCTTTTTAACATCTAAGAATTAATTCTTCTGGCTCTCTGTGTAGTTTCTCCCTTAAACTCTATTTCAGTCCTATGAATGCTCCAATAATTTCCAGTACAGCATCTCCAGGGGACTCGCATAGTCCTGCCCAATCCTCTTCCTAAACCTGATACTTCCGCTGTGGAAGGACAAGGTAGCACAGTGCAGAGTTGCCTTTCCTGACTATCTCCTTGCTGGGCAGCAGTGGTGGGTTTTTTATGGTGTGAAGACAAACTCTAAGACCATAAAGAGAATTTTCTTACTTGTAATGGACTCTAATTTTGTTATTAATTTTATTTTTTTTTTAATGCGGAGGATATGCAGAGGAGCAGGGGGACTTTGTAATCTGCTGCCAGGCAAAGTGCAGCAGGATGGATCGGACAGACCCCTTGGTGTTTTGCTGGCACACAAAATAGCCCTGTCTGCGGCATGTTTCTTTTGTCATCTGTGGTGTGTTGGTTTGAAAGGGCTGCGGGAGGAACAGTGATGTATAAGAGTATTTTGAGCGTACCACTATGTGGTACTCCCAAACATCAGAAAATTATGTGGTGGCTGATATCTTGATTAGCCCTGTAGAAAAGTTTTCCCCTTCCCTTCCCTCAAGCAATTCTTCCCCCTGTGAGGAGAAGGAATACAACTAAACATAAACACTTAAGCAGAAAAATAAACCCAGCTCTATGTCAGGTAATTTGCTTTAATTATGAAAACTGTAGATCAATAACATGCTGAAGGACATTTCAAATGCTTCCAAAGGGTGATAGTGTTCACCTCACCTGCCCAGAAATGGTTGTACAGCAGATACAGCCAGACTGCGTGTCTAATCCAACGAAAGCTGTCTTTGGGTATCAGAAGACCAAATATTTTTAGAATGGTGCTTCAGCCCGTTCTTCAAAACAAGTATGGAGCAACGTGAGGGTTTCTGCCTTAATCAACTTGCAATAAGAGTAGAGATGTTACTCCACAAATCATCTAGGAGAGCTGCGTGTGAATACATCAAGCATCAGTGTGGAGGAGGCATGAGGTGAAAATGAATTCACAAGCAGTTACTAAGCACTCTAATATCACCAAAATATTTATTAGGTGTATTGGACTGGAAAAAAGTAATGGATGTGCCTAAACTGTGGTTCTGGAAGTTGTCCAAAGTGACCTGTCTCCACTGGAAAGCTGGTATGCTCACGTATGTTTTCGGCTTTTTGTGTTTAGTCTGGGTTGAGATTTGCATCTAGTTTTCTGCTCCCCTGTTGATGTACCAGTTTTATGCAGCATCTTCTGGGATCACTCTGCCAGTTATCCCAAATGTTGCTGAGCAGAAAGGCATGTGAACGTCCCATGGGGTCTTGTTATGAATATTAATACCATCATAAATTTGTTGGAAAGCTCACTGAAGTTCACTAAAGTTTTAAGTGATACTGTGCCCAGTTTTGAGCTTAGATAGGCCAAGAAATATTTCCGTATTCTGCTCGTTTAATGCAAAACACAGCACAGGTCATGCCCAGAAACCTGGACATATAGCTCCTGGTATATGGCAAACACTGCATTAAAAAAGGTGTTTTTGGAGGTCATATTCCCCCAAGATCAATTGATTACAGGGTTATAGGTTTGGATTTAAGAGCCTGTGTATTCTGTGTAGATTTTGTGTAGATTCTGTGTAAATTTAGTAGTGAGTCCCATTTTGGAGTTGTCCAAAGTCCAACTCTCCAGTGCCATCAGCTAGATTGATGCAATCGATGCTTAAAAGCCAATCGATAGATTTCAGTAATGTTTTGTTCAGACTGCAAAATTTCTCTACTAGAAATTAATCTTCTCTCTGCTTAATATTACTCATTTTAGCTGACATTTTACTAAAACCTTTATAAATTTGTTAATCTCACATATATGCTCAATGTCACAATGCATACTCTGCCATTGTGGTACCGTATCCATTTTACTGATGTCTTTCTGTTCCACACCATTAATCACTATTGCTGTAAGTGATAAGCAGAAAGCAAAATACATGGCAAGGTCATCAAATGTGATTACAGTATGCTACGTATGATGTGACAATTCCGTAGTGTCATAAAATCCCAACTGTATCTCAGTGTTGTCACCCTCAAGCATTCAAAAATCCTGAATTAGGCTTGAAAAAAATCACAAGCAATTTAAAACTTTTGAGACTTTTTTAAAAATTGTGTGTGTTGGCCTCTCTCACTTTGCCTTTTTTTCTAAACTCGTCACCTATGCTTCACATTGTTGAGTCTCCTGCCAGTGACAAGTGTCAGGGACTCCTTTTATAATGAAAGCTACAAATGGAAATTGCCTGAGTTATTATTCAGGCAATCTCTTGATTGCAGAAACCTGCAAGTGTCACAAGAGCTGTGGCGGGCAGTGGTTGATAGTGGATGGTACGTGCTGAATGGTGACGTGATCAGCAGAGAATACTTTCTCTGGATTCAGCATTTTTCTGTTGTTTCCCAGTTTAGAAGGAACTGAGAGTGGTGAAGAGAAGAGCAAAACTGAGGCTGTTCCTCCTTCTCAGATACACAAGAAAAGAGGAGGAGAGGGCCGGGAATCCTTAATCTACCTTTTTTTTCCTCTCTGCCTTTTAGCTAGCAGTGGGTCAGGAGTGCTTTTCCCCCACCTCTCTGTCAGCTGGCTGGGGAAAAGCAGGTAGATGACATAGATGTGTCTCCTCCCTGCCCAGAAGCTAACACACCAAGGGAGCTTCTGGGTGAGGGGAGCCTACTCCAAACGTGGGGCTAGAAAGGTGACTTCCGCTTTTAACGATGGCTGAAACAAGTCCTGATTACCTCTCTTTCTCTAAAAATAGACAAATAAAGCTACTTTCCCCTACAACTCGCAAAAAAAAAGCCGTCTCCAAAAGTTTGGTATCTGGCTTAGAAATGCCCACAGGGCAACACCAGCATGAAAAGAGTTAACTGAATATCCGTGCACACTTTCTTCCCTTTGGTCTGTGCTACCCACACATCCCTTCCACTGACCAAGTAGGTCTTCACCGAAAATGAAGAGAGAGTAAAAACCCTCATTGTGACGTACAAAAAGCTAGAACACCGTGAGAGAAGCCCAAGAGTGGTAAGACATAAGCAAAATGCTCATCAGAATGACTCCTGTGTGGACTGTGTGAATTCAAAAGGTTAAAGCCTAATCCCTAAAAAACCGGTCACTTCTAGCAGTTAATGACCTGCTAGTCTGCTAACCATCAGGAGAGGAAGCCAGGAGCAGTTAACACTTTCAGAAACACAGTTGTTGCTAACAATAGTAATGAACCATATCTTGGACTTGTTACTGTACCCTGATGTAGGAGAAACATAATAAGTGCTTCAGAATGACAGTGAATAATCAAAATATTAAAGCACAGAGGTGAGGAGACCTCTAGATGTGATGCAGGAATGGAAGTGGAGTATTACAAACATAGTGGGCAAGCAAAATAGTGCCGGTGTGACCCAGAGGTTATTTTAAAGCTGGGGACTGAACGTTTCCTTCCTGCAGTAAACACACAAGAAGAGAAGGAAGAAGGAAAGGGGAATGGAAATAAGTGCTGGCAGTCACTTTATGGGATTACTATTTCCTTGTCCTTCTGGCTATCAAAGCAAAAGATCTTGCAGAACTGTGGTGCCCCAGAGATTACAATATTTCCCGGGAAAGCTGATCATGAGAATTTATCCCTCCTGAAAGTCTCCACCCAGCAGCTCGCTTTTCTCTGATCCCTAACGAATAGGAACCTCTACAGGTACCTCTAGACGTCATTTCCCCAAAAGAGAGAGGTGTGCAGGGTTTCCTTTTACCTAGTTCTCAACCTGAGGCTGTGCTCCAGACAGCACTTGTCTTAACAAGATGATGCTTCAGAGCTGTTCATGCTCTGTTTTCAGCCTCTTATTTATTTTCTCCTTTTATGTAAACAGCCATAGGATGTAAAGGAAGTATCAAAGGGTATCTTTGGTGTCTCTGTGGTTGCCTGTGAAGTTTCAAGGGCAGACTCTTCCTATTTGTCTGCAATTTTTCGGTCTTCTGTATGTAGCGACTTGACCTCTCGCTGCTCAATATTTGTGACACAGCAAACTTGAATGCTTTCGTACTTTTTAAAAACAGACTTCTCTGACGACTCAAGTAGGACCTTGAAGGCCCTTGCTTCCATTTACCTCTTCTTTCAGGAAGTCAATACAATTATATTTACAAACTTACAATGCAATATTTTTGAAACCATGGCACACAAATTCCTCCATTTCGCTCCTCCCCGACAGCATGGCTATCAACATGAGCCTTATTATTGCTTTGTAATAACTTGTTATTTATATATATCAAACAGCATTATTCAAACATAATTTTTGAGAGAATGACTGTTCATGCAAACTTGATGGGTTCTGTGCAGGCACTGGTTGAGATTAATGGTATAGATGGCTGTTTCGTTCCTGGGATGCTTTTCTTTCAGTCAGATACCAATATTGGTACAAAAAAAGACTCCTTATCATTTCATGTTAGATCAATTGCATTAACTGGCATAGGGGTGGCGACAGCAGAATCAAGGGGAATCCACTCTGGAGTTGGTATGGAGTCAAATCTGGGTTCGTATAAGCTTCTTCTATACTGAAGCTTCAGAATTTGGGAGTGGTGATTTATAAGCTTTTGACAAATTTCCATCTGTTCTCATTCCATGTAGTTTTTTTTCCCCCTCAGAGTTCAAAGGCTGTCTACTGCAGCGCTGTGCTGCCTTTGTGATATATAGCTGTCTCTGAGGCTGTCATACATTCTAATTTTAACACTGATGGAGCTCTAGGCCTTCATTCAAGAATCACCCCAAACAGCTCCAACAAGCAGGAAATCTATTCTTTGAAAACCCAGCCAACTAATCAGTTTATGAACTCTCATGCAAAACGGCAATTGTGAAAATAACTTTTTCTGAATGTTATTAGGTTTAGGCGATGAATGTTGTTGGGGGTTGGAAAGAAATTAATACTGATGTCATTTGGTAGAATTTTTTTCCTGACTGCTACCTTCTGCTGCAAAAGTGATTTCATTTTCTGACTGTGTAGCAACCAGCATTTAGCAAAGAACAAAGCACATTTTTTTCCTGACTCTGCATTTTTGAGGTTTGTGTAACTACATGTTCCTCAATTTTTCAGTCTTTTATTGTGGAAAGTTACAGATCCAGACATGGAAAGAGTAACAGTATTTAGTAACTTGTTCCACCTTTATTGGTTGAACGTTCATTATAGTAGGGATTATATAACACAAGCACACAAAAGAAGTAATAGATTCTAAAAATCTAATAACAGAACATATTATTTAGCTATGACTACTAACACTGAATCCAGTTCCTCCCTCAGTTACAAATATGCAATTCCCAGTATGACAATAAAGGGCAAACATAGGAAAAATTAGCTTCAGTTTCACACGTCTCTAACATTTAAAAAACCCACCCTGTATTCTAATATTTCTGGGAAGAAATTTAGGTGCATCATTCTATTGATCCTGCAAACACATCAAAATCAACTTTTAGATTTTCTCAGCATTTTCAAATAAGTTCCTTTTTCATGGTAAGTGCTTTGTTTTCAAGGAGATGTGCATCAGATATTCACCTCCTTTACTGATATTTAGTTATTTTAAAAATGAAACTTCTGTTTTTTATAGCTAGAGGTAAATAGGGAAAATAAAGAAAAAATAATCAATACAACCAATAAATAAATGAACATTATTTCTGTCTTCTCTTCCACCTTTTCTGCCCTCCAACGCCCAGATGAATTTTTCTAGAGTCCTGTACAGGGAAAACACCTTCCAAATTGTTGAACAAAAAAGCTTTTCCAAGTTTTGACCAGATTTCACTGGTCTTCATTCTCACAGGAGTGCCAGCTATGATTTCCTTTCCCCCTCTGTTTCTGACGCATGCTGAGAAAGTCGTTAGTGGCGTGTTCTCTTTTAGGTGCAAAACGCAGAAATGAGCTTGAACGCATTGATGTGTTGTGCAGCCCTTTTTGCCAAGAGGATTGCACCTATCTGCCGCCTCCTGCCAAGGGATGAATGAAGCCGGGAAAATAACGTTTTGAAACTGGAGAAAGAGCCAATCACGAGGTGCAAGAAGTGAGAATTTGCAGTTAAAGTGAATTGCTCAGAGGGCGCTGATGGGGAAGCAGAGCTTTTTGTGAGATAAGTCCCGTTAGACAGAAGATAGAGGAATACTTTGAACTTGGGCTGGATGTAAAGCGGATGAGGGCTACCAGGGCTGACCTTTTTTGAATTATGACGATCTTAAAGGAGAGAGTTAAGTGAAAACTGATGGAGGGAAAGCAGGACTGCAGTTAACTGAAAAAAGAACGCATTTGGTTGTTTGAAGGTCCATATGTAAAAGCAGAAAGTTTCAGTGGATACCCACAAATAATGAGAGACATAATTTATCTGAGAAACCATCCTTTCAGTTGACAGCCACGAGTGTAGTACTGTAGTCTGTGTTTCCCCTAAGTAGTGCCTGAGCCTAGATTTTCATCTTATTTCTTATTATGATGCAAAAATCTTTTCAATCACAGCTTCTTTCTAATGTGAGAGCTTCAAACAGCTGTTAGAAAAATTCATAAACAAAAAAATTAACTTTCTTTATACCCTATTCTCATGGCTTTGCATTTCGTTTCCAGAAAGTGAAACAGAATTTACTGCTACGCTCCAAAGTGCTACTGGCAGTGTTATTACTATATTTATTGTGATAGCACTGCTTAATAATTATAGTATCAAAGAGTCTCAGTTATAATCCTTTTGTAATAAGTGCCTAATGAATAAAACCAGCTTTATTGTTGAAGAATAATACTGTAAGCAGCAGTTACTTTGAAGGGCAACATAGAGGCCAAAGGTAAAAAAAGGCCAGTGAGATTCCTAAAAGGTTCTAAACAGTAACTAAAATTATTTTACATTTTAACACTTGTTTGTTATCTGAAACAGTAGGAGTCAGCTTTAAATCAAAAGTTGCTCAACGCTTTTTAATTGCATATTAAACTGTGCAGATTTTTTTACTAACATGACTCAATGTTTCATGAAATCATATTCTGACCATCTGAAATACTTTGTTTAATAAGGTTCCACTGATTGTCTCTTTTATATGCTGCAAACACAGTGCTCTGCTGTTAAGCTGGACAGAATTAGGCACAAGCTATACAGGATTCCAGAATTAGTTCCACTGCACGACATATGTTTTCAGAAATGGAAAAGCACAGCATGCAGCAACATGCATGTGATTTCTAAGAAAGTCAGAAAAGACTGGAGAAAGTTTGGATTGCAGTCATTATACACATGGTGCTCCCAGTTTCTGCTGCTGGAGAGAAAGATTTTGTGAAAGAATTTTTATGTACAGCCTGCCAGTTCTAGTACATCTAAATAATTTATAAAACTCTAGGAGGTAATCTCTGACCAGGCTTAGCCATTAGAGCGATCATAATATTATTTAGTGGGTCAGGTTTCTGTATTGCAAAGGGAGACCTGATTTGTCAGGCTGTGTCACAGAAGTTAGGGCTTCAAGTCCAGGCTTTGCCTATGAACTTCAAGTGTGTTGTAATTTATTACTTGCCTGATGCAGCTAATGTAGGTTTTCTCCATTTTGAATCAAGGTTGATATTTGACTAACGAGCAAGGCTTTTGCCCATCTGCCCTTGTGCTTATATATATTGACTTCCTTATCCTTGCAAGTGTTCAAGAAGTTTTATTAGGAAAAGGCAAATGTCAAAAGTGTAAAGTTACTTTAATAAAACTGACCGAGATCAAGTTTCCTTGCTGGCTGCCTGCCATTGAAAATCCCTTTGTTAGCTTTTCAAAATTTCCTGTGACAAATGCAACCCTTTTAATTTCTTTCTATCAGATTGAACACATTTAATTAAAATGTGAAAAAATTGACTAAAAAATTCATAGCATAGAAACCTTGGGGGTACCTTCTTCTAGAGTCTACCTGATTTTGAAGTTAATATTATTTTAAGGACAGTTCTAAACTTCATGGATATAGAAAGCATGAAACATCAAGGAAAAAAAGATTAATTATATTACCAAATTCTAGATTGATTGTATCCTCCCATTTTCCAGGGGTGCTGATAAAAGTTTCATGAAGAACAGAGTGCGTGAGCTGCTGTGGGGGGGAAAAAAAGAAAAAAAAATATGGTAAATGTGAACACAATGAAATGATTAAAGTAAATGAAAGCATTACTGTGCAGCTGGAACAAACGGTTGATATACTGTGCACTATACTGATAGTTGTAGGAAACACTCGTCCCCATAGCTGCTTTGATTGGCAATATTGAAGTTAGCATAAGGAGCTAGCAAGATCAAATGCAGCGTCCAAGTAAATGTTCCAGCATTTGACTGGAAAAAATAGTGGTTATGGTTTTGGACGTCCACTGTTTAAATTGTACTGGGTTACTATGGCATGTAAAGTACTTGGCATGAAAAAGTATTTTTTACCAAAACAATTAGACTCCATTAAAATGGAGTCTTTTAAAATGCTTGGCACATCTTAATATTTTGTGCATGAAAAGAAATGTGATTAGGGAGAGTAAATACAATTTTGGTATCATATACATATTAGAAATGTAATAAAATATTATCTAAGTGGTTAAGCACAAGTTAAATTTCACAACAAAATTACCTTCTTTATAGTAACAAGGCAGTGTGTTTAATTTCACTTAATAATGTAGTGCATAGAAGGGCAGGTTGTAGAAATCCCAAGAGGTTTGACATTTGGTCTCCTTCATCTGTATCCTGCATTTTTCTGTTCTGTTGATGGTTGACGTGTGTTGCAAAGTCGCGTTTCAAAAGGAGCACAGCTACCAGATAAAACTTGTTCTGGCAACCCTGGCGGCTTGATAATGGCCAGCATTCTTACGTGTTCTTCGTTTTGGACTAGTTGTACCTCTTCACAGTGGCTCTGTGTGCTCAGGAAGAATACATTCGTAGTGAAAATGATGCCTGGTCTCAGATAACAAAACCTGAGGCCCTGGAGAGAAAGGTACTTTACAAACAGTACCGCAAGAAGTAGGAGATAGAGAGAAGCCTAACACAAGCAATCGTGGACTCATTCCAGACATACTTTCTTTTTATCCTCTAATCACCCTTATTTGATTCTCTTTGTTCCCCTCTCCTCCAAAGAAACAAAATGTCCGTGTGGTCCTTTCCAAATGAGGAACAAATAGGGTTCAAGAGAAGACTTTGCCAAAACCAATAAACACAAGTGGCAGTAGCTGTGTTAAAATCCTGTCATTTTTAAAAAAACACAAAAGGAGAATTAGTATGGCTTAGCCTTGGGCCAAAGCTGCTAATTTTCTGAAGTATGGTGTCATTACAAATTTAGGAAGGATCTCAGGAGTTGATGCAAACCATCTGAGCCCAGAGCTGTAGAATTACAAAGGCATTCCAGTGACTCCGATGAAAGGAATTAACCGGGAGGCCAAGACAGAGGTGGATGGCCAAGAGAGAAGTGGGAAGCCCAAAAGGTATGGGAGGCTGAGACAGAGGTGGATGCCAAAAAGGTTTGTGAGGCCCATAAGGTGTGGGAGGCACAAAAGGTGTGAGAAGCCAAAATGGCGTGGGAGGTCCTGACAGAGGGAGAGGTTAAAAAGGTGTGGGAGGGCCAAAAGTTATGGGAGGCTTTGACAGAGGTGGAGATCGAAAGGTGTGGGAGGCCAAAAAACTTTGGGAGGCTCTGACAGAGGTGGAGGCTGAAAGGTGTGGGAGGCTCTGACAGAGGTGGAAGCTGAAAACATGTGGGAGACCCAGAGGTGGATTTCCAAAAGGTGTGGGAAGACAAAAATTTGTGGGAGGCCAAGACAGAGGTGGAGGTTGAAAGCTGTGGGAGGCCCAGACAGACAAATCATATGTTTCCAACAATTATTCAACACATTTAGTCCTATTTTTTAATCTTTCCAACAACTGCTTAGTTTTTGCGTGCTTTGAAATGAAGTTATCTCAAAAACGTGATTCTGGTTCCACCACTACTCTGAGCTCTGGAAATAGATCGAGAACCAGAAATTATGTGTACATCGTCTCCCCCATACTGGATTATAATATAGAATAGATGAGGTACGGCAAAATTTAGAATTGGGTCAAAATACAGATTTATTTGGCTCAAATTTTATTTAAAGACCAGAAGCTTGTATTGCCCCCTGGGCATCTTTAACGATCAACTCCTTTCTTTGGGTCATTGTTCAAGGTACTGTCCTCTGTGCTTTGTGGAAGTTAAACAAAGGAAGTCCTACCTTTAACTATACTGAATGGGAGACTGAAAACATATGTCCAAGAATACCACTATATTATTCATCTTAGATATATAAAACCTATGAGTAGATATATAGAGAGTTCAGAAATATATTCCTAGGTAGGATATTGCTGCCGCATTTACAACAGTTTAATTCACTGGACTAATTTTTAAAAAAACACCCTCTATTCTTTCATTAAAGATGAAAATCATAAAAGTAGGTTAGGCAGAGGATATTTTTTACCTGTTACATTCAGGAAAGGGGGAGAAATGTGCAAATAATACTGTGTGTTTAATTTTAGCTAAGTGTGGGCAAAAACTAAGAATAAAATACACTATGTGTATACAGGCTTTCACCTTCAAGATTCTCAGAGCACTTTAAATACACCAAAAACTCTTCACCCCATGTAGTCACAGCACTGCTCAAAGGTACAAAGAAGCTGTTGTTCAGCTGCGTGTAGAAATGCTACATACCAGCGGAGGGTAGGAAGTTAAGAATAATACAGTATATTCAAATACAACTTTTAGGAGTATTTAGGTAGGCTGAATGTAGCTACCTGGAATTTAGCCACAGGACTCAGCTTAACAGCCCTGCTCTTGTGAAAAGTGGAATAAGATCTTTAATTTTTCCATTCCATTTCCATTAATCACCACCAGTGGTCATGAGGTTTTCCACCCCAGCCAACAGTCAAACTTTCCAACAGCATGCTTCCTTTTAGCAGCATGTTACCAGGGCACTAGATCAATGCCGCTTCAGAGTTAAGAGTGCCTCCTACTGAATCACTAACCCAATTTCCCTTCACGTCACAACTTCCCATCTAAAAACTGACCAGCTCTTCTGACCGTTTAGGTGATGATCTAAGGGTCTAAGATACAATGGTAACTCAAGCTGAGAGACTGTGTCTTTTTTAGAGAGGCCTTTATTCCATCTTCAGGAAATCTTCTGGGAAGATTTCACTTCTCTGACAGGCTAGATTAATGTAAAACAGCAATTGCCCTAATCTATAGTAATTTGCTGTATAAAACATAAAGGTAATTTTTGGATAATAAAAGGAAGATATAAAAGACAGCTGAAACTATAAAGGCTGATTTTTTTTATCAAGTGTCCTTAGGTTCTTGAGGGTCTTTGCTGGGTTCTGAACTCAATTAGTGTCTGTATGTAAAGAAACAAGGCAAAGCAAAATGACGAAATCCTCTAATTACATAGCCAGAAATATCTAGTGTACAGTATACAGAGACAGGAAGGGAAAAACTGAAGGTATGTGGCATGATAGGGAAGGACAGTTCTGTAGCTGAAGAAGGAACAAAGAATTATTGACAGAAATATTTTGCTGTGAAATTCAGTCTGTGTAAATAACTTCCTTGCCAGATGCTGCATTTAATTAAGATAGTTTTAGCAAAAATTGCTTGTTCCCTCACCTTCCCCCAATTAAAGGATAGTATTTACATTTCTGGCCAGAAAGACTGATGTTCTATAACACTGAGAATAATTGGCAATGTCTGATTTAAGGGATGTTCCTAATTGGACAGTTCTGTACTTTAGGTTAAAAATTATCTGCCATATCTTGCATTTCTTCCAATCGTAGGATGTTATGGTTACTGTGTATCCTAGCAGGACTGGTAGCTGTTTCAGTGGCATCTCTTCAAGCCGATTTACTTTCTAGCAACACACATAACTGAAATGCCATATTTACAAACACACACTTTGCATTTGAACTAGAAAAAATTACCGTGAGAACTGTGGAAATACAGCTTTTTGCAGATAAAGATTACTTTTTATACAATTTGCTATAGCTTCTGCTTGCAAAGGAAGTTTCTATTTTATCTTCAGTAATTATAAATAGTTCTACTGTTGATGTTTGGATTGCCTGGAAAAGAAAAAAAAAAGAATTAACCTTTATTTTCTGAAAGAGACTTATTTAGATGTCTCTCTTCCTTGTCTGTATTTGTATTTATTAGTATATTAACATCTACTGTAAGAACAGAACTTTGTTCACGAGGTACTGCATGTATCCAAACTCAGGAAAACTTTAAAAACCTCAGAGTTGCATAACTCGGCTAAGCTTGGTGAAGTGTGGGTTTCATACACGTACTGCTTTGAGATCCAGGTTATTTCTGCTTGGTGCTGAGCTCTGGTGTTTGAACACACTGGCCTGTGCTGAGCCACATGCTTTTTTGTGTCCTGTGGACAAGGTGGTGATCAAGATCCTGGGGGTTCATAGTGGGAGACACAACAATTCACAAGGAGCCTCAAACTTGAGTCTAGCTGAGCTTTTCTGGAGTTGGAAAGCACGTGGAAGATCTTCCCAGACGGTGACTGTAACAGATGTGTCAGCTGTAGCTGGTAAAGGTCCCTCCAGATACTGTGAACTGTGATGGTGCCGTTGCTGTGTGTTTTTTCTCTGAGCACCAGCTCACCACAGCTGTCCACACCCAAAGCAGCCCTTGGTTGTGAGGAGGTGCAGCACTCATTGGGAGACTCTTCACTCATCTTCTTAAGTTTGGGTGTTTGGTTGTTTGGTTTTTTGTTTTTTTTTTTTTTCCCCCCTGAGTATAGAATCACATAATCATAGAACAGTTTGGGTTGGAAGGGACCTTTAGACATCATCTAGTCCAACCTCTCCTGCAATAAGCAGGGACATCTTCAAGTAGATCATGTTGCTCAGAGATCCATCTAACCTGACCTTGAATGTTGTCTGTATCTCAAGGGCAGTGAAAGAATAGCAATGATTTGCTTTTTCAAGGGCTGAGCTCAACTCTTAGATTTATAGGTGCTTTTGATGGTGTTGATTTTGACAGGTGTTTACTTCCAGCATCAGGCCTGGAATGCTTGGCTTTAGGATATGTGAAAGCTGAGACAAACATTGAAAGTGATTGTAAGCCTGCCTGGCATTGTCTCTTTTCTAAACGCACTTCAATAATAAAGTTTATTGGTAAACAGTGCTAGTAATGCAGTTTTCTAAGGTTAAGCCCACGTTTATTTCATTCTTTAAAAAGAATATGGAACAAGGCAATATGAAACAAGGAACATTAATGTTACTTTTTCCAGAATCTTGCTAAAAAACCCCAGAAAGATGGATTTACTAAAGATGGACAGAATTGAGGCCTTTTAACCACTGGAAAAAATGACTGTTTGTTTTTCTGTTACATGATCTCTTTATGTAGTTTGTCTAATTCACCTGTATTTGTGTACAGATGAGCAGACATTTGCTCTGATGAAGGCTATTTATGTATGTATTTAAATGACTAAGACCAACATTTTCAACCTAAGCTCAGTAGATCCTGTGAGGGGTCATCACACTTCCTCAGGGCCTGGCACTTCCGAAGATGAAACACGTGTACTTAAGATGGATCATGAACAGCTGTGGTTGGAAAGTTCAAAAATGCATGCATGAAATGTTGTTTCCAGTATGTGTTTCTTTGGGACTCCTGGTCTATTTGCCATCAGATCCTGCCTCTTGGAGGTCAGTGGAAATGTTTTTTTTGACCTTTGTGGGCACCCTTGAGCTACCTACCACGCAATCATGTAAAATACATCTAAAAACATTCTGCTTCATCTAATGTTTCAAAATAATTTCCAGTCCATTAATTATGGTTTGCAAACTCTTCTTTCATGGGCCCACTTTAATGTTGCTGAGTCATACTGTTCAAGCTTTCCTCTTTATGGTTGAATATCCTTAAAGCATAACCTTGGTGACACTTGTGCCAAGAGGCGAATGGCTCTGTGACAGGATTTGGCCTTATGTAAATAGCCTGAAGAGCCACTTCCCTCCAGGCAAATACTGAAGTCCACTTAAAGAAGACTTTTAAAAGGAGTTTTCCATCCGATGTGTCTCAACACAGGTATTCAGTGACAGTGAACCGCAATCCAAGATTAGGCAAAGTATTTATGTAGATCTATAGCTCATATCTTTTAACCTCATGTCCCGTTAGCTGTCATCCTGGTATAGATGTCTTTGAACTGCGTCCCAGGAAGAAAAGCATTTGAATAGAGGTGGCCAGGAAAGCAACTACTAGCAAAGGTATTGGTAGAGACCAGCACTTACCTCTACTTCTGCTACATCTTGCCCACCAGCAGAAGGGAAGGTGGGACAGCTTAACCCCAACAGGGGAGAGGGGAGGTGAAAAAGTGCTTGCATGGGCAGACACTGGTTGCAGCTTGCTTTCAGGTGGAGACTAGTGCTGATTTTATGGGCATTTCACTGTTCCAGCTCAATGTGTAACTGGTTAACTTAAACTGTGTGTGACTTCACACCTGCCTGCTTGACTATAGGTTGGAGCGGAATTTAGGAGATGCCTTAAGCAGCTGCCAGGGTCTTGTCGGTCAGAGATTTATCAATTAAAGCAAGGCGCAGCTCCAGTTTTTGCCATCTCCCAGCTGAGACATACATCTGCCTGCATCCTAATTTGGGCATAACTGCGGTGAGTCAGGAGGCCGTGCTGGGCTAATGCCAGTGCTCACGCTTGGATCACACACACTATAGATGGAGGCTGGCACAGTCTTTGTGCCTCTGGCATGCAGAATCAGGCCCTGTGCGCTATTCTTGCATAACCTCGCTATTTTAACAGTCTGATAGTTTTGCAGCAATTAAGTATGGTAAAGCGATTGCTTTACTTCCTCCTAGGAGGAGAGGAAGAGACATGTTGCAACCTTTTAAATTTCAGCAAAAGGCTTAACTCACCTATGAGTCCCTTGTACAACACTTTCACAAGAGTGAGGAAAAAAAGATCCTGCAGTACTGGTGTAAAAGCGGGGTACGTGCTCAAGGGCATTCTTCATCATATCTGTTGCCTTGTTCATACTGAAATGAGCTTGGACTCGTACCTCGTGCACTCCAAGGTAATGTGTGCCTCTCATAAAATCATGTATTTTGGCATGGCTGTTAAAATTCTCTTTTCTCTGTTTCAAGGACACCAGTGGGAGGAAAGAAAAACCTTGCAGAAATGTGTTTTCCCAGTTCCCTATTATTCCCAGAAGTTACCGTCTTCCTTCTGTTGTGTCTAATTCAAAAAAGCAGGTTGATCCCTTCACAAGCATCGAACTGTTTTGTAACATGAAAAAGAGTCAGTGCAATCACTTATCTCCCACATTATCTTGGAGCAAGCTGCTCTCCAAGGGTAGCCAGCTTGAACAGCTCGCTTTGTTGTCCACAGAGGAGAATCACTCTCCATTCCACTGTCTCTATGCCAAGACGTGGCTTCCAATGAGGTAATTGTTTTGACAGTGTGACCAAAAACCCCCCTCAAAAACATTAAAACAGTCATACATTTCTGATGACTGGGGGCATTTGTAAAAGGAAGATGAAATGTGTCCAAAACTCTCCTTAAAACATCAGGACACTACGAATGTTCTGATTTTATAAAAAGGCAACATGTTACAAACCTGGTATTATTAGGTGATGATTTAAATTGCAGTGACTATTTCATAGCCAGTGTTCTTAACTGCTGTGCTGTTAGGGTGTTTGAATCTCCATTTCTGCACTAATTTTATGTTTAAGGGAAATAAAATAATTTCAAACCTCGATAGTGGTGAGTTCCTTTTAAGACACAGTTGGCAAAGCATAAATTGCTTTTCTTGGAGCTCCACAGACTTTTTCAACTGAATCAGAGGTTCTGAGCGTAGCGGGTCATTTATGTGGCTGTGTGAGATATTTGCAGCGAACCCTGAACCAGGTCAGACTTAGCCTGGGTTCAGCGCTCACTGCAAATGTGAGCACCAGCCTGGGCTGGCAGGATCCCTAAATGCAAGCTGGGGGTTCTGTTCAGGTTTATGCAGCGGCTTTTTGCCCTTAGGTTGATGGCTAAGCATGTTCTGCAGGTTCTGCATGTCTTCAGTGCTCAGCAATATTCTGGGGAATTTGAGACTTTGGCATCTTGGGGGCTTTGCCATTTTCAAGGCAAAGTGCATATTTCTATATCTTATCTAAGAAAAATATTGTTAATGGCAGAGAGGGAGAAAGAAGGTACCCTTAACGATTTCTTCATTGATTAAGAGCTTGGATATCAATATGGAGTTTCAGAGGTAGACGTGTGGGAATACGTACACATCTGGAATATGCGTATATAATATTTTCATGTATAATCTCAACCGCCTACAGTAATTTCTGGACCTTCACATCTTATTGTGTGAGTGTGCAAGAAATGTTGGGAGACACCACAGAGACTTTAAGTGTTAGAGATCAGACCTGAGCTCAGACTTTCATTTCTCTGATTCCTCTAGCCTGGAAGACCCTTACACTGTTTTTAGGGGCAAAATTGTCCTGGCTGATCCCTAGGGCAACTCCATTGGTTTTAATGATCAAGGTGATCATAAAAAATTCTACAAACTTCTTGCTATCATCTACTGCGTCTGCCAGTACTGGCAACACAGAAGTTATTTCAGTTTACTCTCAGAGTCTCCGCAACTTGAGGTTTTATCATATCTTCTCAAACCCTGCCTGGATACCTGGGAACACTAATGGTGCAGAGTTCATGTAAATTTTATCACGATTTAATCTGTAGTTTGTTTGAATATGCATCCCCGTACTTATTCTCATTACGGGAATCTGAGGCTGGGGAGCGTGGTGGGTGCTTTAGGAACGCAGGACGTCCCGGGTTCCTGGCAGCCGCTTTCGCCTCTCCAGGCTTGAAGCCAGCTTCGTTCTTTGAGGCTCTGCCTCTGCTTGTTCCTTATCCTAGACAAGGTGGGGTCCCGATCTCATTACATGTGCCAAAAGCTGACTTCTGCTTGCCTGGGGCTCGGGGAGCAATGTGCTGCTGTTAGCTGGGGCTTCTGCGGCTGGCCTGGGGGCTGCCCCCCTGTGCATGGAGGTCTGGCTGCTCCCGGCTGGGCTTCAGCACCCTTCGGCAGCAAGTGCCCAGCACCACCGCGATGGCGGTGAAAGCTGCAGGAGTGCTAGAGATAGTTTCAGCTGGGTCTCTGCCTTCAGGCAGGATTAGCCCCCAGCCCTACAGCAGCCCTACTGTACAGCTAAAACTTTTGGGGCCTTATTTCTTGATTGCAGGGATCTAAGCTGATGGTCTACCTGGAACCACCAGCTTCAGCGATCAGGAAATTTTAGGGGTTCAGTGGGAGGAGGCCAAAAAATGAACCCATCTGTCCCCCGCCTCCATTTCCCAAGGGACAGCTCTCTGTCAGAGCATGGTGACATGGGAAGAAGACGTTCATGCTCTAGACAAAATGAGATCTGCTGACATGAGACCTGCCAGTGCTCATAGCTTGACATACCTCTAAATAATGGACAGCTGTCCTCTCTGCGTGTCCTCCACATGTAGGGTCTTTCTACCAAGCTTTCTTGCTCCCCAAATCCCCATTTCTCTCTGTAGAAAACCCATGATCAGGTTTGATTGTTTAGCTCGATGAACTTACAAGTTAACCTCCTTTTTCCTTCACATCTCTACCCAAGTTATTCTTATTCCTTATCTCTAAATGGGACCGCACCCGTTAGCAGCAATTCTCATGACAGAAGAGCTCATGATAGATCTTTTTAGAAGGAATTGAGCAAGATACACTGAAAAAGGCAGGACAAGTAGCTACTACTTTTTCTAAGTCTTCCCAGGACTGATTGCACTTGTTCCAGGAAAGGGCTATACATATTCACCCTGCTGACTTTGCCAAGAGCAAGCATATCTTTCCAAAGAAGGCTGGAAAAGTGCATAAAGGCATTGAGAGAAGAACAAGAAGACCCAAGGGTTTTGGCTCTCCTCTCACTTGTCACTAGTGATTTCACACCCCTTTGTGCAGATTTCAATGTAAAGGCTCCGGTATTTCCAATAAAAGAACAAAGCAGGGAATTAGCAGGAGGGAGGATACGTGCTGGACCAGGACACTGTGGGCTTTGTGGCACTGCAAGTCGGCACCAGGTGCTGCCAAACCAAATTGCATTTTCAGACCTTTTAATATTTCACTTTGGAAAGCTGTTTTGAAAAACGCATTGGCTTCACTGACGTGGTGCAGGTGGTAGCAGACAGCAAAATGTTTTCTGCAAATGGACTTGTCTTGGGGAGAACTGGGCTCTGACAGGTAGTGTCTGTCTCAGCCGCAAGTTTGGAAACCAAGCAAGCCAGAAAGGAGGTCACCCTGGATGTTAAGTGTGCCGCTCACCTAGACATACCTCAGCCACCACTAAGTCTGGAAGAATTCAGCCCATGCTACGTAAGAAATGTCTGGTACCTTGCCACAGACACTGGAACTAATTTTCAGTCTTGCTGGCAGTCTTGCAAGTACCTCAGTAGTGTATGGAGATTAAATGGGCTGAAATGTTCTCAGTACACAAGGTAAAAGCTCGGGGGCTGGCTGTGCAGGTCTGACTCCAAAGGCAGTGTTTTCTGCCAGTGAATAACCTGTGAACAGACTAGTTTTTTGAGTCATGACTCAACTAATAATTGGACGGTGCTGTGTTTCTGGCTGTGCTCAAATATAAAACTACTGTTCTGCTACAACTGCTTGTGGCCATTAAAAGACCTCACAAGCACGTTGTGCAAGAGTTTGGGTGTTAGTCCCCGTGTTCTGGCTGGATTCCCCCGTGCCTTTGTTTAAATTCCCACTGCATTTTCAACTGGTTATGTTATTTCTTATTCTGCCCTTTACAAACACAGTGCTGCAGTTAATAAGGGCTGTGCTAGCACCCGCTGGATCAGCATGTACCGATGCTGGGTGAGGTCATTCTCTTAAGTGCAATTTTTAAAGATCCTCCAAGATGTGAGACGTAATGTAAGGAGGTCTTATTATTTTCATCTACCCTTTGCCATTTCAAAGAATCCAAATGCCCTCTACAATAACAATGCTATATCTTCCCTTCACTGAGGGCATGTAATGCAGCACACTTAACTTTAGAAAAGCGTAACACACTTGGCTTAATGCTGCCAAAGCCTGGCGTGGTTTATTTTCTTCTCTTACGTTTCAGAAAGATCTAGTACAGCATATGTAAACCAAGAAAGGTTAAAATAAACAATCAGGTTTATTTTACTTGTTTTTAAAAATATTTAAAGACTTTTCTGGATTTATAACTCTAGCAGTAACAGTTTCTGCCTTCTGTCATAAGGGGTAAAGTTATGGCTTTATTTGAAACTGTCAGCTCTGCACAAGAAGCATCACTGAAAGAGATACTTGGTCAGGCATCGCCATTAGCTGGTGCTTTTTCACCGAAACCTGCCATTGAGTTGATCTAGGCCGAGAAATCTGAGAGTGGTACATTTTTAAAGTAATTATGTGATTTAGGGGAGGAGTTTTTCGCTAGTTTTTCTGTGTGATGTTTTGTCCTAAATGACTTGTGAGGTTTTGATAAGCATTAACCGTCTAAAGAGTTCGAAATTTCTGAAAGACTACGTGCCCAGTAGTTCTCAAATACTAGTCTGATAAGCAGCTTTGGAAACCATCTCCATTTTTTTAGGAATCTAGACCTGCTTTGGGAAAAATGACTCTCAGTTTCTGTTTTTCATAACTGTGACCCTAACTTTCATCTTCAAAATTTACTGTGATGCATGCTCTTTTTACTTAAGAGTGGCGTGGGTCAGGACGAAAAGGGGAATAATCAAAGAGAAGCAGAATCTCAACTTGCATTGGTGAAACTTTATCCTGTTTATTAACTCTGCTCTGTGAGCCGCAGTATATTGTGCTTGGATCTCGTAACAGTCCATTTTAGAAAATAATAGCCAAAGTGAGTGTTTTAACCAGAGTATGAGGGTTTTAATATAAAATGTGCCTTTCCTTTAAATTGATTGCAAATGTACTTTCCAAATATTTTACTTTGTAAAAAGAATTCTTGGAGAAATTCCAGTGGCTGGTACTTTCCAGCTAGCTAAATGCAGATAATTCCCCTTTTAAATACGCCTTGAAAGGTTTTGCAAATCCTGGCTGTGTCGTTGAGGGCAATGGTCTGCATGAAGGAGCACGAGTTAACGCTCCCAGCTCTCACCCCTGTGTGAAAGGTGAGGTTCCCATGTTGCACGTGAGGCGGAGGGTCCAACCTTGGCCTCGACGGCAGGGAACACACACGTGCTGTGGACGCGCAGTGTGCACAGCAGCACTTAAAGCTAGGCAGTCTCTCCGGTGAGCCTGGGGCTGCTCCCTGTCCTAGCGAATCCCATGGAAAAGCTGCAGGTGATAATAATAACAGTAATAGTAATAATGACCACAACAACAGAGAACTCGGGATCTTTTGTTGTGCGTATGATACAACTTTTCCCGAGCTGTAATGTTTCCGTAGGTGTCCACTAACCCCAGGGCTGGGTTAGCATAGACAGAAGAGTTCAAGTGATTTGTTAAAGCTCATTCAGAAATGCAGGGGAAAAAAGGAACCTGGATTTCAACCTCCAGCTCAAAGGACAAATGAACCCTCTTTGTGGTATAGCCATTTCATGAGGTGAACTGAAAGCCGCTTTTCTTTCATCCTATATTATTTGAATCTAAGGGGAAAAAATGGGGGATAGTAATCCACTAATATAATTTTCTGTAGCACCTGCTTTTGACTAAGTCTCTCTAATGGTGTTGAAAGAAGCCAATTTCTCCTTCCTGAAATATTCAGCAAAGCCTTCATCAAACAGATGGGTTAATATAGGCATGATTTCCATCTTCATTAAATTAACGTCAGGTATTTGAAAAATCAGTCCTTTAATAATGTATAAATATTTTCTTCTTGAAGTAACTGCCTGATTTTCCCCACAAGGACTGGTTTCTACTTTTTGTAATAAGAGCAACTTATGATGGAAGAGCTGCCAGTGCATGTATACTTGCAGATGTGTTCTTCGATAAGACTTAATTAACCATCTTGGTAATTTTCTACTTAATGTGTTTTTAACATTCTTCAGAGCTTGAAGTGAGATATATCTGGGTTAAAGAATACAAGCTAGCTATCCGTAATCTTGCCTTGATGATCCTTTAGTTTGAGTTAGGCTTAATGAAATATAGAACGTAATTTTCCCAAACCAGCTTATTCTTAGTCCTGCAAAAGAAAGTGTATTCCTTAATTTTCACTCTCAGCTGTAGTAAATATGTGTTTATTTAAAAGAAATATAAATTGCCGAGTCAGTTGCAAGTTTTAAAACAAGTTTTGGTCTCTCTCCTTAAAACAATTTTTAACTCTCTCAACACGGTGGTAAAAAATCTTTTTGAGATGGGCATTCTGAAACTGATACATCAACAAAAAATATTTCCTTGTGCCTTCATTTAGAGGCTCAAGCACTGGGCTACCACTTGGAGCAAGTAAGGAAAAGCAGCTTTCTGTCTGACTGCCCAGTTCTATAACCATGCACAAGTCCCAGCCAGCAGCTGCTTCAGGCTGCAGTTGTGCAGGGGGGGGGAAGAGTTGTCAATGCTGGTGACTGCACAGAGCCTGGGAATTCCACACCTTCACCCTCTCAGGATGTAGTGTGGCATATTGGCTTTGTACCTCTTTTGGCTGCTGGGTGAAATGGAAGAGAAGAGGATAAAAGCAAGAGGAACAAAACCAAACAAGCGCTGGGAACCGTTAGACCTGTGTGCTGGGGCTGTGTGCCTGGCCCCTGCTGACTTCTCCCCTCAACCAAATCATTATGTTCCATTAAGGTTTTCCAGTTAACACTTGTTTGTGGTTTATGCAGAGGAAAATAATGTCTGATTACAAACACAAGATATTAATTCTCATGCAGGTTCTGCATTTGCTTTGGGTGTGGGTGGGTAGGTTTATAAAACAAATCCATTTGTACCAGAGAATATACTTTTTATGTTCTGTTTTCGTCGTGGAGCACAAGCCTATGTTTTCCTATTGTTCAAAGACTTCCCTGCCGATTTTGCTAAAAAAACTGGGAACAGGTTCGTCGGTAGGGACAGGTTGTCAGTGGCGGGAAACAGACATCACTTTTGAGGGTCTCATGCAAATCTTGGAGGCAGTGGCTTGTATGCATGTGCTGGTGTTCTTCTATCCCCACTCATCTTTCTCATGTCCATTTGATGGAGGTGGAAAAGATAACGAGTCTGATGGACTCGTCCTCCTGAATGAACTGGTCATTGCCCACCAGGCAGATGCTTTCAGCTGAGATCTGTCTGCCAACCTACCATCCAGCTCGGCAAGCTTCAGCAGCACATAGAGCTATCAGCTTTATTAAAGTTTATCAAGTCCATGTTATGATAATCAAATCAGTTATCTAGGAGACTTCTCCCCTAATTACTTAAATTGCTTTTAGATTTTAAGGCTGCACTGGTAGCACTTATCTTGCTAAAGCTCTTAATAGTGATGGCCAAGGAAGATAGTAAAGAAAACGCCTACTGTCCTTCACGGTGCTGCTTCGGAATAACAGCCTTGATATAGCCCATGCCCTTCACCCATCTGTGTCCCTCAGGGCCAGGGCCCTGATGAAAAACAGGGATTCGTTTTGAACTTGCCACCTGAAAGGAGACAATTGCTCAAAAGGTCTGTAGCAAGGTATGAAGTATCAGTATGTCTGTATTTCTATACAGCTCCTTAAATGTGCCATACCTAGTCACCTGAAGGGATCATGAAAAGGCAGCTTTGCATATTCCCTCTCAGATTTTGGATCTGACCACACTGTGTAGCACAGGGGTTTGCTTTCTTTGACCAGAAGTCACTTCTGTTTTGATGAGGTCCTTCTTTCAGCCTATTTCTTCAGCACAGCCATCTGCCTGTGAATTTCTTATGCGCAAGGACACAACAGGAATCACTGACTTCTATTTTTCTCCATCTGTGATAGATGCAGACACTAAAGTTCCCTGAAAGGGGCTCAAAGTCAGTAGAAAAATCTTGACGGAGGCAGATCTGCCTCCGGAACTCCAGGATGATATTCGCGATCTGCTCTGCAAATCAGATCAGACTGATCTTCTAGTGCCCACCCTGAACTAAACTGAAAAGAGCTCCTGAAGAAAAGTGTTAAGAGGTTCTCAGTGAGAGCATTGGTAGGTGGAAATACGTAATGATTGCTTACATATACACAGTAAAAACTTTCATAGTATTTTTACCATGAGAAATTTAAATAGGTCTCTTTTTCCTTTCTTCAAATGATAAATGAGAATAATTTCACGTTAACAGCTGCAGGGTCTGTTTTGCTGTAGATATTCCTGCAAAGCCTCCATTAGCTGTCTCAATAGGAGCACCGTGTGCATATCAAAGACAATAAAACCTTTAAAGCCTGCCATAATTTACCTTTTTCCTCTCATTATGCACACACATGCGCCATCAGTACTACTGGAAATTGCGCATATTAGTGAAACAAGGGAACCTTCTGTATGTGTATGTGTGATTATAAATTGGAAGGGGAAAAAAAATCTTGTTCCAGGGAAAGCACACTGATTTTAAATAGGCAGCAACTGCCAAATCTCTTCCGATGTTATCCATAGCATTTGTAATACACTTATCAAAATGATAAACTGGGGTCTGTATAAATAAATACAATTTGAATTGGTTTTTTTTAAGATTTTCTTGAAAGATATTGTTAGGTCGAGGAGAAGCTGACAGTAGAAAATAGAGCCTGTTTCTCAATATGTTTGATATCCTTTTAAATATCCAAAAGAATTATTTTTTTGCCATTTCAGCTTCTAGGTAGCGGTATAAAGTTACAGGAATACTCTCTAATAAGTCTTATAAGAAGGGCTGGAAGGACGATCCAGGCAACTACAGGTCAGCCTGACCTGAGTACCAGGAAAGATCATGTAATGGTTCATCCTGAATGCAGTCACATGTCATGTAAAGGACAACCAGGGAATCAAGTCCAGCCAACATGGGTTCATGAAGGGCAAGTTCTGCTTGACCAAACTGATTTCTTTTTAAGACTAGGTGACCTGCTTGGTGGGTGAAGGAAAGGCTGTGGATGGTGTCTACTAAGGGCCTTTGACACAGTCTCCGACAGCATTCTGCTAGAGAAAATGGCAGCCCACAGCACAGGCAGGTGTATTCTTTGATGGGTTAAAGGCTGGCTGGATGGCCAAGCCTAGAGAGTTGTGGTGAACGGCATTAAATCCAGTTGGTGGCAGGTCTCAAGCGTGTTCCTCAGGGTTCAGTCTTGTTTAATATCTTTATTGGTGATCTGGGCAAGGGGATTGAGTGCGCCCTCAGTAGGTTTGCAGGTCACACTAAATTCAGCAGGAGTGTTGATCTGCTTGAGGGTAGGAAGGCTCTGCAGGGAGATCTGGACAGGCTGGATGATGGGCTGAGGCCAGTGGTGTGAGGTTCAACAAGGCCAAGTGCTGGGTCCTGCACTCAGGTCACAACAAGCCCAGGCAGCACTACAGGCTTGGGAAGAGTGGCTGGAAAGCTGCCCAGCAGAAAAGGATCTGGGGGTCCTGGTGGACAGTCGGCTGAATGTGAGCCAGCTGTGTGCCCAGGTGGCCAAGAAGGCCAACAGCATCCTGGCCAGTATCAGAAACAGTGAGGCCAGCAGGACTAGGGAAGTGATTGTCCCCCTGTACTGGGCACTGGTGAGGCCCCACCTCGAATCCTGTGTTCAGTTTTGGGCACCACAATATAGGAGGGACATTGAGGTGCTGGAGCGCGTCCAGAGAAGGGCAACAAAGCTGGTGAGGGGTCTGGAGCACAAGCTTTATGAGGAGCGGCTGAGGGAATTAGGATTGCTTAGTCTGGAGAAGAGAAGGTTGAGGGGAGACCTTCTCGCTCTCTACAACTACCTGAGAGGAGGTTGTAGCCAAATGGGGCTTGGTCTCTTTTCCTAAGTAACAAGCAATAGGATAAGATGAAATGGCCTCAAGTTATGCCAGGGGAGGTTTGGATTGGATGTTAGGAAAAATTTCTTCATCGAAAGGGTTGTTAAGCATTGGGACAGGCTGCCCAGGGCAGTGGTGGAATCGCTGTCCCTGGCGGTATGTAAAAGATGAGTAGACGTGGTGCTGAGGGACATGGGTTAGGGGTGGTTTTGGCAGTGTTAGGTTTATGGTTGGACTCGATGATCTTAAAGTCTCTTCCAACCTAGAGGATTCTGTGATTCTGTGATTTGTTGGTCAAACAAGAGCTCAAAATATTATTAGATGAGTTAGGTAAGTTTTGGAAAAACTGTTGAACTAAAATGGGATGTTCCAAAATGTTAAATTGTCATTGGAGACAAAACTGAACAAGTAATACTATTTATCAGAAAAGTGTGATTCTGCCTATTGTCATACTTTTAAGCGTTAAATTTCACAAATAGTTGGAAAAATCTTTAAACACAACCTTATGATATATTTCATCCACAGAGAAATGCTATGTTAATTTATGGGACAGGTAAAAATATACAAAGAGGAAAGAATATAATAATAGCTGATACATTTGCCCTTTTAGCTCTGTAAAATTAACTTTTCAGTGCAAAATTATGGTATACTATTCTTGGAAGCCAGGGTCTTGGTAATACAGGTAGGAAAAATTCTTTCAAATGGAAGCATCATCTGTTACGAACAAAATGTACTTTGTTTCCCTTTGTATTTTTTGCTCCGGTCTCTTGTCATTGCATATTACAAAACCTGTCAAAATTAACTGGGAGATGTTCTGCAAATTTGCCTAAAACAACTAGTCTGCCAGATAGCTAATAGAAAAATCAATAGTCCTGCCAGATTGTATCCGCATATGCATGTGGATGGTCCTTGTCTCTTGTGAATGAGACTCCTAATTAAACCAACCAATCAAATATCACTACATGCACTTGTAAGGCAGTATCTTTTTTCCCCCCAAGATTAGACATCTATTCTCATAAATTTTGAAAACATATGCCCCATTTGTCAGATTTGACTGAAATTTTTCAACGGGTTTAAAGAATAGTAGATAAGAATGGACATGAAAAGTTTTGTGGATATCGTAATTCTGAGTATTAGAAGAAAATCATATGGGGTAAAAATGGGAACTCCAAACTCCTAGGATTTATATTGCTTTCAGTGTCAGCAAAGCATTAGTCTGAGGATGGCTGCAGAGGCTGCCAACTTCTGCTCTTGATTGTGAGCTAATGTTTCATTCATCTGAGGAAAGGGTCTTTTGGGCGTTTTCCAGATGTGCCCAACACCTTGCTAGGCATTGTTGCTGGAGGATGGAAAGGACAGCTTGCCCTGTTCCCAAGAAATCCCGCCCTGTTATGACTTCAATGTACAAGGGAAAACCACATAGTTTGTTATAATGAACCTGTAAGGTGAGAAACATTTTGAAGAACTCAAACACTGAACCACGGAGTTAATTATGCAGTGCGGTGGGCCCTTTTCTGTGTTGCACACAGCTCTCAGAGCTGTTCTTGAAATCCAAAATAACCCACGGAGATATGGCATAAGAGACAACCCTGGCTTATGCAAGACCATTATATTAGACTTATTTCTAATCTTCGCTAAGGTAGGGGAAAGGGAGCGAAGCTGATATTTGATAGTTATTATGTTCTTTTGGGGAAATGAAAGGAGGAAATATGGGAAGGACTCCAGCCAACTGTGGGATTTTCCCTGGGAGGTTTGTAGGCTTCCAGCTGCCTCAGAGACAGCGAGATGGCAGGTAACATAAAGCCTATTTCTGGTCCTCCATAGAGTCCTAACCCACCCACAAGTATGAGTCACCATAAACAGGAACTAGTATATATCATGTAAAATTAATATTCAAATTGTATGAGGCTCAATGACAGTTGAAGCAAAATATTGCTGGTGCCTACAAGGAAAATAGGAGTGGTTTGCTTGGATCCAACACATGTTCAAGTTCGTTCTTTCTTCTATTTAGTGCACAATCTGCCATTGGATTTCTTCCTGTTGCTAGACTCAGAGAAGTGCTCGCTCAGCAGTGTTTCAGTCCCTACTACACCTGCTGTGGGATGGGATATATTCCTCATTTGTCTCAGGCAAGCCTTTACCAGAGCAGAACTGTGCGATTAGTTTTGTTTTCATTGCTGGAGAGGAAGCAGACTGCTGTCTTGCCATTGGTAATACTGCTACTAGGGGTTCTTACTGCAGACCTGAGGCAACTTGCATAGCTTTCTTAATGAAGAAGAAGGGAAATATAGAATCCCATTCACAAATTAGGACAAACTGCAGGCTAGTGCATTCCTTGATTTTTATTTTCTTTGATTTCAGCATTTCTTTTGTATGAACACTACTCAAGGTGCCTTCTTGTCATTTTGAATGCCATTATCTATATTCTGTTGTATTTTCACTTCCTCCAGAAAAACAGACTACACCCAGCCAGGGACTGGTAATGTGCGTCTGCGATATTTGCCAAGAATAATGTTTTCTGGAGAGTAACAAAAGAATGACCAGTGAGCCCATAAAGTGCCCTTTCACCCTTGTATATTTTCACAACTAGGCACTGCAGTTCAGCAGAACAGATTGAAGCAGGTGCTTAAACTTCTCGCTGTCGAGCATCAAACATGTTTAAATGTTATTGTGACTAAAATTAAGCTGCTTGCTCTATTAAGACTTATAAATATTTGCTTAATTACCTGAAGAGTCCATTTAGCAAGAGGCAGAAGCAGCCCAGCAGACAAAAGGCAAAATTAGGGGTGCGAGTAAGCTTATCAGAAGGGTAGCAACATTGCACAAACACCATATTTTTTATTTTTTTGGTAGGCTCTTCAGAGCAATAGATATAACACAAGGAATCATAGACTGGTTTAGGTTGGAAGGGACCTAAAAGATCATCTAATTCCATGCCCCCCTGCCCTGGGCAGGGACACCTCCCACTAGACCAGGTTGCTCCAAGCCCCGTCCAACCTGGCCTTGAACCTCCAGGGATGGGGCAGCCACAGCTTCTCTGGGCAACCTAGGCCAGGGGCTCACCGCCCTCGCAGTGTCATGTAAAGGAATTTGTAATTGAATCAGACCATGCATGTAATACATGAGACAAAAGTTTTTTTTCAGGAGCAAGAGGGCAGTTCAGTGGTATTTGGGGAAACCATGAGTTCATGGAATATGTGTGAGGAGCAATTTAAAGATGAAAAAGGCCCAGCAATGACACTGATAGCGGCGTTGCAGCACTCAGCGCTTGTTCTGTCCTCTCCCCTGGGTGGCTCTGCGCTGTCAGACTCTTTCCTTTCCTTGTGCCTCCCCAAGCCTCACGTTCCTTTTATCCTGTCTGCGATCCAGGTTTATATTTTTCCCAGACACTTTTTCTTTCAAATAATCTCCCTTTCCTCCACCTTCCCTCTGTGCCATTTCTAATCAGCTTCTCTGCTCAGCACAGTCATACTTCTCTGGTGACACCAGCCTTTTTTCTTTTCTAAATGCAGCCTTCTACAACCACTCCTCTTTCACAGATCTTTGCCACTTCCTACTACTTTTTTACCATATCACAGTATGCTGCTGGTTTGATTATTGCAGCGGGTTGCAGATCCTTGTGAGGTGGTTTTGACTTTGAAATGCAGGCATAAACAATTTACTCAGACATTTCATTCAGCTCCAGCTGGAGAAAGCCATGACGGTCTGCTGTCACAGTGTCTCTCCAGGATGCCCTTAAGGGCTGGTTTGCTAATTTTTCTCTGTTTTACAGTAGTCATGTCGTTCACAGGTATGTACACCCCTCAGTTATAGCTGATATAAGGTGTACCTAAACATGGTGCAGTTATAGCAGGATAATTTGAGTCCATCACTACTAGAGTTCACTGAAGAGGTAAATTTTGGATCCGAGCTCTGTAAATTCCCAAAACCTTGTGCCCCATTGCTACTTCCCTTCGGTGGTTTCTGGTCGTTGTGACTACAGCCTGCCCTCAAGCACACACATACAGGTCCTGCTGCTTCCAAATGCATCTGGAGGAAGAATTAGTCCCATATCCATAGTGAATTTGGTTTCAGCATGACTCAAACACATTTTGTTTGCATGTGTCCCTTATTACCTCCATCACGTTGGCACATGTCCTTTATTTCTTCCTTCCTCCAACCTTAGGCTGAAAAATGCAAGCTGACTCACTGATAAAATGGTATTTGAGGAAAGAGTATGAGAAATAAACTCAAATTCATTGGATAAAGAGAACATATTCTGCCCCCTGACAGGACCAATATAGAACTGGTTTCTTTCTAACAGGTAATCTAATCAGTAATGTCACAAAATGGTTAGTAACACATCAGAAAACATCTTCTGGAAAGGAAACACATTGCTTAGCCATGTTGCACCCAGGTATTAAGGGCAGATCATAATTTTACGTACATTTCAGTAATCTGGAAGGTACTGTTTAATGAGTTGATGATAGAGCATTCATACACATGCTCATCCATCAAATTTACATTACAGAGAAAGCAAGGAGGGCTGCTGAAACACATCTGTAGTGTTTGGGGGTTAAGGAAGGGTTATTTAGTGAGAATAAAACAGGACAAAATATGCACAAATTTGAGGGGACGGTTTTGTTCAAAACTTAGTACTTCAAAACACCAGCAATACAAGTTGTTTGTTTAACACTGAATGTATTGTATGAGAAATACACACACGCATCTCCATAAAAATTCTAACACAATTGTCTTTGTTTTTAAAAGAATTATTTTCTTATTCATGGTTTGTTTTAATTTACTTGCTTGTAAATTACTTTGGCACGGTCTGGTGAAATGTAGGAAGGGAAACTATGCATTTCCATGCATGTAAAACAGGAAAATAGTGTGATTGCGGACAAACAATGTCTCCCATTATAAGTAGTTTGTTTTTCTCACTGTTACTAAACCCTTTTTAACTACAACAGGCGTTGTGATCGGTGAGCAATTTGGTGCCACTGGTGCATTTTAATGTTAGAAGCAAATCTTAATAGCTTGCCTCCACTCCAAAACAGCTTTGAGGCTGTCAAACAAGACAGCTGAAGACTTTCCTTGCCTGAAAATTCTTGGATAGGCCAACTATTTTTGCAGAGAAATTCAAGAAAAGCGGGAATATCAGTGGTGGAAGGGGCTGATAAAGCACATGGCATGTCTCTGATCTCTGGTCTTACTGAAATTGTTGTTGCCAATATAAATTACAGCTTCCTGGAGGCTGCTCTAAGTTATACTGGGATGGTAGGAGTGTGTTTATAGCATCATGTTGGCTTGGCTCTTCCTTCCCACTGTGATTTTCTCAGCTGCCAGACCTTAATTACAGAAAACAGTGTTGCTTCCACTGCAGTGAAATGCGTTCACGTGAATTGACTAGCAGATTTTAATGTTTTGCTACGGATTTCAAAAGATTTTTATTATCTGGGCAAGTGCAAATAGCCCAATTGCAATACTATAGTGCCTTTGTATGTGCTCAGGAATTTGCCTGCTCAAATGGTTGCGTAAATATGGACAAAATGAAATGCCTTGTCCACAGACACACAGAGAGTAATATATCTTTATTTATAATGTGTATATTTATAGAGTGTGATACACAGATAGATGAGCATTTCTGTGCAGATGTATATCTCCCTTGCTCTCATACCCCCCTTTTATCTATAAATATCATTTTAAAAGGAAATGGACTTTGAAAGAGGCAAGAGGCTCTAGTAAAGGATTTAAATATGTTGAACTCTCTTTTTTCCTTTTTGAAAGGACTAGTCAGTCATAGCACTCATTTAAAGTTAAGCTAAGAAATGTCTCTGAGGAGAATTTCAAACTCTCTTTCCAAACACCACTGAGCCAAGTATGGTTATTATCTGAATTTAATTCAAATCATATGAACCTTCTTAGTTTTTGCCATACTAAAGATTTTTTCCTTTCCAATCTGGCAATACATTCATCAAGTTATGGGCAGACCCCACTCGCATAAAGGAGTAGTTTTGTGAACTTTATAGCTTACAGGGTTTTCCAGGTTCAACACACATTTATGATTTATTTTTTTAAAAAGGACACACTAAACAGTCCCATAACTGTATAAGAACAGAATATCACCATGCAATTAGCCTTGTGCGAGTCATAAATAAGAGAAAAAAGAAAATAGAAGTTTGAAGAATTATCCTTAAATTGCTGTATCTAAAAAAATATTTTAGCCCTTCCAGCAGAGCTCGCACTCTCCGTGGCCCCTCTCCTTCCCCATCTCCTGCTCAGTCCGTGAGCTGGTTTGCCTGGATGAATGGAGGTGGTTGCCTAGAGCCCAGAGTCCTCATTCTTGCTCGGATACTCTCTGAGGACAAGTCTCCTCAATTCTCCTGTATTTGCAAGGGGATAAGAGTAATAATTACCCACCTACTTGCCTGCGGTCCTGTCAGGCTGAATCAATGTCTCCTCAGTGCCCGAGACATGTAAAATGCCATATAAAAATGTGAATTAATATTACTTCCCAACTGTGCAGCCAGAATTTACACTGTTTGGAGGAAAGAGGATGGAGGATAATTACAACCTGAAATTTTAAAATGAGGTACTCACGGAAGGGCACAGTCAGCAGAACAGCAGCCACATCCAGGGTTTCCAACGACCTTTGTGTTTATGGGCACCCCATGGTTAGAGGTCCTGGAAATTTTCCAGACCTGTTCACTCCACCTCTACAGCTATGTAGAATATTTTCAATTAATACTCCTTGCATGGAAAGTATGTTGAAAATGCTTTCTCAGCACACTGTGTATCCACAACCTATTCTATGGATTTTCCTATTTCTCCTCTCCACACAATCGTGGCTGTATCTACTGGGCTTTTGGGGCTTTGGCGCCGCAGCTGGGTGCTCTTCCGGCACTTTGTTCTGCCCACTGCCCTTTTCAGTGTTCCTGTGAGCCTTGTTACTTTTGATCGTTGTCATATGTATTGGTCTGGATTCATACCCGCTCATTAATTCCCAGTTTAGCGTGTTTACACTGCTGTTCCAGTGGAGCCAGGGTTATCCAGTTTCTAGGAAACAGCTATTATTTATCCCTTTGGATAGTGCCTATATTGCCATATTTCAGAATAATTTTCATCCGTGTTACATTTCACTGAGACGATGTATTAATAAAAATAATTTAAAAATTATTGTTGCATCATAGCAACACCCACAGCAACACAACAGTATACGTGGTTAGCTTGTATGTACCAGAGAGCTCCAAAACATGCACAAATCAACAGAAAGGGTAACTAAATGCGAAAAAAAACCTATGCAAGGACTGAAGTGAAAACCTTCAAACTACATTTGAACAATAGACTTCACAGAAGCTCAGATCAGAGCAGGCTGCTCAAACCTCTCCCTGTTAGAAGCCATGTGCTAGTTTGATCTCTGTAGCCTTCTGGCTGCAGGTTTTTCAAGCCATCTTTGCCTTTTAGGCACCTGAATACTGTTAAAATGAACAGTCATTCTGTGTCCTTCAGCCTCACAGTTCCATCCTGATGTTGTTTATGACAATGCGATAATCTTCTGCTTGGAGTTATTCTTCCCCACATCATACAGCAATGATTTACACAACTAGCTATAGTCTGGTCTGGTATTTTTCTACCAAAGGAACAGCGATACAGTGAAAATAGTCATGATCCACAGTTGATAAATGATTAACATTAACCTTTTCTCAATAAATGGCTTAAATACCAGCAAGAATGACGTGCCCAAGAAGGATTTTAAGAGGCATTTTTTTGCATTAGTCCCATAAGAAAATCATCTGGGACCCAGCAGTACATGACTGTTCAAAATGTTTCTTATTAAATTTGCCTAACATAGATTTAGCACAAACTAAAATTTGGCTTTATAGCTGTTTTATAAACTTCTCAGTGGAAAGCCTGAAAGCTGACCTTTGATAATGGTGAAATTCCTGTTTAAAAAGGGGCTGAAGGCTCATAACATGGGCAATTATCTAAGAGCTGGCAGTACTTCTTTTCATCTTTCATAGGAGTGTAGTTGGAAAGAAAGGTATGTTTAACACTATTTTATACAATGAGCCTTCTTATTTCATTAAAGTCAAGGGATATAGAGAGTGGATCTTATGGGCCAAGGTGAGGTTGCCTGCTCCAGGGATACAACAGGCTGAGTGTCTGATAAAAGAAGGCTGTTCTGCATCCTTCCATACATCCTTGGAGAAGTTTAGTACTGTAGGATGTATAATTGTACAGCCAGACCAGGGCTAAGCCTGCCCCAGGTGGTCAGATCCTTGCCATGGGCCACTGAGAACACTGGTGGGTTCACCAGTTCATTCTGATTCCAGAATTAAATGAAAAGTGAGTAGGCCTGCGCAATTTCCCCACGCTCAATACGTTCTGTTGAAGAAGGAAAGCAATGAGACATTCTTTCAACAAAGAACCAAAGAGCCAACCAAATTTTTTTAACATACTGGAAATGGACTTACGTACATTAAGGACAATTGTACCAAATACCTGAGGAGATGTTACAGATTATCTCCTGGAAACAGCCTTTGGGATAAGATCCAGCAGATATGATCAAACATTTTATCATTTTTCAGTCTCCCCATTAGTTTAGCTTCTACATTGCTTGATGGCGTTTCTGAATACTTCTAGCACCACTTTGTTTAAAGCCAGTTTCACTTCAGGGAAAAATCTGAATTTGCTTTTGATTTTGCTTCTTAGGCCCCCAGAATTTGGCAAATCATTGTGAAACAGAATTTTGGCAGCACAGCTAGAACTTGAATACGTAATGAACAGTGATCTTACACTCTGGAGACACTTCCAGTACTTCACTAGTGCAAACACTGTATGCACGCGTGGTGCCATAACAACGCAGCCATTGTGTACTTTCATTGCACATTCATTGCGGTGGGAGAGACATTTTCATAAATATTTTCTTCTTTATCAGGTTTCTTCATGTGTTTGAACCCCCCATGTCAATAATAGTCACACAGAAATGTTAATATAAGTTCTTTTATCATTCTTCTTGCTGTAGTATCTGAATGTTTCGCTATCTTTGCGGTATTTATCATGAGAGCAGTCACGGGAAATAAAGCAGTTAGAAACCTTTATCCCATTTGGGCAGAAACAAAGGATAAATTAAAATGTACACAAAACCTTTCAGCTAGTTCTGCATTAGGTACCCGTTCTTCTCATAGCAGGCATGGAAAGAGCAAGAAAGGCATCTCCTGATGCCACCCGAGCAAGCAGGTCTTGCCCCTGAACAGCGATGGAGCAGGAGAGGGGGAGAAATTAAAGACTTCATAACCACAAGTCTCACCTCTTTATCCTCCTTTTTAGAAGGGCTTGGGTTGTCTTAAGAGCAAGAGAGTGTAAAAGTTTAGAATAACTATACACTAGTCATATGCAGGAGAAATTAATGAAAGCTAGTGAAAGTGGTATTAAACCTATCATTATCTTCAGCTATTTACATTTCTTTTCAAATGTACTCTTCTCATTGGTAATTTTTTTAATAAGGAATGTTTGTATCATGACTGTAATGGAGTTTGCTAGAACTCTTGTGGCAATTAGTGTTTCCTACTCCTTGATTTTTTAATACTGATCCCACCATTCTAAGGGAAGAAACCATGCAAAAAGGTGTTTGTTAGAAATAAACAGGCTGATTCACTCTGTTGGAACTGTGGTAGGTTATATTTAACCAAGGCCCGTTAAGTTAATGCATGTTATGTAGTAAAACAAAAAAACCCAGGAAAAAATTGTTGGCTTATTTTCTTTTCCCCAAATTCCAGCTTTGGAAATAATATATCAAAGCAATCATTGTACTTTTGGAGTTTATTTTAGCACAGCCTGTGCTGAATACAAAATATTGAAAAGGGAAAAAAATAAATGGGTCAAAGCTGATCTCACCTACACCAATAAAAAAAGGTAGACGTTCAGCAAAATTCTGGTAGTATTGAAATCAATTACTTTGGGCTTTATTCTGAACTTTTGTTGCTTAGTTTAATGCAAAATCTTCATTGCAGTGATCATAAGGGTGTCACAATAATCTGTACTGGTAGAATAGATACTCATCTGCAAATCTTTATGCATCTGTAAACATATAGTGGGGGTACATATAGGTAAGGATGTTATACAGAAGTTGCAAAGGACGTAGTGCTTCACAAGAAACTGGGGAAAGAGTAACAAAGAAAGTGCTACCTAGTGAAGTATCTCGAGATATAAATAGCTCTTGCTGAAAATATAACAAAAGCTGTGCTGTATGATGATGTGCTTGGATCAATAAGAATATGAGCAGGAAAGCAACCCCATTTTATATATATAATTTTGAAATACATATTTCAAAAATATCTCAACATGTATAAAAATCGTATTGTATTTGTATACTTAAGCTAAAAATAGCTTTTGCCACTTTTTTATTGGGCAAAACAGTAGAAGCGAGCACACTGAATTGCTGAGTGCGATGTGTCATGAGTAATACTTTTGTTCCTCCATCAAAATATGAAACTTATTATCATACCTAGCAGTTTTAAGCACTCTGATTATATATGTTAGTTCTTAAACACTGGTATTTCATATAATTTTGAACTTGAAATATGAAGGATATTTGGATCAGAGTGTATTCTATCAATCTGAGCAATTTTATTTAGAGACTGAAAAATGATACGCTTTACTTTCCTTGGGATTGTATTTCAGTATAATCACTTGAGACTGTGGTGTCAGGTCCAGGTCTGAGCAAAACCCCAAGAACATCCTACTGTAGAAAGTACCACCTCATTTAAACTTGTTTTGCATCCTGTAATTGCAGAACGCTGCAGCTGCTCTTCCACTAGCTTGGTTGTGCCTCGTGGTACCCTGTAAGGCAGAACTAAACTTCCACTCATTTCCTACTTAGGTCTCTCCCACCTCCAACGTAATGCGTTGTGCAGGGGTGAAATAAGCTTTGGGGAGTAGAGAGGGAATTTTCACTCTGATCCTCAGTCAACCAGTAGATATGTTTCATAATTAATACTATGTACAGTAAATAATTTTTTTCACAAGCTGTAAAAATTAGAATTTAATTCATCTTCCTTCCTAATTAGGTTCATTAAAATTAGCTGGGAGTGGGGTGTTTAGGACATGCGTGCATTTTGGGGCTTGAATGTGAAATTTCAGTTTGAGCTGTCTACAGGTCTACTGCAGCCTTCCAGGAGAGCTTATGCTTTTCCTTTCCTGCACAACCAGCCATGTGGCCCGGAGCCAAGGTTTCCTTGCTAAGGGCTGAATGAGCCTTTCAGACACTCTTGGCGGACCTCACAGCAATACACACGTGTACCAAGAGGAAAAAATAATCCTGAGGACATGGGGCAGATGAATGGAGCTGTGGGCCAGTTTTAGTCCCCAGCTTCACAAGTTCCTTGATCGTTTCCTAAGCAATTATGTGGGTGTAAGATCTGACCACTGATTTCCCTCCCTTCTCTTTGACCAAGGCTATTTTCTCTGTTGTCTTACTATTCCTTGCCAAAGTGACTTGCAATCTTACCCTTCCACAGGCTGTTTTTGTACCAGTCTGCCCGGAGTCCCTTGCTGTAGCAGCCTCAGACTCGCTGGGGACAAAGTCCTTAAAATCTTATCCCATCCTTTCCTGTTATACAGAGCTCACTTTGTTATATTATATCAGGTCTCTTTTCTAAATCAGGTCTTTTTAGGCACTCCCACAACTCATGCCAAGCAGCATCTCTTAAAAGAAAAGTGGATGCTTAAAAATAGGTCCTCATTACGGTGCCCTTCGCTGTCTTTCAGTCCTGATTGATGTCTGTGTAACAGAACCATTATGTTAAACAAATATATGCTCCACATATTCAAGGTCATGTTGGTTAGGTTTTTTTCTAATTACATAGTCTGTTGTTGGAGAAAGCTTGCATCTGCAACAAAGGAAAAGCGTCTTGATTTGTAAATACGTAAATAATTTAATGTGGTCGTGGAAAGAAAAGGAATTTAACCAAGTATGGCTTTAATAACACTAACTAAATGTCCATGAGAACAATCTGCAGCTATAAAAAAAAAAATCTGGCTTTTGTGTTGTTTAACTAGCAGTGTTTGGGAGTATATTTTTGATTAAACTTTACTGTGTCAGCAACAGACCTACAGTGGATGTTTGCTGGTGACAGCTCGGGACCTGTCTGAGTCCTGGACCTGAAAAACGTCTCCAAAACTCGGAGCTTTGGACAAAAGAGGAGAATTTGAAAATGGATGCAAGGTCAAGAGGTCTCACTGCAGTTGTATCTCTGTTCCTATCAGGCTAGACATGCATGAACTCCCTGTAGTGTTTTGTAGGCATCTCAGTAGGCGCGTGAGGTGCCGTCCATCAGTGAGCCGGGCGTTGGGAATGGTGCCATATGCCCATCTCCTGCAGTGTGGGGTTCTGCTGTCGTTCCTAGAAAGACGTTGGTGGTGGTTACTCAGCAATCTCTGCGCTGTGCGAATGTTATTTGGAGACAAAACGCCATTCTCCAGTTGAGATCCCTGTGGGAAAAGCTGCGTGACCAAATCTAACTCCCAGCCGGAGCTGCACATTCAGCCCGTGAACGGCACCGGCAGTGACCTGTGGTGCAGGTTTGTGAAGTGCACAGCAACCCCCCAGCCAAGACCCCGCCTAGAGAAGTACCCCCCGCCTTTTCTCTCTATCCCAAACACCAATTATTTTCCCGACACGTAATCATATTTTGCGT
The DNA here is from genome assembly GCA_013398295.1 of Chionis minor. Lineage (NCBI taxonomy): Eukaryota > Metazoa > Chordata > Aves > Charadriiformes > Chionidae > Chionis > Chionis minor. Next base: position 162,773 of record VZSF01003245.1, on the reverse strand, counting down.
ATCAATTCTTCTTGTGCTGTTGTTTTAAACATAATCAGTGGCAAAATGGCACTTTTGATTCCCATTTCTTGCTTCTCTTTTCTGGGGTTCTTGAAGGTGAATTGATGGCTGCTTATGTGATGCACCCAGCCAGCCACTAGTTTAAAAGCTGGTGTCTTGCTTTCATTTGTGTACTTAAATTCTTTTAACAACTAGAAAGTTTTATTCCAATAAGACACAAGTGAAAACCTTTAAGAAACATCTTAAATGTCTACCCCGCAAATTTAACCAAAAGCTCTCTTGTTCCTCTGAGGTTTTTATGGCTATCAATTAAATTTATTATGCAGTAATGAACCATGCAGGATCTAAACCGACCCAGGATTTACTTTAATGGATCATTAACTTGTCAAGTTCCCCCTTCTCATTTCTCCCTCCTGATATTTTCTTGTCTTGCCAGAATTCTCATTATCCCAGCTATTAATCCGTTTATTAACTTTGGACAAGGATGTATTTCATTAATGAACACTTAAAAATTAATGATCACACAAATTAAAAGTCTGCTGTAAAAGAATAGAATACAAATAGGTTCTTTAGGATACGAGTTTTATTTACACTCCAAATGGATGGCTCATGGACAGGGGTTAACACTGGTGGCAAAATCACAGTTGTTCAATAGTCAGTTCAAACGATTTAATGTTTTCTCCTGACTTCAGTAGTAGATCTACAGAACTCAGTCCTATAGAAAATTGCTGAAAGTTTGTCTTTCCATAATGTTACTTTTAGAAATAGTATTGTAGATCAACTGCAAAAGTAACTTCGATAAACATGTCAGCTGTGCTTTTCATTCTTATAGGCTTCAAAGGAAGAGATTCAAATTGCATTTTTGTCGGAATAAAACACTGAAGCCAGTGTAGCTATTGACAACCTCCCGTTTTGTCCCTACTTTTCCTAGAAAGTATGATCAAATATTTAGGACATAGTTTTCCTAGAAAGTATGACCAAATGTTTAGAACCTAGCGCTGCTGAATGTTTGGAAAATATACGTAATAGGAATCACACTGGCGTTGCCTGCTCAGACGCCAACCCACAATATGTGTGCAAAACAGGGGAAAATCACTACACTAGACTATGAGTTAAATAATTCGTGGTTTTATCAAATCATATATTCACAATAATAAATATGTTTTCCCTTTCTGTAAACATTTCCCAGAAGACACTACTGGGAAAAAATAGCTGAACTGACAGACACGCGCTCATTACTTGCTTATGGTTCTTCTATTCATCGTGCGATGTCCCAAAACAGATACCCGAGAGTCAATAGTTCTGTGTTAGCCACATTTCAGGAGAATCAGTCACACTATTTCTTCTCTTTTCTATTTTAATCCATTCATATACGTGTTACTGTTAAGGATTTTGGGTTTTGCATGTGTTAGCATTCATATCAGTTTACATCACAAGTTATTATCACTCTTGCTCACACAATGCCAGCCTTGTACAGGTTATAAATATCTAATAGGAGTAAATGATGTATTTTGCTACTTTGCATTCAGGACAGATGTCATCGTGTCTGTGTTATACTGCAAAGGAATACAAAGTGACTTATTTTGGGGCTCGCCTGATGAGGCTTGGAAAGAGCAGGGCAAACTTGGATGGTTTCAGTTTTTATGGAGCTTGAGTACTGAACACTGTGGAAATGTCAGTGAACTAGTATCTACACTTTGGCGTGCACATTCCAGTCTAAGGAATTGTTTTCTCATCTAGTTTGCTAATGTGATTGATCTGAGAATTTGTTAATTAATTTAATTTTCCGCTGATTTGACCCCTTCTTGAGTAGAAGGATTCTACTGGCAGCTAAAATCAGCAGATCAGTGGACCTACAGCCTCCTGATGTGTCCTGACTTCTTACCAGAAGGAAACCTGGGTTCAGACCATTTTTTCACGATATGTTGGGTTCCATGAAAAGGAAACCCCAGCACGTGCCTTCTAAGTGAGCCACAGTATGATCTGGCCAAGTCCCCAGCTTGTCCTATTAGAGAACAAATCTCCATGTGGAGAACATGGCAGTGCACTCTCAATACTCAGCACAGACAAAGTCCTTATTACACAATGCTGGCAGCAATACTCATAACACATTATGAAGCACGGGACTGTGCATGAAGCACTGTTACACCAACCACAGCAAGAGGAAGCGGCATGAAACTTGCATAGTTTATCTGTCTTTGAGCAGGATGGCTTTAATCTATCAGATGTTCCCCACCTTTCTGACCAATAATAGATAGGTGGGAAGTGTGTCTTGATCCAAGGTATTCTAGTGTGTCTTCTGAGTCCTTCACATCTACACTGTGGTTACTTTTCTTTCACCTTAGGTGGATAATCACTCAATCACACATGGGTTTTGTATTTCTAACAGGGCATATTAATCTTACTCACATCTGAACTTGCTGGATCCAGTAGCTTCCCTTGGTATTGGTTTTATGCAAATGCTTATAAATTCCATCTATAAGATTCACTCTATTCTTATAATATCTGTATCTCTGAGTTAGCCTTCTAATGAACATGAAACTACCTCAGCAAGTCCACGACCTAAAAATGACCTGCAGTCATCTCAGAAGCATTTGTGCTGAACCACATCACAAGTTATTCTCCCTTTCCAACAATTTATAGACCAGTGGGAATAAGCAAAGCACTTTCTTCCCCATAATCCTTCGCCTACAGGCTGGAGGCAAGCAGTCTCAAAAGGGTCCAAGGTTTTAACGCTTTCATCTTGAGGCAACACAGAACTACTTAAGAGCTACATCTCTGTCTTGCTCATTTTATTCATTTTAGGGATTTAATGCAAATTCCTGGCATCATTTCAAAGCATGTTCTTTAAGTTAATAAAATTATAATATTAAAAGAAAATAATAACATATTCTCAGTGCTATAGCTCCATTGTGCATATTGGTGGGCAGACCTTCTGCCTGGTCACATTTGGCACATTTAATAGCAATCATAGATCTCAAAACCTCATGCAAACTGTAGAAAATTAAGAGCAATGAGACCAGTAAATTCTAGTTTGATGGTATTTATTATTTTTTGTTTTCTTTGAAGAGATTTATTCCCTCATGGGATAAACAGAAAAAACAAATAAGAAGAATGTTGAAACATGTTTACCAAAGTTACAAGGCCTGAATTTGGGATTCAAAGGTGGCAGGCTGGAAAACAGGGCTCTTTTTCTCATCCAATGCCCTCGGGAACTCTACTGCATTTCTGAATAAGGTGGGGGCACCATGTACATTGTGGATAACAGCAGTACCAGCTCGTGATTGACAGCAGTTCCCAAATGTCTGCAGTGTCAATGCTCAAACCTCTGGCCGTTGACATAAGACATAGTGTAATAACTTCTAAATGCTCCTCTAGATATCTGAATCAGAGAAAATGAGAAAATGAGAAAATATTACTGTTTTTATTTAGTCCTTGATCTGTGCTACTACTTTTCTGATGGATTTGAAACACCTATGTACAGAGCCTGCCTTAGAGCACCTGAAACAGAGAGGGATATTTGGTGCAGCCTCTCGCCAGTAGACCCTTCCAGAAAGGATTCCTCCACATGAGGAAATGGCTAAAGGCCTTTTAGGACCACCTTAAAAAACCTGGAGAAATATGGGGTTATTAGACAACTGCATTTTTTTCTGTCCTTGAGGTGTTTTCAGGGCTTAGCTCATAATTTCTTAATTCTTGGTTCTTGCTCTCCTCAGGTTCAAAAGTTCTTGATACCTGCATGAGAGCAACCAGGGATGCTAATTTTGCTTTTTGTCTAGTAATAACCTTGGATCTACCTAGCTTTTAAGACCCTGTAATTTGCATAACTTTTCTTCACCAGCAGAAAAAAAGAGAAAAATTAAGCCCTAATTTGAGCGTCAACCTTTCTTAGATTAAAGGAAAAATAAACTATACGATTAAATTGTCAAAATGTTACTGCAGAATAGGTAACTATCGTAATAGTTCAAGTTCAAACTTAATCTTTTTTACCTGTACTACTGCCAGGGTAGAATTTTTTCTTGGAGTCTTTGGATTGCTGTACCAGCAATTGGTTTTATTCATTTACTGGATAAAATATCCCCTAAGATCACTTGTCATCATGAATGCAATTTGCAGCAATGTGATGGCTTCTTCTCTAAAGTCTATGCTTCTTTATTGCCTTACTGGTGTTTAAACTACTTTAGGAATAGAAAAAGCTAAAATACTAGAGTGAATCTGAAATTTTTAACCTTTGGGGGTAGGTCCGCCCTGTGACCTCTAACTTCTTCGATGCTAAATAATAATTAAAAAAATGCTAAAAATTTTAGCTGGTGTAGCACTTAGGATATCATACATACCAGAAAAAAAGTATATGCATGTCTTACCTCAGCAAAGCCATGCTGCTTTGTAGATACCCAGAAATGCTTGCAAATAATTTAGTTTCTGCAATTTACGTAAGTTAAATAAGATTTTCCATTAATAGATGGAACAGCTGTTATTATTGCCTTAGATACAGATTAGTATTCCTTTCATTTGATTTCTCTTTCAGTGGTTATTTAATCTGTGTAAATTACTTTATAAGCCACTATGCCTTATTTGTATTACATTATTCTTTGTTTATTGATTGATCCATGTGCTTAGGATGTAGGTAAAGCCCTTTTCAACATATCGTTATGGACACCTGCTTTTCCTGGGGTGCTCCAGGTCCCAGCTGAGGTGAGAGGCACACCAATTTGCGTTTCTAAGAGGCTGGTGGCTAGAAAAGACACCAAGAAAACAAAACCCTCTAAAATGACCTGGAGGAAGGATTTGCCTCTTACCAGCCAGGTTCTTTTTAAGACTATTTTACAGTAGTTTGTATACATAATGTGGGAAAAAAAAAAAAGATTGCTTCTGCCTTTAACTTCAAAGCAAGTCTTTCTACCCTCAACTTCTTTTTGCAACAATGAAGTGTCGAAAGTGCAAATTAGGAGGCTAGAAAGTGCCTCTCCAGCCACAGTAGTGAAGAAATTCCAGTAGCATTAATTGAGCAGTAATGCCATCAATTTTGCTGATTTCTCAAGCAGTAAGGTACAAAGGCGACTATGTTGGTCATGGGTCCCAACAGTTCTAATGAGAAAAATATTTGAAATATGATATTGCTAGCATAATTTTCACAGCAATACAGGAAAATATCTCGCTCATGGTCCCTGCATGATGGAAATTTGCTTTGCACTATAGAAAACTCTGAAGTTTCATGGAACTGAGGCCTTAGATGTTCCCAGTAAGGGTGGCTATGAGGATCTCCATGTCCCACAGCCACATGGTAAACTTACTGGAGGTGGGACATCTCCTATATTGTAGGACCGAGTAGCAGACAGAAGGACATGCTCACATGGTGCGTTGTGAGGGATGTGCACTCGCTTTCCTCACGGTCTGAGCTGCCCAGGTGCCACACAGCTGTGGTTGGTGTGGTGCCGAGCCTGTGCCGACGCCGTGGGGCGAGAGGCGAAGCGCGCCACCTCTGCTTCGCACCGCGCAAGCATCGTCGCAGCTTTGGGCACAACAAAGTGATGGGTTTAAGGTCTTGTGGAGGTAAGATCTCAACACAACACTTTTAATTGTGGGCGCTGCCTATTGCGCTGAGGCTTTTGTCCCCAGTTTAGCTCTGCACAAGTTTGCTGTAGGAGGGAGGAACAAGGAAATTCTCTCTGCAACCACATGCAGCACAGGGACGTCCCTTCCCACCCAGGTTAAACCTTCTTCTGGACCTGCAAGAACCTTATGTGAGTTGAGGTACAGGCTTTGCATTTCCCCTCCCGGCCGATGGAGTCGGGCGTGCTCCGAGCTCCATTGCACCCACTCTCCCAGAGCAACAAAGCTTTCGAGCTCAGAAGTAAGGCTGAAATTTCAGGGCTGCCGATCATTTTCAGAGCATCCAGGTGTCAAAATTCCTGTGGAAATCGTAACTTAAATTTTTGTATTGCCTAGAGATTCCAAAACTGCTTTTGTAATATCAATGACTAACTCTGTAGGGAAAAAGACCCAACTCCCTTAGAGGTGTGTGTTCTAATATTCTTTAATAATGACATCTAGAGAGCTGAACCTTCAAATATGGCAATATTAGTGTGTTAGTGTGTGTGAAAAGCCAATAGCTCTTTTCTCACCTGTGTGCATCATCAGGACTGTTTCTACAAGGAGGAGAATGTGCTTTCAATTATTGCTCTAATCTCCCATGTGGGCAAGGGAGTGGGAGAAGTTTGCTCTTACACATAAACCGCTGAACCTGTAGTCTCATAACATTCAATATTTACAGAATTCGTCCTGTAAGTCCGAGCAATTTATTCAGTTCTGTGCTATACATTGTTAAATTTGCAATAGTTCATTTCTTCCTTCTATATATTTTCATATAGTCCCATAGTCCTTTGGGGAAGCTTGAACCTGAAAAAAATGTCCAGGGGAATATAAATGATCTACCCTTTTCCAGCTGACTAATGTGAGCCATAAAACACTTTATAATACAAAGGAGACTTAACATCTGGTCAAGTTTACTCATCATAAACACACCTGAATGAAAAGTACTTCTTGTTCTGTGGAGCAGAGCCAAATGAATGATAGACTAAGACAGACATTTCATGTTGTTATATGCAAGAGCTCTCTTCTTGCATTTCAATGGCTAAATTAGAAGTAACTTGATAGTAAAATATGCAGGTAGCCTCAGGACACATCATATATTCTTTTATTCTGAAACCTTTCTATAATTAAACATGAAACCTAATTGCAAACTCCCCATTCTTTTCCTAAAATGTCAAAGAAATTCTATTTTTCAATGTCATTGTCAATTTAGTCATTGTCAATGCAGTCCAATAACAATGTCAAGCCTGGAGCAGTGATGCAAAATTTGTTTTCTTAACAAAATTTATGCTTCGACAACTTTCTATTTGGGAAGGAAGAAAAAAAAAAAGGCAATATAGAGATGGCTAAATCTGACATATAAGCCTTAATATCTTAATGGCTTTCATCGTGACTTTCCCCGTGTTGTTAGTTGTCCCACTGCAAAAATACAGAGCTAAATGACGAACTTTTCTCCTTCTCCTAAATCTTTTACCCGGGCAGGCAGCTGACAGCTCGCCAGCACCGCCCTCCGTGCTCGCAGAAAGCAAACAGCCTCAGCCAGCGGCAGCAGCCTGGCGGGAGCAGAAGAAAGATCCCAGGGACCAGGCGATCCCAGGCCGGAGCAGTGATGGTGCCCAGGAGGGAAGGATCCCTTCGTGCGGGGCTTTTTAACACCCCCCCAAGCAGAGAGCTGGAGATGCTCTCCAGGGGGGAAAAGGGATGCCGAGGGGATGCTCCGAGCTCGCTGCTGTGGTCCCCCGCTGCCTTTCTCTGGCATTCAGGGATTTGATTTCGTCATGCTGCAGGGTGAAATGTACCTTTGTGCTTCAGCAAAAACCCAGCTTCTGTAATTGGTACGGCCATATCAAGTGGTGATTATGTCTGGAGAGAGAGAGAAAAAAAAAAAAAAAAGGCAGAGAAATTGCTTTTTCTAGTTAGATCTCTGAGATAGCCTGCTGGAGTCAGGTTCTGCTGGTGCAATCCATGCTGCTCACGAGGAGCCCTGCTGAATTCATTTGGACTGTTTGCAAACTAATCTACTACTCGACATGAGTAAACATGCCTATGTCTGGCCTTATATAAATACAAATCAGCCTGGAGACTGTAAAGTAAATACAAACAAAATTCCTTCGCTCCAGCCCGGGAGCAAAAAGAGGGATGGAGAGCGAGTCAACTGTTTTCTTTCCCTCCTCTCAGCCAACATGTAAGTTACCCCTCTGGAGTTTACAGTGTATTATATAGCACCTATTTCTACTAAACCCTGGCTCTGTACTAGCAAGAAAGACCTTATCTTTCTTCAATTAAAGGTTACGTGTCTCCTGCTATAACCTGCGTTTCTTCCTGCCCCTTTTGGGAATCACTGCTGGCATTTAAATCCCCTGTGCAGGCAGCTATATTGCCTATATATATGTCACATCCTTACTGCAACAACACTCTCAGGTCTGGTTCTCCCTGTTCTGCTTTCATCAGCCACCTTTTGTCATCCTCATTATAAACTTCAGGGCCGGGAGTCTTTAGTCTGTGTTTTGCAACCCGGCATAATGCAGAGTTGGTCTGTGTCTGCAACTTTGAGTTGCAGGAAGACACCTAAAATTCAAAGCCCTGGTATTCTATTCCTTTTTTATTTGCGGAGGAATAAAATAATAATAATAAATAATAATAAAAAAAAAGAGCAAAACATTTCAACTTGTGTGTATTTTGTAAAACCTTAAGAAAACAATCTTACACAGCCCCAACCAAGTTGAACAGTATTCTTTAAAAAAGAAAACAGTCCTAAATTAAGAGTGGAATTTTAGCCNGGCGGGAGCAGAAGAAAGATCCCAGGGACCAGGCGATCCCAGGCCGGAGCAGTGATGGTGCCCAGGAGGGAAGGATCCCTTCGTGCGGGGCTTTTTAACACCCCCCCAAGCAGAGAGCTGGAGATGCTCTCCAGGGGGGAAAAGGGATGCCGAGGGGATGCTCCGAGCTCGCTGCTGTGGTCCCCCGCTGCCTTTCTCTGGCATTCAGGGATTTGATTTCGTCATGCTGCAGGGTGAAATGTACCTTTGTGCTTCAGCAAAAACCCAGCTTCTGTAATTGGTACGGCCATATCAAGTGGTGATTATGTCTGGAGAGAGAGAGAAAAAAAAAAAAAAAAGGCAGAGAAATTGCTTTTTCTAGTTAGATCTCTGAGATAGCCTGCTGGAGTCAGGTTCTGCTGGTGCAATCCATGCTGCTCACGAGGAGCCCTGCTGAATTCATTTGGACTGTTTGCAAACTAATCTACTACTCGACATGAGTAAACATGCCTATGTCTGGCCTTATATAAATACAAATCAGCCTGGAGACTGTAAAGTAAATACAAACAAAATTCCTTCGCTCCAGCCCGGGAGCAAAAAGAGGGATGGAGAGCGAGTCAACTGTTTTCTTTCCCTCCTCTCAGCCAACATGTAAGTTACCCCTCTGGAGTTTACAGTGTATTATATAGCACCTATTTCTACTAAACCCTGGCTCTGTACTAGCAAGAAAGACCTTATCTTTCTTCAATTAAAGGTTACGTGTCTCCTGCTATAACCTGCGTTTCTTCCTGCCCCTTTTGGGAATCACTGCTGGCATTTAAATCCCCTGTGCAGGCAGCTATATTGCCTATATATATGTCACATCCTTACTGCAACAACACTCTCAGGTCTGGTTCTCCCTGTTCTGCTTTCATCAGCCACCTTTTGTCATCCTCATTATAAACTTCAGGGCCGGGAGTCTTTAGTCTGTGTTTTGCAACCCGGCATAATGCAGAGTTGGTCTGTGTCTGCAACTTTGAGTTGCAGGAAGACACCTAAAATTCAAAGCCCTGGTATTCTATTCCTTTTTTATTTGCGGAGGAATAAAATAATAATAATAAATAATAATAAAAAAAAAGAGCAAAACATTTCAACTTGTGTGTATTTTGTAAAACCTTAAGAAAACAATCTTACACAGCCCCAACCAAGTTGAACAGTATTCTTTAAAAAAGAAAACAGTCCTAAATTAAGAGTGGAATTTTAGCCTCAGCTTTGAATTTCCTGGCTTTTGTTGGTTTCTTATATGCCCTCATTATTTCAGCGCTGTGTTGTTTTTGGTCTGACTAATATTTAGAAATTGTTCCATCCAACCTTTAGATGTCTACTGTTTGAGAATGATTCATTTCTCTTTGACTTCACGAACAGAATTTGCACAGTGGGTCTTTTTCCTGCCCTTGGTGTGTCTCTCCCTGCTCCAGATTCCATTGCGTTGTATCGTAATAACCTGTGTGGCTGCCTCGCAGCTCTGGAGCGGTGTGCATTTCAAACTGGGAGCTTTACCTTTGCAGGGATGTGGTTTAGGGAGACAGACAATCACTTTGCTGGCTCGGGATGAACAGCTTGAATGAAATGCACCAGCACAGCGGTACGAGTTGGTACCCAGATGGGATGCTGGCAGCAATCCTGAACTCAACTACTGAGTTATTCCAGCGGGGTTTGAATAAATACTTGAGAGAAGAAATTAAAAACCTCTTTACAATACGTTTATTTTTAAATGATTACATATTTTGTCAAAACTATTCTATAGGCTTGCACAATAGCAATTGTGCAATAGTAGCAGTGATTTGGGCTCCCTGGTCCACTGGGAGACTGCTGTCAGTGTTAGAAAAAGAGCTATCGCTTCCTGGTATCATTGTCCTGAACCTCCATGAAGTATCCGGAGTGCTCTGTTCTTTGGCAGTAAATTATGGATAATCCTCTCATTTAAGCTTATGAATGCCAGGGATCATGTCGTATCCAGAAGCAGAAAATTTATAGCGTGCCAAGAGGTACAGTGTCTTCCTGATGTGTATAAACCAAGGCAGGGATAAAACCATGTGGGAAGCCTTAGCCTAGCCTTCCTTAGCCCGTCCTGCTTGTGGTAAGGGGTGTGTGCGGCAGCTCGTGTCCCGGGAAGGAGAGGAAGGATTGCTGGAGCACCCAGTGGCCAGCGCAACCAGTGCTGCTGGTGCCTCTTATATGCGTCTGCCTCTCCTGCAGGGAACAGCAGGGCATAATTACCCCACTCTCCTAGTGACAGTCAGCATACCAGTCCCCTCTTGTGTTCCACAAACTGTACCACGCCACCCTTTTCAGGATTTGTTTGGACGCTAAGGACACCTGAAAGACCAGTCAGGCGACCCACAACTTCATTGTCAGGGTCAGAAGGAGTATCTGTACTGAGTTATACCAGAAATTATTTTGATGCGTTACAAAAGCGTCTGTCAAAAAGATGTTGTTTGCAAAGAGTGACATAGAAGAACAGAGTGGGACATGGGGAAAAAACGGAAGAGAAATAAAAGCAGTGAAATGTGACCACTGCTAATGCAGAGATTTCCCTGTTTTTTATTTGAAAAGATCCATTTATAAGGTTCTTGCAAAGACGGAGGGACAAATTTTTTTTTGGTGCAATTTGCTTTGCAGAGATACATTTCCAAAACCTTTCAGCATGCCTGATACTAGGTCCTAAGCCACAATCTTCAAATGTCACATGGAAAAAATTTTTGTTGCTGGATAGGCATGGGATTTCTCCTGGCATTGCATAATATCACATCTTGTGATCTATTTACGTTTAAAACTTGTAAAATTAATGAATGAACCAACACAGAGGGCCCTTGTCTATTTGCAGAAGTTCAGAATTGCACTGATTTTCTTATTTAATTTTTTAAGACTGTAAGTGTTCAGTTTTAACTGGGATTTACTTTTCAGCAATGCAAATTTTTCTTAATGCTAACAACAGATGTTCACAATATACCCACATTCAAAAACACGTTTTATACGTGACCAAACTCAATGTAATTGCCACATCATTTGGTAAATTGGCATTACAAACAAGTCTCAGGGGAAGTAACATGACCCTCTCTGTTATGTCACCACTTTTGAAATTTCCACAGTCAAGAATCAGTGCTCAAAGCTCTTCTTTCTATACTGATATCTCGGATAAAAAAGCTGATAGTTGGGACTTGCTATTTCCCAAGAACCTGCTATAGCCTCGTTTTGCTACTAAAAGTGCACTTTCACATAGGACATGGCTTTTTTAATGTTGCCTTGCGAAGAAGCCTTGGTATCTGCCTTTTATACAGCTAAGTGTGCTATACTGTGTATTAAATAGTGGTAGACTGTGGAGAAGTAGCAATAGAGAGCTTCACTTCTTGTCATTTAATTAGTCCCAATATACAAATCATGTAGTTCGATGGTAGCTGTTAGAGCTCTCCTATCACTGTGGTTATTGCCCATGCCACTCCAGACTGGAAATATTAAACAGGAATGGTACTGTTAGTTTCTCTGGGTAATATAGACAGCCAAATTACCTCTATCTGCCGCAGACGCTATTCCAACATTATTATATTACAAGTAAATGTGTTTGGAATGATGTCTGGCTATCAGCATTTTGTCATTAGAGGAGTGAAAGGAAGACCAATGGTAGACAGATATTACTATCTAGACTGTAATGAGTCCCTAAGGAAAATTTAAGGGGTAATTGTAACAAGCCTCCCAATGGACCAAAAAAATATTAGTCAAATCTCACCTGTTCTCCAGCTTCCTTCTTTCTTTAAACTGTCAACACTTTCCATGCTTTTTGGCTCAAAATATCCTCAGCTAAGCTCCATATACGTTCTTACTTCCTTACAAAGTTTTCAAAAAGCTTAAGAGGCTTCTTAAAGTGTCATTTTGTATGTGGTAGTAAATCCAGCTGAACTGGATGCACTAATGAATTTGTCAGCGTATTTATATGGAAGAGACGGGGGGAAAAAGTTCACGCTGCAATCTATGCATCTTGAACATGGCAGTATCTGCCAAAATTGAGAACTTGGTGTCTTTACCTGACTAACACCTTTCTACAGAAAACATCTGACTGCTGACACTAGAAATGGGCCCTTTGTGTAAGGCAATGGATATTAAACAACAGCTAGAAAAAGGGATCAAATGTGTGATTTCATCATGGACAATTTTACTTTTTATTTTGCTACAGGAAAATTGAAGTCTTAATTTTCATGACTGTTTAAATAACTCTATTTCCAGTCCCAAAATATTTTCCACTTCAAATAGTCAGTGAAATAAAGATCTCTCCCTTTGACGGAATAAAGACGGTTTCCTGTTCCAGGTATGTTCTTTTAGGTGTCTGCTAGGACATCTAAGCCCAAGTTTCTAGAACTGACTTGGGAAAAGGACACTTGCACCAGCCAAGGGTCTGTTTATTTTTTTCATGCTGTTTGGTGTCCTTGTGTACTCTCAGCACTTAAGACATAGAGAGCCAAGTTAGTATTAGGAATATATAAAATATTGAATATTAACATGTGATATGAAATAAGGAAAGAAGTATTCTCTGAGGTGGTAACAGGAGACATACAGTGTGGAACACTGCAATGAAATTCAGAAAAGTTAAGGCAATAGCTATTAGGCATAGCACAATATCCTAACACATTGCTAAGTGACTCTGATTCTTGGTGTACTTAAAGATGGTCTAGGGGATCTATTATAAGGTTTGTCTAAGATCCTTGGTCAATTTGTGAAGTTTTTTGCCCTGTGCAAATAATATTTTGGATGTGAGCTATAGGTGCTGCTTGGTACCCACTAACTATGGTGCTTGCCCAAGGGGGATATTAGCTCTGTGAGACTATTGGAGTTCATGACCAATGTTTATTCCTTACGTGACACAGAAGTGAATTTTCAGAGAATTACTGGATATTACTGCATTCCTCCTGGAGTAGCTCAGACCTGCTGAATGCTGCTGAGCAAACCCACCTGTAGGACAGAGTGGAAAACCTTGCAAACTCCTTGTCATTTCAAGCCAGTAGAGAAAGAAGCCAAGGAGCTGTCAATATTTATATTTAGACCCAGNTTTTTTTTTTTTTTTTATGAGGGGGGACCAGACTGGGAGAGTCAAAACCTTGCTGAGCTTAGGACAAAAATAGCATATTTCTCTGCATTTTCTTTTTCTTCTCTCACAGTTTCCTCCATTGACTTTGGTTCAGCTCTCACTGGACCAACAAGCTCTGAGAGCTCCTATAAAACTCTAAAGTAAAATAGAGCGTGCCTGCCAGGTGGGATTTTTTTTTCCCAAGTGCTCACAGCTCTAATTTTCACCACATGTGAACAAGTGTTTGCAGTTTTAAAGATGTGTTGAGTAATTGCACATGCGAGACATCTTCTCTTTAATGTTCCCAGTGTGTTCAAAGCTTTTCCGTGAGAACACCCCTGTTAACAATGGAGTTGTGGCCTTTAGCTTGTGCTTAAGTGGGTACTGCTTTGTGTTGAAATATAATTGGTAGCACTTGCCTATTCTTATTCCCTTAGCTTAGCTAATCAAAGACACTGCTATAATCTACTTCTCTTAGGATCAGGGTCTGAGCCTTGAAAATCTCTCTCTAGAAGGAGGTGGAAAGTCACCTGCAACTGCCATTACTGTAGGTACCTTTTCTTTTTGTATCAAAATAGGAAACAAGGATGCTTGTAGCTTCCTCCGTTGGGTGAAGCTGTAAAATGATGTGCTGCTTTTACGCACCTATAAAAAGGAAGAACCTCCTATGCAAAAGGGGGTTTGTGACCTGTCCAACAGAGGAAATATGCAGGATACCTGGTCACCATCCCCATGACACCCCAGAAATGATGTACCAGCGCTTCAGCGGTGGCTGAACAGTTTTCAGCACAGCTGAGGAGGAGGCCTATCATCGGCCCTGACCACCCTCTTTCCATGCACTGATAACTGGCAGAGGGATGACTTAGACGATGCTATTTCAGTGCATCACCATCCAAAAAACCTGTCTTTAGGCGTAGCTCTCACAGCCTGCTTGAATGTCCTGTAGGACTGAGTCCAGCCACCATCTGCAAGGGAGTAACCAAAGAGGACTGGGTTTGGAGGGCTGATAGACCTGTAGGACACAAATGAAGTACAAATGGTAGAAAACGAAATTTGAAAGCAGGTTAGGGAACAGATGTACTTGCTGTGGGATAGGACTCAGGTAACAACCATGTTTTCTTAGTTTCTGTACATTGCTATTCTCCTGCCCAGTAATCCTGTGACAAAGTAGTACTGAAATGTGTATTATTTCCAAAATTGGTTGCCTTTAATCATTACTAGAAAGGGGATTTAAGCCAATGTATTGCTGAACCTTATGGTGAGAAAACTGTCACTATTCTCTTTTCCTCCATTGGTCTGAAAATATTGCATAGTCTAGGGTTTTATTTGAAATACACACAGTAAGTAACCTGGTAAAGGTTTTGTAAATTTTAGGAACTGTAATTAAAAGTCATTTACTCTGAATTATTTCTGGAAAGTGGCTGATGATAGCCTGTTCTGCACTGCCCTCTGCGTGGGGAAGCACTGAGCCACCCATCTCTCCTTACCCATCCTCCCCACGGCGGAACATCAAAAGTGCCTGCAACAAAGACCTGGTTTTAAATCCACGCAAATGAGCTGCAAGCACCACTTAGGTTTGTACTTCTGTAGTGATCAAAAGTTTCGGTGAAGACCACCACCCTACCGGGCTTTGTGTCATACAAGGAAGGCGCAGTCCTTGCCCCCAAAATGTGGTTGGCTTGAAGCAGACACGAAATAGAAGTGGCACAACTGTGGCTGAGCAGCCGTGTCTTGGTGCAACCCTCACCAACACGCTTGCAGGCTGAACCCCTCCAGCAGGTCACAAATTAGAGGAGCGTGTGGGCAAGTTCTCTCTTTGAGCTAACACAGCCGCTCTGGAGGCTGCAAATGGGACCACTGGTGCTTTTCAGATCCAGAGGTCTCCAGTTCAATCCCTATAGATAAACCCTCTGGAGATGTGCTCACAGTTACAGTGTAATTCAAGACAGGAAAAACAAGTGAGCACTTTTAGATTATCAACACCCTCAGAAAGAAACCTGTTCATTAGAGTTATGACAGGCCCAGTGATTCATTAGTTGGAAAGAAGTTAATATGCACTTGTAGATATAAAACAGAGCTGATCAGAACAGATTGAGTTCCCTCAGTAGTAGCTCATTACCAAAGAATTAAAGGTTGCAGTGGGATCTGCATCTAAAATTGGAGGAAACTGCTTGGCCAGAAACACTTTTGTGCTATTATTGTTTTTAACTTGAATTGCTCTTTTCCCTTGTTGGTATTTGCTCTATGATGTATGTGTGGAGAGCAACTGTAACACTTCTCCAGAACAGTATAAACTTGTCATATTAAATTTCACTTGGAAATTAAAAGGTTTCTAATCAGCAGAGCAGTGAAGTTCTGGAACAGCCTTCCAGGAAAAATGGAGGCCAATAAATTTAACTATAATGAAGCCTGAACAGTTTATAAAAGGGATTATATGACACAGTCCTTAGAATATTAGGGGACTGAAATTGATGATCTACGTGGCTCATTTTCCGAACTGTATTCCTACGCCTGGATATTACAGCCCTTCTCTCATAACACATTTTTGCAGATAATTCTGTGATAATTGCTGCATGAAGAATACTGGACAGTAAATCCCAGAGTACCGTTTTATGGTGCCCCGTATTTACAGCTGCTAAATTTCAGTTTAAAAATATATGTTATGTCTAATTATTTTAATGTTACTTCTCTATGCAGGCAATTGAGGTGGTTGTTACAGGACTGAAGGGAATCTAACATAACACAAGAACAGATGTAGCAGGTTAGAAGTCCAGTTAACCCAGTACCTTGTCTCCAACTACAGCTGAAAAAAAAGACTTAATGAGCAGAGCAAGACTGTGGTGGTATTTCTTAGAAGTACTTTCCTAACTTCCAACAATTTGATGCCTAGGGACTTCCCAGAAATCAGACCTAATTTCTCTGGGCTTCCTAAGCCCTTCTCTGATTTTTCTGCTCTGAATTCAAGCAGCTGCTTTTTTAACACAGGAAGATTTTTGACACCCTTGGTGGAAGGGCTTCTGCAGCAGACCTGCACACCGCATGGAGCAGCATTTCCTTTTGATGCTGCCTGCTTGCTTAATTTCATGAGCAGAGAACAACAGTGAGTATCCAGCCTACTGCAGATGAACTCTCTCATGCTGCCATTCATCCCCCTCTTTTCCAGTTTGAACCATCCTGATCTGCCTGTGCAGAATTCAGCCTTACCTTGATTATCCTTGCTACACATATAGGGACCTTTTATCTTCTGTTACATCCTTTCTGAGGCAGGGAGACACTAACATTACAGATAGCACTCAAGATTCTTGCACGCCACAGACAGATAAGTTGACATAAAGATGTTCTTTCTTTGTTCTCTTTTCCTAACATCCTAACATTCAGTTTTCATGTGTTCAATAGCTGCTGAGTACTGAGCTATTTTGATAGAACTTTCTATTCGGATCCCCAAATCTCATTCTTTAATGGCTTCAACCCCACTACTTAAGAGGTTTTTTGGATGTAGTCCTAGGTTATATTTTAGTAGAAAATATTTCTAGTGTCCCTTACCATTAATGGAAGCGGCTCTTAAACATGAATCTACACTTTTCTCTCCCCATTGAGAGACATTCAGTCCTAATTCAGCCTCCAAACCCCTAGCTGAAGTTAGACATCTTGACTTCTCTGTCTGTTTTCCATTATAAAACAAGATACAATCTGTATCTGTCTATGGTTTCTGGTTGCTTCAACACAGCACAGCTGCATAAGGGTTACAGGTCTTGTTACTTCTTGGAGCTCCAGCTAATCATTCCAGCTATGGAGAGTCTCTTCTTAGCAGCATGTGAAATTTGGGACTTTATCAGGACTCCTTGTTTAGAGACCAGCTCTGAAATTAACCAACCGCTTAGGAGTAATCTTTCAAAACTTTTTTCTTTTTTTTTTTTCCTCCAAAAGTGAAGTTAAATAGTTCACAGTCTTTGTAAAAGAAGAAAAAAAGAATGAGCCACAATTTGATCCTTTTCTTAGATGTTTTGATCATCATAGAAACAATGGATTTCAGTGTTTACTGTCTGTATTATTTAGGTTATTGGAAAGTGCATTGACAAGCAAATGCAGGAGTTTCTTACTAAGAGTGGAGTCTGTAGGAAATAATAGCAGTAGTCCAGAGCATCAGCACATTTCGTTCTTCTTGCCTAGCTTTATTTAGTTTTTACCACTGATTGCCATTTGGCTGCTAAAGTTAATTTTTGGCCGTTTTTTTTCCTCTAATCTGCTAATTCCGGGATAGATTGTTTCATATAGTTGTTCATATAGTTAGGTGACTAGTTTACATACTTTATCTAGAAAGTCACAGTGTTCTTTTCTTATTCTAAATAGCTAGTGAAGCAAAATGGGAGCTGGGGCAGGCGCACATGAAATTCCCCAAAAAAGCAAGCTGCACTGATTTTCTACTTTGCTAGCAAGCAAATCAGGGTGAGGTGAAACTCTTGAGTTTTTATCCTTATTTGTTGTATGACCTTACAAAATTCATATAACCTGTGCTGACCATCCGCAGAAGGAGCTTATTGATAGGGTGTGGTAAGGTTTAACCAGTGATTGTTATAGCTTCTTGAACCCCTGTGGGAAAACTGTTGTTCAATACAATTGTGGTTATTGACTGACATTTCTGTATGCATTTCTCCATCCAAGAGAATAGTGACATTTTTTTCAGGGATTTTACCAACTATAGCTATGACGATTAAGTATTCTTGAGTGAATACAGCTTAATGTTACTAATCACAAAGGACAATATAAAAAAAGGATAGCTTTTTCTCTGGAAAACATGACTTTACGCACTGCCTAAGGAGAATTTACACTTAGAAAGTTTCTTTGAGGAGGAAAACCTAACTGTGTGAAACACATATGGGTGTGGTTGTAACACCCAGCTAATATTTTGGTTTTCCCAATAGCTCCTGATAAAGTTTACCTTTTAAATGCGTCCATCATCTGTGGATATTCAGTCTTTCCCCTCTCTGGAAGACATGCAGAATACCAAACACAGACAAAAGCATTAGTCCTTGTGCGAAATGCTCAGCTCCAAATTCATTGAAGGAAATTGTTATGCGTGAAGGCAGGTATCTACAAACAGTTTAAATGGTGGCCTACAGGAAAGCTGGGGAGGAACTCTTTATTAGGGAGTGGAGCCATAGGATGAGGGGTAATGGCTTCAAACTGAAGAAGGGGCGATTTAGATTAGATCTCAGGAAGAAATTCTTTACTCTGTGGGTGGTGAGCCCCTGGCCCAGGTTGCCCAGGGAAGCTGTGGAGGCCCCATCCTGGAGGTGTCCAAGGCCAGGTTGGACGGGGCTTGGAGCAACCTGGTCTAGTGGGAGGTGTCCCTGCCCAGGGCAGGGGGGTGGAACTGGATGGTCTTTAAGGTCCCTTCTAATCTAAACTATTCTGTGATTCTATGATTCTATATTGATATTTGATTCTAAAAGAATGTAATTTTAAAAAAAGAAACTAAACCTTGTGGAGTGTTTTATAACCCTGAGAGCCATCTAGACTGCTAGAATAGCAAGTATAAAATTGTCTCTACTTTTCTGTCAATAGTGACACAAACTGCAAGGTCTTTCAGACTCAAGCATTCTGTATTTAAGACTCATCATGCCATTGATGTAGATCAATGTTTGTCTCTTGGTATTTAGTTGTAAGCAGCACCAGCAAAAGATAATATTTAATGCAGTTTTATAAGATTATGCTTTATTCCACATTAGTTTATATTTCTCCTACTGAAGTTGGTGCAGTTTACCATGTAAATGTATGTATCTAGTATTGTCAAAGAGGAGAATATATTGACATCATATTTATTCATAGATTTTTCAAAGAGTAAGTTATTGTTTTCTTTACCGGAGGAAGTGTCCTGAGTACTTTGACATAATAATTTTTATGTAATGAGTCAATCTATTTCCACAAGGAAAGACATTTTCAATTACAGTTCATTTTTCCCCATTAAAAAAAAACCCAACAAAAAACTCCCCCAAAACAAAAAACAAAAACCCCAAACAAACCAAAAAAACCCAACCTCAAAACTACAGCATGTACACAAGCTTTGTGATTGCACTTACTCATATAAACAAAGCAGCTAGTACTGCACATCCTGTGGGAGGCAGACCACCCAAATGAATATTCAAGAAACACGTTTGAAAATTCCTTTGTAAAGCCAAAAATTTCGACTGAGCTTTTAGGAACTTGACTTTTCGTGCTGTTGGGAAAAACAGTGCAGCTCTTTGTTTGGTGCATGCTGAGGGGGAGATGCACAGATGCTCTTTCCTGAAGGGTTTTCTTAACTGTCAGTGCTGTTATTTAAGAACAATAATAAATGATAACATTTTGCACTTCTGCAGTCGCTTTAATCCAAAGAGCACCAAATGTGCTCAGAGACTCCTCTAGAAGAAGCTGCAAAGGGCAGGTTTTCCCCAGCTAGGACAAGCTGGACTAAGTCCATTGCCCTCAGCAGAGAGGATGCACTTTTGTGCAAATGTCTTAAATCAAGAGACCCAAACCTGAGGAAAAGCAGTGGCAGCAACGTGGCCTTAGTGATGAAATTACTGACAGAGCTGATATGAATAAATTAGGAAGGAACAGCTTTACCTTGAGGTCTATTTATCATATTTATTATGAGATAAATGTTGGAAAAGGGGAAGGCTTTGAAATTCCATAGACAGTAGCCTATCTAACAGCTTGGAAAGTAGACATGCTTTTCATTTCTGCTGATAATATGAAGGAAAGGTGAATCTTGCAGTGCAAATGAGAAATTAGTTTGTAAACTCTTTGGGATAGATCTGACTTTTTTGTATCTTGGTCAGATCTCTTAGGTCAATGATGTTCCTTTTGAGGTCTCCCTGCATCACCACATGGAAATACATAACAGGAATAATCAAAAAGAAAGGGTAAGTGGTAAGCATTGGTTTTGGTTTTTACTGCTAGACAAAAGTATGAATGCAAGTCTAAAAAGGCCCTGCACCGGAAGGGACCTCATAAGAAAACATTCGAAGTGTTGCACGGTGCTACAACTCCTCTCTACCATCAGACGTGACCCTCCATTCACCGCAGGACCTGAAGTGATAGTGGCTTTTGTGTTGGGCAAGCAGTTACTGAAAGGTCTAGGACTGTATGATATCTCTCCTTGCCTGGGGAAGAAGAGCTGGTGGGAAATTCATAGTTATTTTTCTTGCTCTCCGGGTTTGGTTTTCCATGAGCATTCACGTGTCTGACTACTCCTTATTACAGAGCGATTTTAGGGAGGGGATTGTGTGGGAATGTGGGTATTTAGTGTGTGTGGCTGCACTTCAGTAAATCATTTGTGGTATTTATACTAGAATTACTCATAAAGCTCCTTGATCTGAATTGTCAGTTTTCTTTGTGAGACGGGTAGAACTGGAAAGGGAGTGAGCGGCTCAGGTTTTCTCTGTTTATTAAAGCAGGTATCTCAGTGTGAACACAACCTTGGTGAGAACTGGGACACTGGGACAGCCCTGGGCTGCAAGCCAGCAGTGCCCACTGCGAGGGGGCTGCTGCATGCCCCGGCGTCTCTCCTGCATCTGGAACTGTGCATTTGGGCGTTTTGGTTTGCCAGGCTACTCGGCCGCCCATGGTGCCAGTGCCACCCGGAAAAACACTCGAGTTCTCCGTGTCAGGGCACAGGAGCAGAGATGAAGGGCAGCCTAAAGCTGCCTCTTTTTACCCAAAAAGTCTGTGCTACCTTCAGGGCTACAGAAGTACAAGGATGTAGTGCAAACATGCCTCACGCTTTCAGAAAATGCCATGTTTGAAACCTGATGGTTTCAAGTGATCCGGGTCCATCACTTCTGCGAGACCCTACTCAGAGCGAAGCGCAGGGGTGAGCTTCCAGGTGACGATATTTTCTTCATGAGGTCCTCAGTGCAGCTTTGGTTTTAAGATTCCTTTATATTATAGAGTAACCCACTGCTTCGGAGGATATTTGTTTTTCACTTTTCATTCGTTTATCTTCAAAAGCTGGTTCGTGTTGATGTTACCTGTAGAAGAAATTGAAATAGCTGATGTGCATTGAAGGCATGCAAAATCTTACCAAGTTTTCTGATTATAGCAGTCTTGTTTAAAATGAAAATAAATACACAGGTGAAAAATGTGACCTAAGCGTTTGCATTATTCAAAGAGCTCTTTTTTTTTTCCAAATGAGCTTTAATAGGATTATATATGTATATTTTATAATATTGAAACTGGCATACTATTCAAACCTAAAAAAACTTTTCATAGTTGTATTTAATTATTTCTACTTCTTTGAAGCTTAACATATTTTCACCATATGGCAAGCATTTAATTTTTCCTATTTTTCTAGTGGAAATTAAATTAAAATGGTTATTTGGTTTAGCAAAAACCTTCATCCTATCTGTGCTGCAAGTCAAGGGTTCTGTAAGCTTGTTCTTCACCATCATCCTGTATTTTTCTTAATCGCTTGCTCCAAAACCTGCTGAAGCCAACAAAGCTATGCCCATCATCTTCAGTAGGCTTTGGATCAAGCTCTACGAGAACAAGATAGTTCTCCACTCCTGCTGCAAAGGCAGTGAGAGAACCACAATACATCCATATCATCACAGTTTCCACAAAAACAGTGGCCGTGTGCCACATGGTGGGTGGTCTTTTGTACCAGTCAGAGAGAAATTAAGCCAGCAGGCACATAAAATGACAGACAGGAGATCTTTTGTACCCTTGTTCTCAGAGGAGACTGTCTTGTTGCCTAGATTGTCTTGCTTAACCCATTCCGTAAAATAGGCATACTACTTATCCCACCACAGAGCCTGCTCACTTAAGCTTGGATTAAATATGTCTGCCGAGCGGGCATCTTAACTGGAAGACTTGGAAGCATTTTCAGTCACTGGATCATGGCAGTGGAAGGCTGCTCCTACTACTGAAATGTTCACCTAACACAGACTGCAAATTGTAGGTGAAAAGCAACTTTTTCCACCTCCTTGGAAAGCACTAAAAACCTATTTATGTCAGTGATGACAGCAGTGTGCAGCACCTCTGCATGAAACAATCAATTTGCTGAAACAACTAGCTACTTTTTTATCCATTTTCCATGAAACTGATCTGAAATATAAGAAAAAGCTGAAAAGATCTGAAGGCGTCATCTGCTGTTTACTTACGTGAGACTGACATTCCTGTAGGAGGAAGTTATGCCAAGAAAACAAGTAAATTCCGTATCTTGCTGCTAAACAAATCAGCCTTGCCCAGTGGCTCAATGGCTAACTCCCAACTATAACCTAATAAAGGTTATCTAGAGGAAAAAGTTGTAATATGCAAAAGAGGCTTCATTTGACAAGACAAATGTTGCCTCCTGGATACATTAAAGAACAGCTGGGAACAGGCTAGAATTCAAGGTTTCTATGTTCCTCACAGCTATTTACAATGCCATTCTTTCTATAAACCAAATTATTATTGCCAATCCCTTATACCATTTCATTTAGACACAAAGTCATATTTTTCTTGTAAGAAAACATTCATATTGTGAAATTTAAAAGTTCCCGTTCCTAAAGCTCATTCCTCATTGGAGGCAGCTAAGCAACTTAACTAGGCCACTCATTTACTCCTATTTAACCACGCGTTTTAACTGCTGTGCAGCAGTTGGGCCAAAAAAAGCAGGTTTATATGGAAATGAGAGAATCTTAAAAAGTTCTCATCTAATTCACCGTTCATTGTAGAGTTGTTTCATAACTCCACATCTTGGCATCTTGCAAGAAGTCTCGATACTTTTCAGGTGGGATTCAGATGTGCTACCTACACCCGAATTTTATGCTGAGACTAAAATTAGAAGGCAACATTTCTTTTTATGCATTGGAGTGTCCTGTATTGAGTAACCCTGCCATGAATGCAACATAAACTGTGCTGTTTGTAGATTCCGGATTCATGCCTGGAAAAAACTATTTGCTACAGGCAAAGAACCGCTCAGCAGGGAGAGAGGAGCTTTGAATTCCAGTCTCTGGATGGATGTTTGCTTAAGGAAATCTAACCCAGCTCCCTAAAAATCAGTTTTTACAGTCCCATGCCTGTATGTCTCTTCACCCATCCATCTACCCAATAATTTTTCAAACCATTGCCCTATCATCACAAAACTTCACATGAGACTAGTATTTTCCAAGCTAGAAAATTTCCATACAGCATGAAAAATGACTGATTTGATAGAGGAGAGAGTCACCACAATACCTCCACAAGGAGAAAGGCAAAAGCGGAAGCTCACCTGGCCGGCAGCGAAAGTGGACCAAGTTGAAATCTGGAGCCTGACTATACTGCAGCCTGAAAGAATTATGGCTCTAAATTTAGCACTTAGAATAAATCTCTGCTCTTTCTAAAGAAAGATTTCTCTTCTCTTAAAAGTTTTTTTGCACTGATAATAAATATTTTTGTTACTACAGTATGAAAGCTTAGATTACGCTTGACGTAGTGGGTGAAATTGTGTTACCATTTTAATGCAGTGGGAGCTTTAGCATCGACTAGCCAGCATTTCTTGACATACTATCTTCTTGAATACAAAGTGCAGCTGTGAATAAATCTGTTGCTTTGTTTTGTTTTGTTTTGCTTTGTTTCACATGTTGCATTGCTTGGTTTGGCTGTCAAGCAGAGGGGGAACTCAGGGTAGGAAGTTGTTGCTGTATCTGTCATCTCACCTGAAGCAGTTCTCGAGATTTCTATACACTGTATATTCTTTGGCTCTTCTAGAAAAATGTGAGAATGTTCAGATAGAGCTGTAACTGATGGTACATCCACTTCTTGGAAAAAAAAGATTTAATGTAGACATTATTCAAAAGAACAAAAGACCTTTCTTCACTTTCATTTATTCTTTGCATATTCAGTTTACTTTTTATCACTCTTTTAGCAAAAAAAAAACATCCCAACAAACCCATACAACTACGACTCTCTAAGAATGCACCCTTTCATTTCAGTCGTGTTACAGGAGTTAACAGTGCAGGATTGCAACCATTTGCTTGAGACATGGACAACCAATCCATGTTAAAATGTAAAATGATGCAATTATTGCTCATTTTAAAAATCATAACATCTGAGCAAATAAACAGCAAATACAGTTTGGTTTTCTTCCAGGAAATCAGATAAACTTAGCTTTTTAAATTTTATTTCCATGTTTCTTTTACTTAAAGAAGGTTTATTTCCTCTTTCCCTCCATCTTATATGATAAATGATTTCTCATTATAATGTACTTTTCATTCTTCCTTGGGCTATTAGATGTCACTGACTTGAACAAAAGATTCTTCACATAAGTCATTATTCTTGCAGTCTTTCATTTTTCTATCAAAATCCTAAGGCTATAGTTGTAAGGGCATGAATTCCAATCTTGAAAGACACAGATCTTCCTTAATCATATTGATGTTAATCATATCTTATGGCACTGTGGACCTTGCAGGGTGAAGCTCTTCACTGTACTCAAATAGTGACATTGCTGCTCTGATACTGCTGCAGCAAGGTGACATTAACAGTCCGCACCCCTTAAAGTCTCAGGGAATCAAATCTGGTCTGTATGAAGGAAAGAAAAAGAGGCAGAGAGGGAAGGAAGGGAGGAGGGACTAAGGGACGGAGGAGGAAAGAAAGAAAGAAGAAGGAAGGAAGGAAGGAAGGAAGTAAAAGGAGTAATTTGGGTAAAGAGAAAAATCAGAATACAACAATTAAGAGTATGCAAATCCTCCTTTTTTTTTCCATGGTGCCTACCAGCAGCAGGAGGATTGTGCATACTCACAGAAAAGATCCTGGTATGGGATGTGAGGTTTATATAGCCATGCCTCTAGAGACCTGACGTCATTTAACTGCTGCCCATAAAACAAAAGTGGTTTCAAGAGGAAACCCATATATCTCCATGGTGATCCAGCAGAACTGCAGGCTTCAGCAACATAAACAATGTGCAGACGCATGGAACCTGCTCTAAAATCCATGGAGGTACCTTGTCTCGCTGTCTTTAGGAGGATTTCGCTGAGGTCCATAATGGTTATGGCAGTAGACCTTGTTTCCTCTGCCCTATTTTCTTTATCTCAAGCTTTTCCAAATATAGACAGTCAACACTTGGGAAGCAAGGACTTAGCACTCACGTTCTGAAGAGCAGATGACCCAATATCTCCATAACTCCACAATCAGTTTAGCACGAGCACCTTCCTATTCATTGCAGCTCCCCTTAGAACCATCACCTAGGTACTCCTGTCCTGCCGTGTGGAAGATCAGTGTGATCCACCCAGTGCTGAATATGGCTCAATTGAATCTGAACCTGCCAGGAGGCCAGCACAGCACCGGTAGTCAAAAATAGCATCAGATACACCATGAACTTGATGACTTGCTAAAAGTTTTCTTACTTCAAAAGCTTTCGACTAAGACTGGTGGTGGCGATGGACGTTATTCTTTAGTATATTGTAAACTATGTACTTAACAGCAGACACTATTTTTTTCCGCTCTCCTACACACATTTTGCCATCTAATCTCTAATGAGGGTGCTTGCAGAATGAATTAGTCTCGTGCACATGGACTGTGTGTATTTCCCCTTTGAAATATTATTTTCATTTCCCAGGTACTGTTGGCTGGGTGCCTGTGCGCAGTACGTCCCGTTTGTTTTTCCACCAGCCACCGCTGCTGTGGGAACTCACTCAGAGGTCGAGAAGACAAACCTCTTTGAGCCTGTCTCCCAAAGCCAGGAAGAATGAGCACATAAGCTCGGGTAATATTTACAGGAGTTTTGGCTAGAAACACAAGTGCCAAATGTGGACTGTTTTGCTTTTGTGTTTTGCCTTTTTATTGCTCAGTCAAAACAAGTTAATTTTAAACCGAATGCTTTCATTTCGGGGGAAAAAAAAAAAAACCGAAAAGAAAAACAGAGTAGCTCTTTGTGAGGTGTTGTTTTTAGTTTTACCAGTCCAAACTGACTGACAGAGGAGTTCTGATTTCTGTTGTCTATAAACCCTTTCGTCTTAGACCTTGCAGTGTTATTTATTATCAAATAAACTTTTGTGCTACTTTTTAGACCTCACTAGTCAAGGATTTACTCCTGGATGAACACTCAGGATCACCACATTCTATAGCATAGCAGAAGCCAGTGCAGACAGTACCACGTTGCCCTCACGAAACCCCTGACAACAGCATTGAAAAGACTTCTGCTGGGATTTCTTCTTTTCTCACTGTTCTTTTTTTTGCCCTGTCTCACTGCCTTATTATTTTTCTTACCCTACGCAGCATAGAAAGCTGAAACGATATGTGCTAATATTTCCTGATACGAGACACGACATTCGTTCTTACCCTCAATTGCTACAAAAGGACAAGAAAACTTATCTTTTTATGCATTTGGCCAGAGTTTCTCCCCAGGGTTTATCTCAGGTACCGTGCTGTTACCTTCATCCCTGACCTGAGGGAATGTTCAGCCGGGCTCAGCACATCAGCAGCGTCCAGGAAAGGTCCTGCAGAGGGATTGGAGCATGCAGTGCCCCGGCACCCTCTCGTTGTTCCCCAACCAGTTCTGCTTTGATAGCGCTTCCAGATTGCAGGGTCTGATTCTCCATAAGCAAGAAGCAGCTCTGTGTTAACAGTAAATACTCAGCTAAAGCAGCCAGCATTACTCCGTTAAAGAATACGGTCCTCCTAAACCTCTTATTTTTTAGTGAGGAAATGCAATTGTATTTTTATCTGCTGGTCACAAGCGTTTCACTTCAGAAGCCAGTCTAATTAGTGCCCTGTAAGGTGCTCTGTTCTGCTGTCAGATGTTCCTGTCTCCAAGAAGCGTGTGTATGAGGGGAGAGGGGGAACGGAGACTGCTCCTGAGTTGCTGGCCCAAAGCACGTGCCGTTCTGAACAGTGGGTGAGACTTTCCCAGGAGAGAGGTGGTCGGCGTCAAATATGATCCTTATTTTACCCTCTTAAAATTCATTCTGGCAGGATGTGGCTAGATGGGATAATTTAGTGCAGAGGTACCTGGTGGGAATGCCTTACCTATGAACCTGTGTACCAACAATATCTTAACCACAGAGACATGCAGCTTCACCTGGAATAACTGGTCCACGTACGCTTATTTCTAAGAATATGCAGGTGTTTCTATAGATCAGAAACACTCCCAAAACACAAACGGTGATAATTTGAAAACAAAAAACCTGTGTATTTCTGTTTATGTTGTTTCTTTTCACATTTACTAGACTAAGCGTATTCTAAGGTGATGAAAACCATGAAGATGGACTTACACAGGTGGGTTATTATACAGACCTCTGAGAACTAACACAACCTTTTTATCTGTGTGATTTTAAAACAGTACATATGACAACAGTGTAAGCTGGACTAAGCTCCCCGTGTGAGCTTTAAACCAGGTAGCTGAGGTATTGCTAGCAGCATGGACGTGGGAGTGGGCAACCGCTGAACTGGCTTCATCAGAACTTCAGGTGAATTCATGCCTCTTAAGGAGTGAACTAAAGATTCTTTTGATTCTGCTTTAAAGCAATGTGAAACCCATAGTCTGATTTGATTTTCATATGAACACAGGTGAGACTTGATTGATTTGACTGAATTTTGCCTTGAAAGCCAGTGGTTTGGTCTTTTTCCTATGCCAAGTAAAGACATAGCAGAAAAGTGTAAAATATTTGTTTCTGTGACTGTAAATATTAAATCTTGGGCTCCGGCCTTTGCAAACTGAACTGTGGGTTTGCGGTTTGGTGCATTTGCAAACCTTGGACCATGCTAGGAGAAATTCAGCAAACACAGGCTGAGCTTGTTGGCATTGCTGGGAAGTCATCAGATCTCCCTCATCTTAGCTGGCCTCCTTCCTTCCTCCCTCGCAAAGTCCATGTCTCCTGAAGTTATGTTTGCACAGGAGCAGTAGAAAGTGCAGGGAAGCTTTAAATGTAAGGAAGCTTTTACCTGGGGCCGATGGTTGAAACAAAGGGTTAAGCTCGTACATTCGTGTTCCTCTAAAACAGGGGTGAAAATCCTAATGAAAAAAACACTATTTTTTTTAGCAGAAATACCAATCATTAAAATATTTCTTTTTTTTTAATTCAAGAGCTTGTGTCACAGAGATGGAGCAGAGTGGCAGAATGCAGCCTGCACCTGCCTGAGGGGATTGTCCCCATCTAAGACAGGCACGTTTCCTGCAGAGCGTCTCAGCAGCTCATCTACTGGGTGCTTCATCCCACTGACAGAGGATGGAAAATGTTAGATATTGAGGACCAGATCAGCGTGAGCAGAGAGCTAAAGCTTCAGTGCTCCAGGTAATAAAGAGAGGGTGCATAATCAGCAGAGAAGTCTTGCCCATGTTCTTGCCCCTGTCAAAACCCAGAGTTCAGACAAATGCAGTATAAAAATAGAAGGGGGGAATGGCTAACTTGTTTCTTGAGATTCCCCTCATTCATCTACTTGAGGAAAGAATGACAGCTGGTAAAAGCAAATAATCTGAAAAGTTGTTTTGTGTTTTCCTGCTTGGATAGAACTCAGGGGGTACAAACTCGTATTTTCGTATAGATAATAAGAATAGCCCTTTAAAAGTACTGGTGAACAAAAATAGTCCTATAACGATTCAAGTCCTCAGGTAATCCATAATAGGCAGATAGGCAACACAGATTCAGAAAAAGAGGCAAAGAAGACAACAAAGAGGGGAAAATAGAAAGGTGTAAGTTCATGAAGGGAAAGGAAGCAGTTGCAATGAATTAAAGGTAGAAAAGAGGTCTGAGAAATAAGGGGTGCTGAGACAAAGCTCTTCCCATTGTCCACATCCAGGAGTACATGGCTAGATCACAAGACTCCTATAGCTAATCAAAGTGTTGGATGTACAAAAATACCCGCATCTTCCCATGACAGCAAGCTTAGTTTGGTTCTGTTATTACCATCTGTGAAGTAAACATGACCATAAAAAGGGAAAAGTTTATTTTGTTTCATTTCTTTTATTTCCAACCAAAGTAATTTTATTCTTTATACATTTCTTCACATGCCAGTGGCCTTGCTTCCAACATTTGACTTTGGCAAGAAGCAGCCTAAGTCAATAAAAAAGAACTCCAAGTGTCATGCACAATAAAGACTTGGGTACAGTTTTCCAAATGACTGTAAAGTAAAATTTACTGAAACGCAAGCAAAGAACTCATATCTAGAAATCGAGTCTCTGCTTGTAAAAGTCAGAGGTTAAATTCTTTTTTTAGAAAAGCTCTCTCATGCATCTCTTGGGCATGCCCTATCCTTGCTTAAATATTTGAGAGGGGGAAAGTAACTGGGATGAGAGAGAACATTTCCATAGACATATGTTAGAAATCTACAGCACAAAATTAAATTACTTCACGCTTTTAAATGACATTTCTAATTTTCACATATCAACTATTGTGAGCTCTAATAGAACTTTTTAAAGGCAAAAGGAAAAGCAAAATAACAGCAACAAAAGACACATCCCAGTGTGTATTTATTTTACTTTGTAATTCGAGTCAGCCCAATTCTGCTGTGGGGTATCTCGTTTATGTAATGTTGAAGTTTGAACACTACACCCAAAATTATTTTTGGATCGTATTTAGTGAGATATATAACACAGGAATGATTGATTTATTTGCATGTTTTGAGGTTTTGTACTTTGCTCAGCTTGTGCCTAAATTCTGATGTAGGCTTTAAAAACTCATATTCATAGTAAAGCAAGAGAAACACCTTTATCTAACTTCCATTTTCTTATGTGAAGACTAAATTTTAAAAGTAGGCATTGACTTTATTTGGTCAAAATACAAGTTTCTCTGTTGACTTCCACGGGTCAAAGGAAACGATCTGAAAAGCTGATTCTAAAGATCTGGAAAAACTTTCCTAATTGCCCAATGCACATCTGTAAAATTGCCGCTCCCGTCAGGCAGTGGCTGCTTTCACAGTCCTATTAATTTTATTGTGTGAAGTACTGGCCTTCAGAGAAATGGAGTTCAGTATTTAATACTTAGTGGCCAGCTTAATGGATATGCTTAATTATATAGCTTCTGGTCTGAGAGAATGACGTGTTAAGACGTTCTCGTACCGTTTTTCTTCACTGGGAATTGGGAACAAACCTCCACCACCTCCCCCAGCAGCACGGTGAGTATTGGCTGCACTGCACAGCTGGGAATTCGATGAGCGCCCGAAGGCAGGAGACTTTTCCTGCCATGTCCCTGTGCAAAGAACAGCACAGTTTTAGAGTGGCCTTCCAGACGTGCCCTTCCAGGGCTGATTCTGTCGATTGCCAATGGCAGTCCTGCTCCTGCCTCCCTTTGGAGCTTTCCAAAAGCCTCCTCTAGCTCAGAATGGAAATGACTTCCCCGGAGCTGTGCAAATCCCAGGATCGCTTGCCTTTTATCTCCTGCTCAGCCTGTGGAATAAATATGAAAGTCACTCGCTCTTGGTCAGCCGCCCAGAGATTTGGAGATCTGGTTTGTTTCCTGCTCAGGAACCTTGATGGTATCGTGGTTCAGGGGGAATCAGGCACTTGGGTGAGTGGGGGCTCCACATACCACTGTACTTGCCACAGGCAGGGGACAGGAGACAGCATGTCTCCATGAGCAGCTCCCCCAGGACTTTCGGGTCCCAGTCGCAGTCAGAAGTGGGGCAAGGGAGGCTGCTCGAACACCTCTGCACCTTGGATGTTAGTAAGGAGGAGGGCTGCGCTCGGTGCTGGTCAGCAGGGCTGTGCAGACACAGCTACCCAGCTTCCCTGGCCACCAGCAGCAGAATCACAGACTCACAGAATGGTAGGGGTTGGAAGGGACCTTCAGCCATCTAGTCCAAGCCCCCTGCCAAAGCAGATTCACCTACAGCAGGTTGGACAGGAACACATCCAGGTGAGTTTTGAATATCTCCAGAGTCCAAGACTCCACAACCTCTCTGGGCAGCCTGTTCCAGTGCTCTGCCACCCTCAAAGGAAAGAAGTTTCTCCTTACGTTGAGATGGAATTTCCTGTGTTCCAGTTTGTGCCATTGCCCCTTGTCCTCTTGCTGGGCACCACTGAAAGTCCCTGGGGCTGCATTCTCTAGTGGGCTGCAAAACCCTCAGCTACATCCCGTGGCAAGAGGCAGTTGTGGAGGGCACAGACTCTTCCAGACCAGCTTCCGCCCAAGGCAAAGTCATGTTAAGAGGTCCCTCATACTTCAATGAAGCTCTGTCTCCGTTTCATGCCGGGGGGTGGAGAAGGGGCTGTGTGATAAAGGAGAGCATTGGAGCGCATCTGTAAATGCCAAGCAGGCTGCGACTTGCCTGACTGCCATGAGACCTTCCAGCCGTACAAACTAAACCGGAGCACCGTGCATGTTTTTAAGTGGGAAAACTATATTCCTCTTTCTTGGTTTTAGGCAATTCGCTGTCTGTGCCACCTGTTGTTTGGACAAGGGGAAAATCTTGTGGTGCCTAACCCCACCACTGAAGGAGCGGAAGCTTGTCCATTCGTTTTGAGGAGTGCAGGAGCAGATACTTCTACAACCAGCACTCCTCAAAAACATAAGACTGATTTTGTCCCCTTCCTGGTAAAACTTCACTTTAGGGTTAATTCACAATTAAATGGGATCTACCCTTCATCACTACCAGGGCACATTTTGCTCCACCATGGCTGTATATCTCCAAGGGTTGGCATGCTTCTTGTTGGGTTGGTTTTTTTCATGGTAAGACAGAGAAGATGTTTCCCTGGTATCATTTCTCTAGGTTGGCTTTGGCTTCACTAAGAATACATAACTTCACTATAAGGATAACTAAAGATACATGTGTGGATATGGACAGTTGAATTAAGAGGTGTTAAATTAAGGATTCTGCTTTAATTGAGGGAGAAGAAGAGAAATGCCAGAGAATGTGACAAAGAAAATGATAAGAAAGCATCAGACCTAGTCATAAAAGATCTGTAGTATTTGTTTACATAATGAACATGCCCCATATTTTGCATGCTCGCAATGGGGTACGACTGTTTTCCAGTTGTGGTTTAAAATTCTGACAATTTGCTGCTTCCCACCTGCATAAATGCAGGTTATCTGCGATGGAAATGTAAGATTTAATTCACACCTCCATCATTTATTTCCTGTAAAATAAGGTTGTATCCCCTTAAATGATGAAGGGGAAACCTACCTATGAACACTAGCTTTCACCTCCCTTGATCCAAAGAAACAGAAATATAGGGAGTAGGATTTGACCCAAGAAACCATGTTTTTATTCCAGAACTACCAAAATGCATCATTTAATAAAATTCATTCTCTCAATCCAGTCCATCCAGATGGTGGTCCTGCAGGTCTTGTCAATGGCAACATATTTTATTTAACTTTCCAACACAGGTATTAGCATGTTCCAGTGCTAATAGAAGAAAGGAAAGAAAGAAATGTCTTTTAAACTACTCTGGAAAGTATGGGTATGAAACAGATCTTCATAAAGAATTAAATCTTTGAAGTCAGAGCTTCACTTTGGTCATAATACTGATATAAGAAATGGCCACTTAAGAGCTAGGCTTTTGACACCATCATAAATAAACCCTTGCCTGAGGAATGCTACTGTGTCACAGACAGAGATAGAAAAAGTACGGAATCTAGCCCTGTTTGCATCTTACTAACTTTCTACTGATCTATCCAGTGGCAGAATGATTGATGTCATCTGTTTTTGACTGATGCCATTTTAGGTCCAAGAATAACAAAACAGAAATGCTTCTACGTTTTAGAGAGATTTGCTTGGTTATGCTATCGGCACTGTTTCCCCAATGGCAAAAGAAATGTCAACATTAAAAATAATTACAAGTGTAAAAGAAACTCCATGATCTAAATTAGTGGATGCAGGGTATTATCTACAGAAGGAAGAACGGGGCGTGTTATGTACTGTGCTCAAGGCTAACTAAATTCCTTAGCTTTAGCTAGTTTGGCATTAATTACTGTAATTATTTTTGTCCTTTCATTGAGATTTATGTTGGTCTGAATCATCCTTTAAAACCTAATTAAATCAGCTACTTCCTTTTCTCTTAGTCCTGTTCAATGCTGAGTTTCTTCTCATTTTTTCACATTTGGATATTTGAACTTCCAAATGCTTGTGAAAATCTCTGGAGGAGAGGGATTCGTGTGAAACAAAGCGATGTGAATGAATGCACCTCACTGATTTTGAAGAGATTTTATACACTTAGGTGACTAGATTTTCCAAAGTATTTAGACGTCTTGTTTCATGCCTCTTGAAAATTGGTTCGGGGCTCACTGTGATGTCCCACTGCTTATGTGTAAAGCTTCCCCAAGCGCCAACACTGCGGTCATAAGTTTCAGCTCTTCCTCGCCCAGTCTGCAAGGGATGTGACTCTTCCCTGCTCCCGGTACTGAGCTTTAGCTCTAACCACAGAAGCCCAGACTTACAGCTCCATAGTGTCCTCAGTTCAATCCTAATGTGAGAGCAAAAGCAATGGCTATTGTAATTGCAGGATTAATGCTAATTAATAGCTGTCATGGTTATAAAGGGAAGTTTGACTACACAACAAAGAATTCTTTTCTTTTTTTTTTTTTTGCGCATGTACATACATATAAAAATAAATTTTTAATTCAGTTTTAGACTTCACTTTCAATAAGGGGAGAATACTTACTTCCTGTGAATTCCTTTCATAGCTATGTTTTCACGTTGCAGAATATTTATTTACTTCCTCTGACGATGAACCTATAGAAACTATCAAAACTGAAGAGGTTGCACCTGCGTAAAACTGTTTTCAACATTGCATCTACGGTGTAGTTAGAAGTAAAACCTACACATATTCAGAATCCCACAGAACCCAAATATTTGCTTTAAATGGATGTAAGTGATGTCATGGCAATGTCCCTGAGATCCTAGGGCTGAGCTCATCACTACTCTTTTTAATTCCTCTTACATAAGCCATGAAAATTAGGAAGTAACAAGTACTCTTTATAAGCAACAGGCAGAGAAAAAAAGACTATGTAAAACAAGAGCAAACATTGATGTCTGGAATCCAGAACTTGGTCTTACAATAGGAGCACACGTAGACAGAAAATTGCAATGCCTTCGGTTCTCAATATGCAGGAATGTGAGAATACCAGTAACTGTCTCCTAAGGTCCTCCTCACAATCATGAAATGCTTTAGTAATTTTAAGGCACTCTTCTCCGACTTTTTAATTTGCTCTTAAATTGAAGCACCTCTTACAGCAGGATTGTATAGTGTACACTAATTACTGATCCTGGCTTACAGTTGCAGTGCTTCAGTGTGCCTCATTCCCATGTAACTGCATCTGCTTCCACAGAACCCTGCCCTTTTCCACCCCTGTTCTATGCATATGCAAAGTGTGTTTTAATTCCAAGCAACCCCTCAGCATATGCAATTTTAGTTCTGAATTCTACCCAAAGGAACAAGGGGATGTGCTCTGCAGAGTGGAGGGAAGGCATGGCTAAACACAAATCCTCCGATGCTACTGCAGCACCATAAGGCATGTGGAATCCAACAGGAATATGCTCGGAATATAAATATACTTTTTCATCCAACCAGTGGAGTAAAGTGGACTATTTAACAGAAAAAAAAATAGATCTCACAATACTCTTTTGTGGAAGAAAGCAGGTAGTCTCCCATTTAAATGCATTTACAAATCTGGTTTATATATGTAAGTGGAGGAGTTTAAAACATTTAATGGAAATTCTGATAAGTTTCCCACCTAATGTCTAAGGAGAAGCAAAGTGAGTTTTAGAATCTTATGCTGCATTTTTTTAAAGCTCTTCACAGCTGTATTTTTTTTAACAGTATGAAAATACATTATTAATTCTCTTAATTGCTTGAAGTATTATCTGTTAAAGCAATTGGGGAGTAAATTGTTTTAGCTGGAAGTCAATGCCATGCAGCCAAACCACTGGATTCTAGAGGCAAATAACAAAATTCAATTTGAAGAGCAATGGCTTGCTTCAGATAAAATCATATTCACATAAACAGGAATAAGAGGGTTCATGCTGCTTATGTATTTTGTGTTGTAAGAAACTACCTGATTGTGTACAGGAAGGGAGTGTGGATTCACAGAGAATGATAAGAAAATGTCTGCTCTAGCCCCAGTCCTCCATATATTCTAAAGTCTGAACTTGTTCCAAATATCCAGTCCTGTTTAATTTATCTCTTGCTACTCAGTAGATGAGAGTTGTCACGGGGTAATTCCACAGGGGTCACTGGAGTTACACCAGGGATCACTTTCTCCCATTAAGTGTCAACATTGTTGACTACCAGACACAGGAAATTAATACGGGGTGCACACTACAAA
Organism: Chionis minor; assembly: GCA_013398295.1. Taxonomy (NCBI): domain Eukaryota; kingdom Metazoa; phylum Chordata; class Aves; order Charadriiformes; family Chionidae; genus Chionis; species Chionis minor. The sequence goes on along the minus strand of VZSF01003245.1, from coordinate 127,125 downwards.
GCTGAGACACCATCTTCTCTCCAACGCACGTTTATTTCTGGCAAGCTGTGATACAGCCCTGAACGATGCGTATTTCATGCATACAAATGGAAGAGTGAACATTCATGGGGGCATAGGCAATAGCGTCTTTTTTACTACTGCTAACCTCCAAAATTCCTTGTGTTGTCTTTAAAAAAAATAAAAAACGCATTACAGTCATTTTCCTTTTTGGTGGTAGTTAACAGGGCACCTCAGATTAACTACAGAGGGAGGAGAACTCTGTATTGTCAACCAAAACTTGAGCTGATGGAAATCAATATTCAGCAGATCAACATCTGTTTACATCAGCTGAGAATTGAGACTAACACTGTAAACTGAACAGTGCATCATGAATATGAAATGAATTTTCTGCAGATATTGGGGCTGGAGGGAATACATAGCTGATTTTCCAGTGTTAGCCCTATGTACTGCATTTTTCCTTCTCAGCAGATGGGATTGATTGGGAGAGTAGGGTGAGCTCAGCCCCCTGGTAGAATCTTGTAATATAATTTCTTGTGTAAGTGCCAACATATAATCTTATGGGTAATTATAGTTTAGAAGCATTTTACTTAAGGAAACTATAATTAGTGCTGTAATGGTTAGAATAAGGTTTGAAGGCTTTATTCACAGCTAGTAACTGATGATCAGTGCAAACTCTTGAAGTCATAGAGATCTGAAGCACGAATAAATTCATTTTTCCTGGTGCATGTCCAGAAAAAAAAAGACAATATAATTCATCCTTTGACACTGATGGAAGAAGGAGGGGAGGGAGGGAATTGCAAATATACCTCAATAAATTGTCCCACTGTTGGATTGCCTTGAGGACCAGCAACAGCTCATTCATGTCCAGTGAAGTCTCCTTTCATTTGGCTCAGACCCTGAGCTACGCAAGGGACCAGGTTCCAAAGCAAGGTGCGTAGATCCACAGTTTTATCACTCATTAGAAATGTTCCCTTTCCCATGCCTGGTTTCTACATTTTAAAAAATGGACATATGTTAATTATCTTAGCCTACTTTATCAACTAGAGATCAAAAGATCTCCTTTCCAATGAGACATTAGACACATAATATGTGATTCATTGCACCAACTTTCAACTACCTTAAAGTTAAGCTAAGCCAATGTAAGCATATGCCACTCCCTCAGCTTCTTTGTTTAAGAGATAGAAGGGCAAAGGCACTTCCAGAGGGCAATTTTTTCTATTTATCTTTGAACTCAGTGACTGCAATCTCTAGGTTATTTTGGAGGCCAATCTATTATGTAGCAAAAATTAGATGTTAGTCTAAAAGTAGTTTTGAGGAAGACAAGTGGAAAAATTAGGGGAAAATGATAAGCAAGAGAGTTGAGGACAAGGGCAAAGAGGAAGGCGTACTAAACGCAGCTCCAAAGCTCAGATGATGGTTGGGGTTAGATTTCTTTTATCTAAACACGCTCACAAGACGTAAGCTATTTATTTCACCGTAATAGAAGGATACTGTGTATTTTGGGCCCATGTTAACAAGACAAGCAACTGCTTTTCAAGACAAAGGTACAGAAAAAAATGGTTTTACCTTCCTTCCTACATGCCAACACATGAGTTGAAGGGCTTGGGTTTTGTTTTTCCTGTCACAAGTGAAGACATCACTGAAGAAAGCAAATAATTTCTTCTGCCTTGGGATTTAGCAGCTTTTACCTTACAAACAAAGCAAGATGAGCCTGGGTCTTGGGAGGGTGAAAAGTTCCCATGAAAAAGACATTCACAGAGATATAGGACTGGGTCAGGGATTTATTGATTTTATCATACTGTTCCTGCAGAAGCATACCAGCTGCTTCAGAGAAAAGTACAGGAAGCCTTACAGAAGGCAATTACAAAATAACTTGCTGACAGGAAAAAATTCTTACTAGCCCCCATTAATTAGAGGTTATCTTATGTCCTGGAAGCATGAAGACTCACATCCTTTCCAAAAAGATTGCCATGCTATTTATCATTTTTGATCTTTGCTAGCTTTTAAACTGCATCTTAAAACATATTTCTTGGTTCAGCTTTCAAGACTTAATAGCACAAAATGAACAGTGTTTATTTACAATAAGGCATAAACTCTTTTGTATAAATTATACCAAATTCTTCATTATATCACAAATTATTGCTAAGGATAACAAAATTGAGTCATCTGGCACCAAAAAATAAGCAGAGCTTTGAGGTTTTCCCTCATAAATTCAACAGAACATAATCACACTTTGTAACAATGAATTATAACAAACAAGATGAGTTTTCCTACTTTAAAAAAATCTGCTATTAATTATTAACTGGATCAAGCTCCACTCCACTTATTTGACCTTATGATGAATGTGTTTGGGAAATTTCCATCTCTGTATTTACGCCTGTCCCTCTCCGGCGTGTGATGCTAGGGCACACACACACAGGCTTGTGTCTGACAAGCAGAAATATAAACTAGATGATCGTAGTTCCCAAAGCTGGAGACTGCAGACATGTCACAGTGGTGAGGAACACCCAGCCAGAGTCCCTCATGATGTTTAAATATAACCATATGTCACCCTAGGCAACTAAAACCAGTTTGCTGTTTCCCCCAATGCTAGACACTACTAACACTTCTGCTGTTTTTACAACTGGTCTTTAGGGTAGCACTGCAGTGTACAAGACTGATCATGGCGTAGCCCAAGAATTCAGCCGTGTGGGTGGCTTTCAGCCACCGGCACTTCTAGTTCAGTTTTGTACCTGCCTTGGCCATCCTGCTCTCAGGTAAAGGGGTTGGAGCCTGACTGTGCTCCTCTTAATCTCCCTTCATCTCCCCCTGTTTCAAAGTGGGTTGTGATTTGGTTGGCTTATTCTCATTTTTTGGCTGGTGATATTTAATATCACTCTCGCTGCCCTAAGCCACCCTCACATGCAATACTAGCATGCAGCCAGTTGATTCAGCTGGAACCAAAAAAGTCCCTACCTGCCTCTGCAGCCACCATCTAGGGTGTGAGGTCCCCCTTGGCTCCCCTCTGCCTGCAGCACACCTTGGCTTAGACACCACAAACTGGATTTGTTTTCGCTTAGGAGACCCCTTATATAAAAAAAAGGATCTGATTCAGCCTTGTACTCTTTGAAACCTGTCAAACTGTCTGTGGCTCAAATCAAAGGACTGTTTTACACTTCTTGTCATGTATGTCAACGGTTGCCCTTTCAAAGCGTACAAATATTGCCTTTGTTTCTGTGACAGACACCGTCTTGCCCACACCTCTCAACACTCCTGGTGTGGTTTCTGTCATTTTTTTTTATTCTACTGGAACTTCCTGCCACATCTCTTACTCAACAGAAACCCAAAAGGAAGCCGGGTTTCACCTCTCAACTGCCATGTGCATACAACCTCCTCTTTTCCATCACTTCCCATTAATGTCTTTCATCATTTCAAGGGCTTTTTCAGTTTTACTTCTTTTTCTACCTGCTCCTTTGGAAAGTGCTATTTTCCTTTTTAACTACAGCCCCTTTCTTTGTCATGTTTGCTGCATCAACCCTGCACACACCACCAGCTCCTGTTTGTCCTTGGGAAGTTCATCCTTTGGCCTTAGGAAGACATCTCCCCATCTGTGTTCCAGTGGTGGCCTTCCTACGAGAAGGGTTACCTTTGGCCTCCACCGCTGCTTACCAGCCCGGCTCTGCAGCAGTGTCTTTTGTGCAACAGCTGCTCGGCTCATAGCACTCAACTGTTTTCTCCACCCTACTGACCCAGTGCTATGAAACAGCAGCGACTCGCAAAAAAACAGATGGATGAAGTAGAGAGATGGGAGCTTTTTTTCATGTGAACCCAAAGACCCAGAATTCCAGCAGATTTGGCAGATATTTTGTGCTCTAGAGCAAGAAACACCCCCCCCAATGCATAGGCAGAGGATTTCAGATGGAGGAAGCTTAACAAGAAATTGTGTACTCAACACAATGGTTGCACAACAGTTGTTCCACGTTACACAGCTTAGATTTATACGTTCCCCAAAACTTTCCAGTGTAAATAAACCGTAAGTCTATATTAATGAGCACGAAAACAGACAGCACTTAAAAACAGCCAATGCTACTACCATAAATACACAAAGAATTAAACAACTGCACATGATCACAGGCCAACTACTAATGGCGAAGATCGATATTGCTTGAAGCTATGAATCATTCAAGTTAGATTCTTCTCAAGCATACATCATATGATTGCTATTATTATTACCAGAACTCAGTGAAGTAATTTCTAATTTCATCCATGTAGTGTATTTTTATAAAGTTAAACATACAGGGAGAAATCTTACCTCACAGAACTTGATTGGCCATTGACTTCCATAGAACTAAATGATCACCCACAGGATTTTCTTTCCTCTTCTGGCCTCCACTGCAGTCCAAGGCTTAGAAAAATACAGAGAAGCTCAGAAAATTGCCACTTTATTTCCAGTATCTCTAACAGGTCAATCTCATAGGAATTTGGAAGCCTAAGGTTACTGGGGATAGAGAGTTTGGGGGGGCAGCCCTCACAGCAGCATTGGACTACTTTTGCAGAAATTCTCTTTCTTTGGAGGTTTTTGAAAGCATATCTTCATACTAAATGCACCATTAGGTACTTTCCAGAGGAATTCTTATGTTCATGATCTGAATTGGAAAACATTTCTTAGACTCAGTATTGGTTTCCAGTGAGGTTCTGCCTGGCTCATTTTGGTTTCCATGAAACACAAGGACCTCATGTGACTGGCCCAGGGTGATTCAGATCCTCATCGGGTGATAGATGCCGGCAGCCTCCTGGCACTCCATCCTCCCATCTGACCACATGAAAACACATCCTCATAAGTATAAAATTTTCTGAATTTTTCTTTGTTGAATTTTCTGTGTGCATAGGCCGTAGTTGTTATGCCTTACACATTACATTATGGTAATGCACATAACTTGTGTATTGTTCCAGGTCTGCTTCTTTCTTTGTTTTCTCCCTGGATGAAACCTGCACCTCTTTAAATTCAAAGAAATATTTTTCTTCATGCAAATAGCATCAAGATTTGGCCCAATTCACATTCATTATTTTAGCCAGTAGTTAGGGTATCTACTATAATTCTCTATATATCCATTCCCTAGTTACATGTTTTAGTTAAGGTATCTATTATAATTCTCTATATATCCATTCCTTAGTTACATGTTTTAACATTGACATTTAACAGTGTCAGCGAGGCACCATTTTGTGAGGACACGAAAAACTTTCTATTATTTTAGCAATCATTTCAGTGCTTACTTTCATCTGACCCTTATCAGTTCCCATCCAGAAAGTTTACTCCTGCCTAGTTAAATATATAAACATGCACCCACACAGTTATCTCCATGTTCATACACATCCACACAAATAAACATTTCCAAATATTTCTGAACTGCGTTCTCTGAGAAGCAGGCATATGGACAATATGGACCTCCACGTGCTCATCAGAGGAAGTGGTAGCCAGCAAAAGCAATGACATTAATTATCAGACATGGACAGTCAGTACCAGAAACTGTCATGAGGAAGACAGCAATATACCACTGAGAGAATTTGCAGGATAATGTTGTAGGTCTGCCAGTGGGCACTCAATTATGACCATATTCCTGGCTTAGTTTTTGACATACATAGCAGAACGATGTACTTCTGAGAATTACTTTTGGCTTAAGGAAATAAGAAAATCCTGTTTCTGGTACTACCACCACACGGGTGGCATTTCTTATTCTGAAATGTTGTGGTATACAAAAGGACCCTCAGAGAACAATGACTGGGAAGTTCAAGTGTTGGTCATGACTTAGAACCAGGAGATACGATCTGTTTCATCTACCATGAGCAGAAGAGCTCTAATGCTCTATTTTTTTTAAAATAACAATCTAAATTTTTTTTTAATTAATTTTTGAAAGAAAGTGGCAGCCACCATGCGTTTTTATAAGCAGACTAATGTTTCAGCATGTGCTAGACATAATCTGGGAACGTTTCCCTCCTGGAGGCCCCATGGGATGAGGTGGGGAGCGTGTACCTTTGGGGACTTAGCAGAAGAGATGATGTGCCAGGCTGCTTGGCAGGGTCAGGACTGAGGCAATTCTGGGTTTGCAAAAGGGCTCAAAACCAGGGAAACTTTAAAGCCAGAAAGTGACAGCCGCATGTAGCTGAGAGGCCTCTGAGGTGAGGCAATAAATGATTAGTGGTTTCCATGATCTCACCTTTTGACTTAGCTGCCCTATTTAGCCTCTGTGACTGTTTACATGGAGCTAGACCTTAGAAACCTGCTCAATGTGAGGCAAAAACTGTGTGCCCTGAATAAGAACTGGTCTTTCACATCTTTTTAAAAATGCATTTGGGGCTCTCACTGAACTTTCTCTCCTCTGCTTTATCCAGTAGACTACACCTGCAAAAGGTAAAGCCGCCAGCCCTGGCACCTGCAAAGGGACAATATTCAGCCCTCACCAGCTCACATCACGCTTTTAAGAGATGTCACTTTACTTACTACAGACAAAGGCTTGCTCATTAGGAGGGGCTTCCCTAAGCAGTGAACAAGAAGGGTGAATATTTTTTTCTATTTTTGCTAAAACTCCCAGGTATATAATTTGAATAGTACATGCTCAAAATGTTGGTGGAATAAACTTCGAACCTAGGTTTGCCAAACGTCACTACTTAGGTGCATCTACCAAATTCACAGCAGGGACTTGGTGATTTACATATCCAAAGTCTAGGCCTTCAAAACCCACTTACCGTTTCCAGTTGTCAGATTTTTCTAGGCACTTGGTTTCTGCCAGTGAAGTTGTCAAAATGCCTACATCCCTGCTTCTGCACAGAAACTGAGCCTTAACATCGTTGAGAAAGCCTATCTCAGCCTCAAGGCATACTAGACTTCATGGGACTCCCTGCCTCTTAGTCCCAGGTAGATTTGCTCAAAACTCACCCATTTTTACAGAAGAAATTCTTCCTTTCATGTGCGATCAGATATAAAAATAGGCCAGTGGAAAGTCACACTGTCACTTCAACTGAAAATGCTGGCACTTTCCTCAGGAATGTAATGACTCAAGTCCTCAGATAAGACAAACACAAATAAATAATAACAATTACAAACCCAGGGCACCTAAGTTCCAAAACAGTGCTTCAAAACTTGTACTTAAGTCATTGCCCATAGGCCACTGATTACTTACCTGTAATGTAAAACCCCAGGAATATTTTTTTCCTTTGGTTGAGGTGACTCAACCCTTACCTCCCACAGACGTGCTCTAACCCTAACCACTAAAACGTATGGGTTTCTGAAGTGGGGAATTTTTCATGTTAAAGGTATTCCACTTTGCATGGAACAACTAAATCATCCTTGGGCAACAGAGTATTTGAAAATTATGCTTTAGCCTGTGTTTAAGGATATTAATCTTCCTCGGAGGGAGGTTGGCCGTCCCATGCAGCATAGGCTAGCAGGTAGGTTGCAGGTGTTGCCAACACAGGAAGGTGCTTTTCTATTTCTTGACCAAGTGTTTAAGCCACAAGTGCCATAGTGGGCTTTTTAATTGGTTGATTAAGAAGCCTGCTTGCAGGGACGTTGGGAGTAAGTGAGCTGCCCCAGCCAGCTTATGTGAAGAAGAGAGTTTGCTCTGGCTTCAGCCAGCTGCGGGGGAACTGACCCCAGCGCTCTTGCTGTAGTAATAGACCTGTATGATGCTGTTCTCCAGCCCTCAGTCACGATGTCTGAGTGGTTTCTACCAGCCACCTGGATCATTTTGCCTCTTTGGTTTCAGTGGCCACATCTCATTCCCATTGCAACCTATGACCTCGCTCTCCCTGTCTTGTTCTCACTCTGGCCATCTCTGACACCACCCTGCATGAAAGCATCTCGCACTTGCACATCCCAGGCAACTGTTGACCCAGGTCTCATCAGTACTCCTGTGATAACAGCATCACCTTGCACGTGGAAGAGTCTATGACATTTTATAGGCCTCTTAGTTATCCTTTCGGAGCTACATATTCTCTGTGGGCTGCTAGTGAAGAGCCCTGCCTATGTGGCAGTGCAAATTATGACCTCTTCCTTTCGGGAAGAAAGTTGCCATGACTGCCAAACTAAGTGTGGTGTTTATATGCATTGGGCACAGTCTGAGCACATCTAACTAACTAGTCACCTTACAGGATTAGACTGGTAGATGTCTTAGTTTCTCAGCCTCAAACTGATTGAAGGATATAGACCTGCCTCAGACCTCAGTGGTGCCAATATGGATCACATCTCTCCCTCTCCCCTTTTTTCCCTGCATGATTCTTGAACTGTCATGACTAATGCCTCCCAGGTTTATGTCCAGGCTCTTTAGTCAAGTGTTGATTCTGCTCTCATGCCTGACTTTGGCTGTGATTTCAAGTGAATGCCATGATAATGTTAAAGGTTGACCTAAAAATTTGGTATTAGAATGAAGAGATAGATTCTTCCCAAGAATATTTGTGCTATGCCCACTAACCTGTCTGATAATGCTTGCCAAAGATTTTGACCAACTCAGCTCTTTGATTTCCTGTTTTCCTCAAGGCTTTTAAAGCATCCTTGTTCTTAACACACTTTGTCATAAAGCCCTGTGGGAACCCTACAATATAAACAGCAGAGCTAATCAAAAGGTTCTCTTTTTAACATGACTTTTCTATCCCAAGCTCATACATACAGTTGCCCACACATTTGCTAATGTGAACAGCCGCTTTGACAATATCTTTAAAAGGAAGGTCAGTTCTGTATTTCAAAAGTTCACAAGTCAAGCTGCACTGAAAGGCCTCTTTAACCTCAACCTCAAGCATCCTCAGCATATCATTAGGAAGATTAGCAAAGCCTTTAGCACCCCACTGGATTTCCTTAGGTATGAAAAGGCCTAGCAGATCAAAGGAAACCTTACTTCAAATAGCCTGTGACTTATCTTGTGCTTACCCTAGCACCACTGACCTCTCAATCATCTTATTTTCTTCCAGTAGGAATTGCTTTTAAGGACAACAGTTTCCCCTCCAAGATCCTTGTTTTGGGCCTTTCTAGCGTTCCCAATATTCCTTACTAAAGTGTGTAATTAAAAGAAGTGACAAACCAAACACTTGGTAAATAAAATGCGTTCAAAATAAGAAAATAGTTGCAAGTCAGAGTTACTACATGATCCGGCTAATGGAATGACTAACAATAAAAGTAAAGTCATGTTTATTGTTTATAGATTTGTCTTGTACTTGGCAGAAACTTCACAAACACTGAGGTCAGCGATATTTGACCTTCTTTGGCATTTTCCAGCTACCATGCGAATGACTAAAGAGGGCTAAAAGGTTAGTCCCTGTTCTGCAGTCGCATATGTATGTGGGTGTGTATGGACCTTTACACCCACACAGAGACCTGGAGAAGTCAGCTAAGTGTTTTCCAGCTGCAAGGCCCACCCACATGGCTTGATTGCAAGCATAGGAGCCTCATTCATGAGCATGCTTTTTATAAAACTATTATTCATCAGCTTAGGGTATTAATCGCTTTATATTTAAATTTCCTTCAGGGGCTTGTTATTTATTCTGTAGGTGTGTTTTAGCATGTTTTAATATGAAATTCACTTTAATTTAATCAGCCCTAAAATATTTTCAGGTTTATTACACTTAGAGCTGATTTGAGATATATATACAATAACCAAAGAAAACAATGTGGTTTTGTAAATAAGATATTTGACCTTTACCCTTTTCAAAATTACAGCACTGGCAAGTCCTGCCTAAATGAATCATCTGAAGAATTAAGAATCAGGTACATAGTTGTTACTCCAACATATCTATTTCAGTTGAACGTCAGCTGCCATTTCCATTGCAAGCCCCATTTTCATGGCTATATAATTTGATGTTCTTAATTATATGGGGCTTATACTTTACTTAGTACTCTCAACTTAACAAATAAGCATGGCAATTCAAAGTTAAACCACTAAGTAGTTAGGACTGGTTCAAAAAGTGTCATTTAACAATAAAAGGATAAGATTTAGGTTCTAAGGTTTTTGTACGGATGGTGAAAAAGAACATGATAAAATTATGGTTTAGATCAGTTCAGTTTGAATTTAATGACTGTGACATTTTAACAGCATTTTAAACTAAATATTTTGTTGCTTCTATTTCTTTTTTAATTAACTTCCAAATACTGCACCATTCCAACAGCTGGAATATGTATCATCTACCACATACCATCAATCCCTCATCCTCAGACAGACTGCATACGTAAACACTCTAATACTAATTAGCTGCAATTAAAATTGGTATCAGACAAAGAAAACATCCAGTTTTTATACAGTAGTCCAAAATCTTTTGAGTCAGAACCAGAGATATTTTAAAAAATGTGAACAACGTTAACTCCAAATTCTGTCTCATTTAACTTGGTGATAGCTGCCTTCTAACCCTGCCAGGTTTTGACAGAGAAATGTACCCTTCGTACCCAGCTGTCACAGGGTAGATGTTAAATTTGTCAAAACTCTAGTGACATACAAAATCCTAGAAAGAAAGTCATTAAACCCTATTGTTCTCAAGAAGATAAATTCCAGCTATTAAGAGTCTTTTGGTCTTGTGCATAATAAGGGAAAAATTGGTTGCCACAGGAGAATTTTATGTATTTGTCACTGTTGTTCTCAGAGGCACAAATCAGAATTCAAGTGACATACCTGTGAGGCTGGTGTATATAAACGCAGATGAGATGATTATCAGACCATCTGAAAACAGAACCTCTTACTTTTGCCACGTATGTTAACAGGGAATGTCACACCACGTATCAGTCCTGCTGCTTGCTGTTACGGCAGAACGTCCTGCATCTGGGACAGGATTCATAATGCGGGAGCCTCAGACAGCTGGTGGGAGAGCTTGGAAATGTCTTCTGTACACAACCATGTACATATGTATCATGTGAAGCAATATTTATCCTTTTACTTCGCATGTGTAGTGGTGACAGGAAGGCAAAGATGGACCGCAGAATTGATCTTGTTTTGAGGATTAAAGGGACACACACTTGTGACAACTTGGCCAGAGGGTCAGAGAATCACACCATCGCTGGTCGAGATCCCTGGTCCGAAAGCTGAGGAGCAAGTGTGAAGTCACAAATCAAAAGATGCTACACAGAAGTGACTAAAAGACAAACTAGCTAGGAACATAGCAGGGAATACTGGAGTGAAGGCTAACATCTCCAAGATGATGCCAGCCTCCTCCCTCAAACTTTTTCACAAAAACACTAAACCTTTTCTCTTCATCTTGTTTGGCAGGAATGACATTTTTCTCTACGTCTCGTTCCCAGTGATGGGTCTCTCACTAGTTGTTAGTATGTGCAACATAGAGAGTCTTACGCAGGCTGAGACAAGGATTATCTTTATAAAGGTACTTATGGCTCTGCTGGCTTAAATGAGAAGAAAATCGGGCTCCCATGATCTGATGGGACCACTTGATGTCACTGCCTAATGTGTGGATACACGCAGCCTGTGTGAGACACATTGCAGGAAAAGTTGCCCACAACAGAGCCACAGATGCTCCTAAAACGCAGCCAACCGATTCAGCATTTCTTTTAATAATATTGTGGAAAAAGATTAGGAATCTTTAAGGGGTACCTCTGCTCCCCTCTGAAGGACACACCGCTGTTCATCATCCAACAAACCAAGGGGGACTGAGTGCAGCAACAGCCCAGCGTGTTTTGTCTTATTTTACGGCTGCGGAATTCCTTCACATTGTTTCCATGAGGACTTTTAAAAAGGGGTGATGCTCTTTTGCTGGCTGCTTGTGCTCTAACACCGGGGAGGGGAGAAGTCCTTTCACTGCATGTGCTGACCTGGGAGTCAGGGCTCGCAGCGTGCCGTTATCAGTTTTCTTACGGGGTCCTGACTGCTTGCATGAGTTATTTAGACTCTCTGTGCATCCTTTATTCCTCATGGAAAAAGGGCAAGCATAATATTTTTCTACATGACTATTTGTTATTAATCGTGATGTGCCAGAAATTGTGCCAGGCACCTCACAGTACTAGGGGAAATCCAAGCTGTGCTGTGCTGTGTTGTCCCCGTGGGACACTGGCTGGATGCCACCGCTGTGACGACTCGCATCTCAGGGAGAGGAGGAGGAATGTTCTGGGCAGAGGGATCTGGGAAGTGCCACACTTCAGAGGTTCGTTTCATGCTTTCAGGTATTGCTATGAGTCAATAGGGAAGTTGAGAGGTTGCTACATACTGCCTGAGGGACAGGACACCAGCACCAGGGCACCGGGGCACCAGGATCAGGCAGTGCAGGATGTAGCACGGACCCACCTTCATCTATCTGTGCTGAAGGCTTCATGCCACGCTTCCCCTTTCCAATACTATGGCACCCTAATTTCTGATCTTCCCACATCAGGGCATCAGACGCAGTGTTTGCACCACTGATTAATCTGGCCCAATAGTTTGCAAAACCACTCGCAAGAGAAAAAAAAAAAAAAGCATCACAAAATTAAATCTTAATGTCTCCTGAGAAGATCTGCAGAGGTGATTTGGTTCAGCATGAATCGCTTTTCCCACAAGTATTTCCTGAGGGTGAACCCTATATTAATAATCTATTTGGGTTTTTTTTTTTTTTTAAAAAAAGAAGGGAAAGAAAATGGGATATCTCTTTTCTCTTTATATCCAAGACTTAATAAATATACAGCCAAAACCCAGGTGAACTTTATAAGATAAGGTTAATAAATATATGACATATTTATGAAAGATCAATAGCACTAGACTGAACCCAGCTCTACCCAAAGACTGCTGTCAAGGTTTGAATTTTTTTTTTTTTCTACATTTCCCCCCTTCTTGGCTCAATTTACAAGAGCTGCTTTTTCTTTTCTCCCCTGAGGGTGTGCTCACAAGTGCCTGGGCATTGCAGATGACAGCTGATCCCAGCCAAGTGTAACATCGTTGGCATCCAAGATCAGGGTCTTCCTATCATAATCCCAAGTTTTTCACCTGCTTACCTGGTGTATATTTGCTGGCATCACTTCGGCTGCTCTGGGGTGGAAAACTAGTCAAACTTGGTATCTTGCTGCTTTCACGTGAATCTAATACCCATCCGTTTTCAGGTAGGATCTTAACAGTCCGGCATCTCTGTATATGTGTCATATGTTCTGCCCGGGGTGGAAGCAGAGATGATTAGATTCCCTTCACTCAACTTTATTTGGTGCTAAGGCCCTCTCCTGAGGTTTGATGTAGCAGCCCAGGCTTCTCCTGGCCACAGGCGAACAGCGCAGCCCTGTGTATACGTGCGGTGCTAATACAGGATCCCTCCTGCACGCATGTCTGTCTGTCTGTCTGTGATGGCTGTCCTGGGGGAGGTGAGGAGACTTCCAGCAGCTTTGCTCGCTGCCATCATGCTTTCCTACAAAGGGGAACCATAAACCCAGGTTGGCTGCTCCCCCCTTCCCTCCTGGTGCCTTCATTCACCCTGCTGCGCTGATGGATTTGGGGTGGAGGGGGCAATTTCTGTCCCAGAAGGCTCCATAGGTGGCTGCTCCCGAAGCTAATCCTGCACAGGCACTGGGATTTTCTCGCAAACCTGTGGTGCGGAACGGGGAAGGAGACGTGCGACGCTGGCACGGAGCTGATGAATCTTCTTCTGCGGTGGAGGGAAAAGAGCTGTGTGGTGGGCTCTGATCATATATCATTAGCATTCATAAAACTCATTTCCTGCCAGGAACAGCCACTCAGCACTGAAAAATCATAATTTCACAGTAGATTGCCATGCAAGCTGAAATAAATCCCCAAGGCAGTGCACCACACGTTCTGTCCTGAAGCGTGGCTTGCATCCCCAAGTACGCCCACTAAAGGAGATACTGAACACTCTGTCTTAAATGATCTTTTTTATATACGTAAATGCTTTTTTTTTAACATGTATATATATATGTAAATGTGTGTGTATGAGAAGTACCCTGGGAAATATAATTCCCTATGAATGGGAAATGAATATTACAAAGAAATATGACGCTCTATTCCACCTCTGTACCACGTGCATTAAAAAAGCAGCTTTAAGGATGTAGCATCACTGAAAAAGCTGCATTTCGCTTATCTCTGTTGACTCCAAACAGAAAATTAGTAAAGGTTTCCTGATACTGAGCAATCAAACGTGTTTACAGAAAGTAACCATCAGCTACACACAATTCTGCTTTTGATTCTGTAAGAAGATGACCTAAATGTCTTATCATTTACTGTACATCTTTCCCATGCACTTATTTTGTATAAGTATTTTAAAATATCCAGCGTGGTGTTAGCACTGTACTTGTAACAGTATTTATGAGCAGATAAGATAAGATATGAGCAGATAAGCTATTTTCTTACTGACCTCTTGCTGAGTCAGGTCTTTGCACTCAATGACGATGAACAGAGTAACAATCCCTCCTAGTAGTAAGAATTTGTCTCTTCAAAAATAATGATGAAAGCTTGAAATTTTTAAGCTTTCACTTTTCATTTTTCTGTCAGAGTCAGAAAACAGGAAGTAGTTTTCCCAAGTAAATCTTTTCTACAAGGCTTCTTTGCTCAGAGACCTTTGTAAACTCAGCTTGTAGAGAGAGGCAGCACTATGGGGCTGAGTTTGGTTAAAACAACAAAACCCACAATAAAATTAAATGATTAGCTGGGAGGATGGATGAATTTCAGAACATGTAAGAGCCAAGAATGCCTTCTGCCTGAACTGAAACTGGTAACACAACAGGTTACCGCCTATTGTAGCCCTGGACAGAACCAAACAGAAGAAAATACCCTCAGAAAACTGTCTGGTGTTAGAAGGACTAGATACTGATTCATGGACCTGGGACCAGCCCCTGGTACCACTGCGTATCACCCTTTTAAACCAGCATTAAATAACACATTCAGAGTCAAAGACCTTTCACTTAGGCAGCTCTCTAGCTGGTATAATTTGTTTCAACTCTATAGATTGTTCACATATTTAAATTGACTTACAACATTGCAGAGTTGATCTCACTAAGCTTGGTGTGTCCTAATTCATCTTTGTGCTGAACGTCTACCTTAAATCTTAGTGAAAAGCACCTCTTTGAACATAACTGTGTCTGAAAGACAAGGTCGAATATGAAACTTATTTTTTGTCATTCTGGTAGTAACAGCTACGAACTGTTCAATGTCTGCTACTCTTTACCAAGGACTCGGCACTTTATTTTTTTTCAACTTCTTTTAAATTGACCTGATTTTCACCTGTACAAGGTGCCTTTTTCAGTCTACTTCTCCATGATGCAATTCATTAAAATAATATTAAGGGGCAAAGCTGGATCCTTGTTTCTTTGACTACACAACCTGTAACCACAGTGAGGGAAGGCAGATAGATTGTCAATGTGAAAACGGAGGTATGAGTTTGCGCTGTAAAAGTGGCAGGTGCATTGCATGACTACAAAGGGAAACTGCTCTGTTTGGGAAGTCTGCCATAAACACAACGGCCTGAGCAGTAAGGGTTATGATGAGCTCATATTTATTTTAATATTGTTTGCTCCTCTGCTCAAACAACTCCCGGGATTATTTTGACCTCAAGTGTTCATTCCAAAAACGCACTTATCTGTAAACACCACCTGCGTGGCAGAGCACATCATGAGCCACCGCTGCCACTGTATTGCTTTCTTATCATTCATAATGTGAAAATCTGATTGCCCAGCCAGCCAGCCTGTGGGCTGCCAGGCCCTGCAGATGGCAGACACATGTGTGCACAACATTTGCATTTTATAGCTCTGATGAGAACAGTCAATAAAATGAGGGCTTTTCCACCTCTGTCGCTATCTTGCTACAAATTGTCTCTTTTTAGTAGTTTTATCTCTACCCCTGTAATTTTCAGATTATAATGTTTTTAAATATTTCTACTTGATTTTGGCTGTTGGCTCACCCATTGGATTTTCTTGGAGCCAACATTTTCTTGGTGTTAGCTAGTGTTGTAATTCATTAGCTTCCCTCCTTAGTGAAGGATTAGCTTTCATTATGCCTTGGTAAGGCACTGGAACAGGTTGCCCAGAGAGGTTGTTGAGGCCCCATCCCTGGAGGTGTTTAAGGCCAGGCTGGATGTGGCCTTGGGCAACCTGGTCTAGTGGGAGGTGTCCCTGCCTATGGCAGGGGGGTTGGAACTCGATGATCTGCAAGGTCCCTTCCAATTTAAACCATTCTATGATTCTATGATTCATCCTGTCTTATCTGCTATTGTGTTGTTAGCGAAAGTAACTTCTCCGGTGTAATTCCTTATTAGCTGGGTTTGTGTAGGTAGATAGTCGAGTCACAGGTTAAAAGCAGGTCTCCTCCTCATTCTTGTGGTTCCCTAGGGAGATGCAGTCACCTCACCCTGGTCAAGGCGTTTGCAGAGAGACAGTGATGTGCATCCCTGAAGGTGGTGATATCACTGATCGCCGTGAGAGCTGGAGCAAACCTGCATTTCATAACACACCACTGTGTCTGCTTCGGTTTTGGTAGCACTGTGCAGTGTTTCTAGAGCGAGGTTTCCATTCTTGTATCATCTGAACATTCAAGCATCTCCAATGACTTGACCAAGGTTATTTAGGACTGGTAAGGACATATTAGTGTATTACCACAAAACCGGCTTTTTCTGCTGTCCTAGTTCTGATTAAGCAAATGGTTGAACCTCTTCAGGAACCAAAGAAGGAAAGATACGAAACTCTTCAGACAGCAAAATACGCAAAGCTCAGCCCTGTTTTCATTTAAGCAGACTAACTCACTGAAATATTTTCTCTCTCTTTTGGCTCTTGAAAAACAGTTCTAACAAAATTGCAACTTCAGGCATTAAAAATAAAACCTTTTACTACTTATTTGCTCAAATACCCATTTGGGTATGATATATCAAATACACAAGAGAGGTCTTTATGTCACTTTCTGTAGAGAGGAGTCATACCAGTCATGTAGACTTGAACAGACAGCAATTGCTACAGATTTCATTACACAAAAATATATGGACACACCGAAGACCTGACTACCTCAGTCCATTCTCTCTGATGGCATCCATTGGCAAAGAGCAAGAACAGAACAAGCATAGATGATTTCCCCACTCAAGCTCTCCCAGCTTCTGACTGCTCTCAGCTTCAGATGTGGTTTCCATGATTTAATAACCCTCAGTGGATTTCTATTCCATGAACTTGTCCAATTTCCTCTTAAACCAGTGCAAACCTTTAGCATCTACAATATCATCATTCATGATTTTATAGACCTTGTCATTGCCTTGTCGGCTGCCTCTTTTCTGGAAGGGTCCAAGTTGATTTGATGGTTTCCCATGTAGGAGCTGAGAATGATTGTCACTTTGTCATTCTTCAGATCATTTCCAGTTACATAAAGAAGAAATGCCACAGAATAGTAGTTCATCTAGCAATTTTCCCATGTGAATTATCCTGTGCTGGGAAATGGGAGATAGATATATAATTATCTTACGTGGATACGATCAATTCATAAAAATCCTGAAGCAACTTTTTGCAAGCTTTCTAGCTCCTAATCATGATATAATGATTAGACTATGGATATTGGACCTTAAATTGCCACTACCTGAATGTCTCAGCCATCAGAGGAATGGTATCTTTTGGTATGTACAATGTTTACAGGATTGAGAAAATGTAAGATCTGGAAAATTATTTTTTACAGTCCAAGTATTTTAACGACCTTCTGGTTATTGAACGCAATAGAAAGATTCTTCTCAGAGAATAACATCTACTTTTTACTATAGTTCTGATAAGAGATTATAAGGCGTATTATTAGCATAACTGCATTCAGGAACAAATGGATTAAGCAAAGTATGAGCTGTGGAGAAGATGACTATTCTGCCCCCTTGACCACATGCCATTCTACAGAGATACGGGGTATCTAACTGCACAAGTGCTCATTTACGTTTCACATGACCATTATTTACACAGCTAAATGGTATTTTGATCATCTTACTGAGGACTTTGAATACCATAATTATAGTCCCAGGTTTAAAGCTGGGCTGAAGGTTTATTTGAATTGCTAGCACTATAGTAGCTAAATAAATGCCTGTCCTTAGAACAGCGTGTACAGCCTTACATGTTTGCTATAGAAGTTGCTATTGCGTTCCTTCTCCTTTGAAAAGAATAAAAGTAACTTCAAATTAGTACACAGCTATGAAGAAACCAAGGGCTGTAAAAGTGGTGGCACCACAATAACAGCTCCCATCGATATGTTCTGTTAGAAGTGAGTCTGCACAAACTGACGCAGACGGTCAGGGTTTGGCCTACCTTCTGGCCCAGCCTGCCATGAACCACATCTTCTTTGGAAATAATGTAGATGCACTAACGTAAACCCAAGGAAATATGACAGCTCTAATGTGGTTACCCAGGTTTCATCAGGTTGGTCTCAGGGTGGAGCAAACACAATTGTCTGCACTTGTTGCTCAGACGCGTCTACGTGTTTTCAAGAGATCACAAAGTGAAGGGTGTGACTGGGTCAGAACCAGCACTCTTTGAATCCACAAGGCTTTAGGGTAACTAAAACCAAATTAGCATGTTGTGATCAGGTCCATTTACACTACAGAAAGTAGAAAATGGCTAATTTGAGGTGCTTGCCCCCAGTTAATCCTTTGGCTTTTATTCTGTTTCTTTTTTTGCTATATGCAAGTGACATTTTTGTTTAAAAAATAAACACAGTAAACCAAATAAAGTCAGGAGGAAGGAAACGTGTATCTTTGTCAACAACTTTGCATTCCCGTAGTAAATGCAATGCAATACTTCTAGCATCCATTAGAATAGCATCACATTTGCTGCTGACAGTATGATCACTCATTTTTATGGGAGAAAAACAGGAGCTTTTCCCTATGTTAACTTCTCATTTTCTTAATCACTTTCACTGGCTGGTACCAGACTTCCCAAATTGGACATTTTTCTTTTCGAGCCTTGCATGGATCTACATTCTGATTCTACCATTAAACTTAATGGAAAAAAATTTGACCCAACCATGTCAGCACATTTTTATGAGTAAAACTCCAGAGTCTCTTATTCAAACTCTTGGTAGCTTATGAATTTATATGCAGCTTTGGTGAGGGCTTTTAAATAAGTGAATGCATTTTAAAACAGCATTTGTCAGAATTCTATATTATTACATTTTTGCAATTCTATTGATTTATATGTAATCTTCTCATTTCCTCCCGCTAGCCTGTAAAAATGATCCTCAGTGCTATGCTCCTCATCTAGCAAAAACTGGCCAATTTTAGTTCAAATAAGCTATTTGACTGTCCTGAGAGTGTCCACCTGCCAAAAATTCACTCTATCATTATTTGTGTCTCCTAAATCTTCTTTCCCTCCTATTTCCACTCCATTGAAACCCTTTCTTGATCTAGATATGTGCCCTAATTTAAGACAGTTTCCTTGTATACTGTAGTTGCCCTTGATCTCGTATACATTTTCTTTTCTTCTGTGTAAGATGTAGACAGTTTGTGCACAGCATGCTAAGAAGGATCTTTATGACTTGTCTTTCTACAAAAAAACCCCCACAAATTACAAGACAAGCTGCTAATTAAGTCCCATAGCATAAAAATGCCCTCAGCCCTCTTTTGCAGGGCTTTGCCTTGTGCTTTTTAGGGGTGGGTAAAGGCTTAAGGAGGCAGAGCTCATCAATGGTTAACACCATCTCTCTGACAGATAAATGCAGACCAACATTACTCAAATGCTTTTGGGCTTTGAGTAGTCTTGTCACATGTATATATCTCTAAAAAAATACAACAAACAAAAAACAAACAACAAAACAAACCCCACCTCAAACGGAGTAAGGCCTCAGAGAATTTGCAGGTAACAAATACACACAGCTGTTAAATTTACTCCAGCACTAAGAACCACGCTACCCACCCTCGTTCAGTTTTTCTGCTTCTCCCAGCAAGAGCAATAACAGCCATGGGTCAAACACATGATAATATTATGCATACAGAGTAAAGTCAAAGTGGGTACAGCTTCCTTCCTTCTGAAAAAAACCACAGAACTAAAATATACTTCTCTGATCCATTAGGATCCTTTGTGGGAGAATTCAAATGGCCTCCAAACCCTAGGAAACAGTTGTCTCTAATATTGCCCTAAATCTATTATGTAGATTGAACCTATGAAACTAAGTTGCTGCAATAAATTAACTAAATTAATTTACAGATTATATACATGTTATTAATAATATTAATTATTATTAAAATAATAATAATATTTTTCAATAAAAGTGCATTTTCAGGTTAAAATGAAAAATTTGCTGATTTTTTAAACCCATTTTTTCAAAGTTACTTCTTTTCCCCAAAGTTTAGCCCCAAAAGTTACAAATTCTTTGGATAATAAATTTCTTCTTTAAATGTATTCATTTGTTTCAGTAAAGATTTTTAGTTTAATTGCATTTTTCTAGTTTTTTATATTTCAAACCACAAAACCTTTACTGAAGCAGTTCCCAAAAAATAGTAATGAGATCGTTAAATAACAAAACTCCTCTAAGAATGTTAGAACATCAAGATTATTTTTTAAAATACTTGGCGCTTTTTTTTGTGCAGCTCTGTTTATTACATCTGCTACTCTAAATTACATTTACTGTATCTTTGCACATTTCCAGTTCCCTTATTTAGCTGAATACTTTCATTCTGGTTCCTTTCCAGAGCAGATATCTACTGTTCCCACAGGGCATGTGGGCCCCAGAAGAAATAAGTACTCACTGTGTAAGTCCTTAGGTCACCATGGCCCCTGCCCTAAAGTGCTCGAAGTAAATAATAGCACAATACTCTCGTGGCACTCCAGTGTTATATATTTGTGTGCTTCACATGATCCTAAATGAGTGACCCCATGGACTTAGATGACTGAGGGACATCTTTCAGGGGGCAGATGACTCCTGGTTCATTGAACAGTAGTTTGGCAGCTCACCTACGGGCAATATCTTCATCTTTTCAGTTAACTTCCGCCTGGGTCCGCGGAGAACACAGCTTTATTCACACAGCTGTAAGACTCTCTTACATTCTGCTGCTGCAAGATAACCTTTTCTTAATTGGCTGTGTTGTGGGCTTTTCTTTGGCCGATGACTGTAGTTATCACTTTGCAGCCTGCCTGAAAAAGGGCCTAGAACCTCTTAATGAACACTTTGTCTAGGCTTCCTGTCTCCTCTGTCACTGGGTGACTAATTCCTAATTTCCAGCTATGAATAATTTACGTTACATCCTACTTCTTAACCCCGAGGGTACTTCCTTGAATTTATGTGCTTTAGATTTCTGCAGATATCTTCATGCTCCTGCAAAGACATCGTTGAACACCTGCCTGAAATAAACAGCAATTTTCCAAGCAACTCTCTTAAAATATTTGACATCAGTCATAGAAATTAAGATATTTTTTCTCCGAGTGATCTGCTAAATTGAATGTGTCAGGTTCTTCTTTTTTCTTATATGGGATTCTTTCAAAATTTCTGGTTTCCCAAATAGCTAAATGGCTGCGCTTCCACGCACGTTAGTTCTTCACTAATCCTCTAGTCTTCCCCCGAAGTCTCTGCACAGCCTGGATTATGATTATTACCATAGATGTTCTGGCTGCTACCGGCCGACCTGCTTATTTCATTATGCTTTTTATCACAATCATTTCTAGTGATCTAGGCTGACTACGAACGCCCAAGGGGATGTTTTTTCCAAACATGTAATTATTCTCAGTTTGCCACTTCAATTGCCAGGACTAAACCACTGGCCGGTCTCTTGATTAGTTCGAATTAGAGCCCGTGGCTCTGTGCTGTTGATCTCTCTTGCCTGCCTGACCTAAATTCCATTGTACACCTGCCATTATGCATTTGCTTAAATCTGGAACAAATTCTGGTACTTGATGTACTGCCAGTCTCAGTTTTTTAATTTGGGGAGCTGACTGGGTAAGGTAATTTGTCTCTGCATCGACTTGCGGACCTGCCGCAGAACTACCGTGAACGTGTTCCCGAGCCAACAGGGCTCACCGGGATGGGAAGCACGTTGGAGGCGCAGCCTTTGCCCAGTGCCGCTGACTCCCCGCGTGTGCAACAGCACACGACTGCTCCAAACACGGCCGCTCCCAATGCTGCTCCTGCTTTCGGATAGTCTGAACCCGTAAAACGAGCCCAACGCTCAGAGAGAAGCCATGGATTAAAAAATAATGCTATGGAACAAATACCTCCTGTAGAAGTCACATTTAAAAGAGATATCAGCATGGTTCAAAGTAAAAAGAAGTTTCTTGGAGAAATATGCTCACTGTCTCTACACAGTTGTGTTTAGCTAGAAGGGATTTGTAATCTCATTAGGATTTTTTCTGATACATGATATAATCAGGTTTTCAATCTTACAAATAATAACGTAAACAGTATCCAGCCAAAGCCTTGGAATAAACTGTGCCTCAGAGGCAGGAGGCAACTAAGGTACTTTCAACAGCTGGCAACAGCTCTGGGGCTATGGAGTAAGGAGATGCAGTTCTTGGCACCTTCAGGTGAAGCTGTAGATTTTTATTTTTTTTTTAACTTCAAACTGATATGTCCTTAGGGCAGTTAGTCTGAAATCTGACACACCCAAAAATTAGTGAACACTGTGACATTTTGGTCCAAAGAACCTGGTCAGAGCCATAACTGGAGTTTGACTGGGAAAGTTCACAGTGTACTCCAGCCCTACCGCGCACAGCATTTGGCACTGCTGTCCTCTAAAATAGTATCTTTTGGGATGTTCTTGCAGCTCTACGACGGCTGATCACGCATCTCTGATTCCAAGCAGAGCAGAGCTCTGCTCTTCATTTTCACAAGTCAGTAACGGCTAAATTGATGGGCCAGTTGCCAAAGTGTACGTAATTCTGGACACCTGGAGGTCCATGCAAGAGGTAGAACAATGTATTCTTGGAACTAGGCACCTAAACTCTGCCAAAATGCCATGTAGCTGTCTAAAACCTTGAGTGGCTTTGACCAAGGTGATACGATGATCTGTGATGTCTAGAATTTAAAGGCTTCCTCTATTCTTGGAATGCCTAAAAAAATCACATTCTCCTTTTCTGATAAGAAAAAGATTATTTCAAATATGATATTTTGTTTTAATAAAATCTACTGAAATGTACAAACTGGAATAGTTTAATTAAAATCAGGATGATGGGAAGATTTTCTGTGTAGCCAGAAATTTTCACAGCTCAAACTGAATAAAAAACATATTAATTAATCACTGCAACATGTAAGTTCAAACAATGGTGCAACCAGAAAGAAAAATATTGATAGAAAAAATTGAGAAAAGTAGAGATAGTAAAATGAATTATTTGTGTCAGGGAACCATCAGTATTTTTTCAGATGACTATATATCTAAAATGCTTCCCTTTTTTCCAAGAACGTGTAATTATATAGAAAAGTACATCTCTGTATTGTAGGTAGCACTGGAGACTGGAATTGAATCTTTGGTGTCTCCATTTGAAACGTTCATTGTCAAAAATAAAGACAAGGAAATCAACACTTTTCAATTGCTTGTTATTTGGGCAGGGACTTTGTCTTTGTACATGTGTGTACAGGGCAGAGCTCATTTTGGGTGTGACTGTCCTGTTAAAGGTACCATTAATAATACGATAAACAAGTTGTTGGCTAAGTTCTTAAGCAATTATGCCCTAAATTCTAGTTTTGGTTTATTTACAGTTCAAAGGCAATACATTGATAAGACATTTAAAACGGTGTCCTCATTCACCTTATTTCATCTGACTTATTAGCATGTGAAGTATTACAGGTGTCTGGGTCCCATCTCCACTGTGCTCGGCATAGGATTGCCATAATGACACAGTCACTGGGTGACTGAAGGAACAGAGGAGCTTCTGGGATTAAACAGAAATAGTTTAATGGTTGAAATCATCAAACAGGGATGACGATTGCCCCATTGTTAAATTATTCTTGTAAATAAGATCGTTTCAAGTCCTTTGACTAATATTTTGGTACTCAACCATTAGATTATTGGATTGGTACTTTCTTCTTTTGGATCTGTTCTACTTTCTATAAATAATTACTCATGCAACAAAATCTGGGTCCCTCACCCCCATGACCGAGCCAGGAGCGGCATTGGTTAGTCTGGCCTCCTCCACTACTAGCAAAATTTCCACCCTGCCTGAACTGAACATTTTTTACTCAGCAAAGGTTTTCAGAAGCTTATTTTTCATTCCCAAAATTTTGATTTAAACCTAACTATGAGAAAATTTCAACACAGCTTTGAAATCCAGAAATAATCATTAGCTAAATTACTACAACATTTGTAAACTGCACCACCTATGGCACAAAGAGTCTAGAGCGGATAAAACGTCTGGCCTATTTATTTGGCTAATTCCAGTACAATTTAAATTATAACAATTCCTCTGTTTGAGACTATATTTTCCAGAGCAACACTTCGCATTCCTGCTGATGGTTGTTAGAAGAGACTGGCAACGCGAAGTGTCCCTATTCCCACAGCTCTTGAGCACAGCAGGACTAGTGAGCAGCATGATGTCTTATGAGCAAAGCTCTACCACAAGCTGTCTTTTAGACCTTTACTATTAGTTGTGAAGTAGTTATGGAAAAATCTGCATGAGATGAAGGCATATGTTAGGGTTTTCAGAGGAAGAGAAGGGATTAGAGATAGGTCATAGGAAGCTGGTGCCTACAGCCCTCCAATTTCCTCTGAAAATCCCAGCAAAGCATATTTTTGCTAACTCTCAAACAAAGTGGAGTAGAGCCTCCACATTACTAGTGTCTTTCCAGTCAAGTACCCAGCTCCTCTGGGGCCTTTTAGCACTGTAGCTTTGGAGATAACTAAAGATAGATAAATAAATTAAATTACTGAATCAATGCCGAGTGGAAAAACGGGACAAACAGCACAGAAAACAAAGACAGAACAGGAAAAAATAAACGAGGGGAATGATAGTCCTATTTCATTCTGAAGTGGGGCTTACATAAAATAAATGGTGATGGGATTGCTTTCCAAGTGGAGTATGAGAGAGAGAGAGATTGCGAAAGAAAGAGCACTTAAATATCTGGAGTTAGCACTTTCACTTATGCTGGAAACTCCAAAGCTTCCAAGGCATCTTGCAGTAGACTGTACAAATGCCTAAAAGTAAAGGTGTCTTGGATCAGGCAGCACCCAATATTTTTATGCAGCCTTGATGGGAAGGGACATGTTTATTCAAGCTGCTAGCCAAAATTATATGTGCTAGAGGCTGTTAAGGAAGGGAAAGAATTTATTACTTGTAACAGCGCAATGTTACATATATAACCCGCCTAAGAAAAATGGATTATAAGAAATTTCAAGCAGGGCTTTCACAAACTGGTGATGGAATAGAGGAGAAGAAAAAAAGGGTGGGGGGTAGGAAAATACTTAGAGTTGGACTCTTTCTTCCAGAAACTCAACAGTGATTCAGTGTCACCCAGCAATCAGGCACTACAGTGGCGTGTGCTCCCATGGAGACTACACCGCAGTCCCACCCTCCCTGTCTTTCCAGCACTACAGATGCCTCCATCCTTGCATGCCTGTGGTCATTCTGTGCAATGGGAATCAGAGAGCCAACCTAGCTAAATGCCAAATATTTTTTTGTTATGGGTTAGATTTCACCTGTTCAGATTCCCTGAATCAATGGAGAGCAAGTTTGTAGGTCCTTTGGAAAATAATATCCTTTAAGAATGTGGCATCTCATCATTAAGCCCAAAAATATAGAACTGAAAACTCCATGACCTTGCATGTTTGAAAATTTGCAGAGTAACACTGCTAGATTCCGCCGTGACTCAGAAAGGCACATTTTCTAGCCAGAGCTGACTGGCTCCAAACGTTGGAGCTGTATCTCCTTGCTAGACTGAGCTGCATTTCACTGTTGAAGTGCAACTCATGTGTAAGGGGCTCATAAAATCTGCCTCAAGGAATTATTACTGTACTTAAAGCAAATTGTTTTGCAGGCATTCTCTGGGATTTTAGTTTTGTAATAAATCTAGAGCTTCTTTGTCTTGCTTTGTTTTGTTTCAGTGCATAACTGAATAACATTCTTCCCCAGATTTTTGAATATTTTCAAAGGAAGAGGTTTTGTTTGCTTAAGTATAAATATACTTGTATAAATTTGCATACCTCAAAAAGGAAGATGGTGAGATGAGAGAGCAAAGAGAAAATGAGGGGAGCAGACTAAAAGAGAAACAAACAGAAAAGATGAGTTCTCCCTGTTTGAGTCACTGCTGCTCTTTGACTTAATGTGTAATATTTTCAAGGGAGCTTGATGTCATGTTTTGCATATAGTTCTTGGGAAGATCGAACTATCTAGCAGATGATTTTGCAGACATCATGGTCCAGTCCCACAGCCTGTCTCCCTCTGTCTCCCTCACCTGGCCACAGCCAGTGGCAAGCATAGAGGTAGGGTCTTGCAGAGCATAGGTTGTCTGAGTCTGGAGTTTTTTGCAGCAAATAAATGTGGAATTTCCCTTAGATATTGTTTCAACTTAAGGGAAAAGTCAAGTTTTGAACAAGAGCATTTCTGTCATTTTCTTGTCAAGCCAAACAAGGAAGGGAGGATGCCCTTCCGCTGTCCTTTTTTCTAGAAATGCTCTCTCAGGCTGGTCCTAAACCATTTGCCCAAATCCCAGGCACTGGATCCTTACCAGCCCCGTCCAGTCCCATGGGAAATTAACAGTCACACAGGCAAAAGAGTTTTGGTTGATCTTACGCTGATGGAGGCCATGGGTACACACCCTGAGAAACTATGTCAGCAATGTGAAGAAGAAAGGATTTTGATGCAGGCTGTGTTTAGGAGTTTAGCTGCGGTGTGAGGAACATGTTTCTCCACACAGCAGTTCACACTCTATCATGTGGAAACCGAGTTCTTTGTTTTTTCCTTAGAAAAAAAAATCTTGCTGTGCTATTCTTAAGGCAGCAGTTCCTCCCACTGGAATAGCCCAGACACCTCAGTTTTAATTCTTGTGATCTAACCACCTGGCTTCCTTGTGCAAACAGTTTATTTGTTTGATATTGTAACTTGGTAAAAACAGAATTTACAAGAAAATCTTCAAAATATTTAGCAGACTGGACATTGAAGTTTCAGAGAGAGAGATCTTGGGACCTTGCATCTGAACAAATTTAGAAATAAACCTATGAAAAGATTTTTTTTCCCATGATTTAGGCATAGCTTTAAAGAACACTTAACACCTACTGGCTTTGTGCTTTGTGTGAATATATCAGCTGTTGCCAATATTGTTTAATCTGTATCTGCATTGCCTTCTATTGACCATCTGTTCCTTGAATGGAACCTCTGTAATAGATTATGTTTAGCATTAATTTAATGAAGAAAAATGGACCTGTAATTACGTTTTCTAGTAAACTGTTGTCTCAGCTCTATCTTTAATGTCATTTAGAGCAGGTGGGAAACGGCAAGGGATCTTGTGATGGTGCCTCAGCAGGCAAAGTGGGTCATGGTTAGGCCCTCTGGAAGGTCAGTCTCTGAACCTGTCAGGATTATCTAGTGCACTGCTGGGGTAAGCTGGTCCTGCTTCCAACGCAAGGAAAAATTCAGCAGAATAGGGCATGCTGGAATTCCTGAATGATGCCATATGAGTAATGAATTGCTAATAGTTCTGTTAAATAGGATACATTTACAATGAGTACATCTGTTAATTAGGAGGATTCTACTTGATAAATTCAACATTATACACGAGTGAGTTTAAACCTGTTCACAGCCCAGTGAGTAGAGAGAAACCGAGTCTCTGTTCATCAAGCTAGATCAGATGGTGAGCTGAGACTGGTTTCACTTGTGTCCGACCCTACCATGCTGTCACATGTACCTTAAAAAGCTGCTCAACCCTCTTCACTTGGTAGACAGCAACATCAAAGAAAACAGGAGGTGGCATTATACCTGGAACCCAACGTCACAAACCAGGATGCTGTGTCCATGGTCCTCCATGGTAGGCTCTTGTGTTTTCATCTTCCTGAGCACTCGTAGCCTCCAGCACTCTTGCTCTTCCATTTCTCTGGCACACACTTTGCAATCCTCCTCCTCCGTTCAGTATCCTTTCCTGTGATACCTCACCACGATGTTGTAGGACTTCAGGACTGGGGAGAGAAAAAAGAAGAATAACCAAAGCGAAAATGCCATTATTATATCAAAGAACCTTCTCCCATATTTCTTTCTATTGGGTCATCCTGTTTAACAGCTGTAGTTTAGCCCTTCAGAGACACCAGCTGGGGAAGGCTCCACAGCCAATTGCATTCTGCGTACATCAACATAAGGGATGTATAGATACAGCAAATCAGTAGCACAGTCAAGTTTCTTCTACCTAAATTCTGCTTTTCACTTTGGGGTTGTGTCCTTCCAGTACCCTTCCATTTTACCACCCAAGAGGTTTTTTTAAAAAAATAGATTAAGAGATACCCACCTCCTTTTTTTACAAATAATCGCTAGTTTCCTTTGACAGCTTAGCACCTTTAATTAGTGGGTCAATGTGGAATAAAATGGAACAGAAATCCCTGTTACACTGATTAAGAACAACTATTTTTCCAGACTGAATAAAAGTCTCGCTATTCTGCTGTTACTTCTGCCACAAACCCAGCCTCTGAAGCCTAGAAAAAAGGTTTCTCTAAGCTCTGTTCTCTGGCTGATATTATTTCCAGGAATTAATGAGGCCCATCCACTTTACGCAGTTGAGAAGTGTGCAGCGAGCCCTGAGGTAACGTTCAGATGAGACATGAAGCCTTTGACATGGGATGAAAGGAGCCGCCTGACTAGTGTCAGCTTAGGTGTCTGTGCACCAGAGTCTCTGGCTCTGGGTTGTTAAATTACATCTCTATGTGTAGGGATGCCTGAGGTGGTACAAAGCTAGAGCAGGGCTCTCCTGAAGTATGCCTGTTTGCTCACAAATCAGGATTTATAATTGCTAGAAGCTCCTTCATTAAGCCCTGAACGATCATCAGTCATGCTGATGGATGATTCCATTACACACAGGCATAACGCTGGAAAAGCTGAATTGACTGTTATTTCATAAAAGAGGAATCCTGTTTCAAAAAATTAAACTGGGTTAAATGTCATGGATCTTAATGGGCTTCCAAAGATTTAATATGTTACATTCTACTTGGTATGGCATATGTTATAACTTATAAGGATTAGCTCATCTAATTTCTGTCCAAAATGGTCATTTAAAAAAGAATTTGGGGAGAACATTTACGTCCATAGTCGGAGATGAACGGCTTTACAAAACCCTGCAGTGGCTGCCTGTGATAAAGGGTCCGAATCCCTTCCATGTCACTGTAGGATATATACAGTGACAGTGACCTGGGAGCCTCGGAAAAACTTTCTTATCACATGCATATCCCACACACTGCTATGAAATGCTGTACCAGCGTCATCATGTTCAAGAATGAATAGAGCAATCACTAGGGACTCCCTTGCTAGGCTTTTTTCTGAATGTTTAGAAAAACTTCTGTTAATTTTACACTGCAAGCCCTCACTGGAATATGAAAATACAGAACTGCCATGAGAACATGTCAAAATAACTAGTAAATCACTCACTGACGGCATATTGCAGCTGGAAAGGACAAAACTATACTGGTCAGTATTTTCAGGTGATGCATATATTAAGATTTTTCAGTTTGCAGTGGTTGTCTTCAGAAGGTTTTAGCAAAGAAAGTGCTAAGGACATGAATAATTGTCATATCATCTCATAACCCAAGCCATTTGTCTCCAAAACTCATCAGCCCTGAGTCTGTGGCTGCTTCCAAAGAGTTCTAGCTTAGCAGTAGAGTCCCGAGTGCACATACATGAGAGTCCTTTGAAGACTAGCATGTCACATTGAGACGGAAAAGCCGGGTTCATACATTGTTTTGAAATTTCTTCCGTGCCTGGTAGAGAACATACAAACAAAAAGAAAGTAAAAATATACAAATGAGTCCTCCAAGAAAATGTTGCAATGAAGGAAAATTACAAAGAATTTCCTTTGTTTGGAATAGTAAATACAAAGAAAATCTCTACAAACTGTTTTCTGTAATGATAGGAGTAGAGTTCACAGCGTAGGTCGTGAGATCCTGAACCATTACTTCCATTTTGGGAGGAATTACTGGAAGAAATTCCTTGTAATGATCGTGATTTCTATTGTATTTGACAGTATGGCAGGGTCTCCAGCTGACTATATAGGCGCTGAATATATAGGATTAGGACACATCACCACTGTATCTGCTTATTGCAGTTTCTTCAGGAGAAAACAAGTTCAGTATAGAAAGCTGTAACTCTTCACACACAAATATGAAGTCTGTTATTTCAGATATTGGCCATCCAACATGGAGACTGCCATCTTCAGGTCACTAGTTAAACTATAACACAAGAACATTAGCTGGATCTGATAGCTGTTGTGAAATCAACTGAGGGTCATCGCCCCATTTCTAACATGCCCAGCCGTCTGCCTCAGCGGGAGGTTCAGCACACAGCTGTGAAGGTCAGGTCCATCTGGAAGCTTGCTTTATACCCATGGTATTTTTTCCTGTGCTTCAATATCCTCTAGTTCATTGATTTAATCTTGCTGTTTTTTCCCAGAGTACATAATTATTAAACACTGTACTCTTGAATTTGTCCTAGCAGGATCTGGCAAAAAGCTCAAGTTTTCTGTCAGCCTTTTATCTGTGACAAGTAGAGTTGATAACTGTATGAATGATGTCTGTGAAAAAGAGCTTCTAGAAGACACCAGTTTCTGCCGCAGTGCCCGTGCCAGCACTGTAGGCTGCACGCTGTGTGAATGCAGCACATGTACGAAAATGCAGAAGAGATTTTTCCCCTGAAACACCTGAAGAGAAAGAATGCCTTTACTTTTATTCTGTATTCATTGGTTTAGCTGAAAAATGCAAAAAAATATTTAAAACCTGACTTTAAAAAGGACACAATCAGCATCTTTCAGTGCCTTCTGTATAAACCTCTGGACATTTTTTCTACAAACATTATCTAAGTGATTATTTGTTTTCTTCACATATTTAATTGAAAGCCCTTTGCTTTTTCAAGCCATTTCTTCAAGTCAGATAGCTGTGATCACACCAACATTTGATTTCTCCTGTATAGCTGGTATTTCACTACAGCACTCTGAAACAGTAGACTGTAAATCCCAGGAGTATGCAGCAAATGTCAAAAGAAGGGATTAAACTGTTAAAAATGCCCAGAACTGCTTCCATTCTCTCTGCTTTTTTTTTTATTAAAAAAAGTCAATTAAGATTAAGTCAATTAAGAAAAAGTCAAGAAGATCCAAAAAGTGGCCAGATCCAGCAAAAAACCTCCAACACTATCAAAAGGAACATGCGAAGGGCCCTTTACACATGAAGCTTTTTAAATCTTCATATTTTATTTTAGAAGAGAAACGTTTGAATATTTACCTTGTCACCTGTTGGTTTTGTTGGTTTGGGTTTTTTACTGTATTTCAAATCACAGTGGTTGTTGTGCTCTTTCCGTTGATTTTCCATGTGGGGGACTGGTACCACAGGCACTGAGAGGTCTTGGTCCTGAACAGAAGACATGGGAACAGTAAACTGTATAAAAAGCTGCTTTTAAAACAGTTTCTAGTGGTTAGTTTCAAATTCTGGGCCTGCTAGCCAAGAACATAGATTCTTTTTGAATACAGTGGAAATATCTAATTTTAACAGATGAAATAAATGGAACTAAGCATGTAATAAGGGCACTATTCAGTATAAACACAGCAGAGATGGTCCAATAAAGATTACCTAATGAGCATTAGATTGCCTCCTCTAGTTACAAAGTAAAAACAAATAGCTCCTAACATTATGCATTAGTAACAGGCCCTCAGGAAATGCCCAAACCCAAACTTTAAAACATCCATCTCTAGTGTAGAAAATGTAATCTTTTATTTACTAGCAGTGATGCTACTAGGTACTCCTTGTATGAATATCAAGAAATCATACAGCCTAGTTTTTTACTGTCTTGAAAGCAAGTGAAGACAGCCGTGAGAGTACTTCCAGATGTTAAATGAACCCGCCACATTTCACAGAGTCAGGCTTTTCTTTTTAAGACCATTTATAGAACTTTGGAAAGAGCACAGGGTATCATGTTATTGAAAGGCAGGGAGGAGCGTTTTATTTTTACAACAAATTAAAGACATGACTTAGTTTTTTGCAATCACCATTAACATCTGTAGTCCAAAAAGGAAATACCTCTAGGTACCTAAAACTAAATAAGTTCCTACCATTATATTAATGGATTTTCACCAAAGAACATGCCTTAAACTTGCATGTAGCAAATTGTAATGCATCCAAACATTCAACTGGGTCTCATGTTTTTGTGAAGTTCACAGGGTTTATAATTAGGCTGCCATGTTCAGTGCAACAAACTTTGTGATGCTTTAAGTATTAATTCCCAAACAACAACAAGAATTAGAGAATGGCTTCTCAGAAGTACTGCAGAAAAAGGATATCTCTGTGCAATTGTAGGGAAACATCCTAAGATCTTAACTGGATCCAGATCTGGAGCCCCCAGCATAAGAAGAACATGGACCTGTTGGAGCAGGGCCAGAGGAGGCCATGAAGATGATCAGAGACTGGAAGCCCCTCTGCTGTGAGAACAGGCTGAGAGAGTTGGGGTTGTTCAGCCTAGAGAAGAGAAGGCTCCAGGGAGACCTTAGAGCCCCTTCCAGTCCCTAAAGGGGCTCCAGGAAAGCTGGGGAGGGACTCTTGAGCAGGGAGTGGAGCCATAGGATGAGGGGTAAGAGTTTTAAACTGAAAGAAGGGAGATTTAGATTAGATCTCAGGAAGAAATTCTTTACTCTGAGGGTGGTGAGCCCCTGGCCCAGGTTGCCCAGAGAAGCTGTGGCTGCCCCATCCCTGGAGGCGTTCAAGGCCAGGTTGGACGGGGCTTGGAGCAACCTGGTGTAGTGGGAGGTGTCCCTGCCCAGGGCAGGGGGGTGGGACTAGATGATCTTTCAGTGCCCTTCTAACTAAACCATTCTATGATTCTGTATTTCCGTGATCACACAACCAGTCAAAAGCAAAGCAGGAGCAGCAGCCAGTGTGTTCTGTTACGATGCTTCGTACAGCATTTACTGTCTCAAGAAGAATGGAAGAGTATATACAAACAATAAGAATGGAGACAGGAAAATTAAGAATACCCACACACTAAAATAAGAGTATCACCATTTAAGATAAAGTTGAATAAATTCCTTTACCCTAGAGTTGGATTTAGTTTGCTGAGAATTGGAAAGAATCATCAGCATATTTAACAATTAACATGGTCTGCATTTTACATTAACAGGTTGTCAATAAGCCAAGTCAGTTTGGTAGCCTTGAGCTTTCCTAGTTTTGATTAACTTGTATCTTTTATGCAAACATTAACTCACTCCTGGCATGTACTGCTCGTGCAAATACTAATCACGGCATAGATTAGATGAACATGAAACAGATTTAGCATACCAAGTTCTACTGAAGAGTGTAGGTGTGCAGTCAACAGCAACGTGCTTGCCAAAGGCAATGAAACAGGGAAAATAATATAGAAAACAAATTCTCATCTGCTTAGTTACACAGCACCATAGTCCTACTGGGTGACAAAGAACTTTTATGGCAACTGGCAAGCGACCAGGAGTTTTAATGATCACTCTGTGAGATGTCTCCATGGAACGATCATGGTTATTCAAAGCAGGTTCTGCTTCATGAAGCTGGTGACTATAATAAAGTCCTCTACAGGTCCTAATCTATAAATTGTTCTCGTTAGGTGATGAAAGTAGCTGCGTTGTTTATGCAGATATTAGTTCTGCTATACAGGAGCAAAAGTTAGTGCAGGTTCTTACAATGAGATCAGTACATCATACTTTTCAAAGCCTCAGACACAGCAGGTTGAAGATGCACCTGAAGCTGAGGTTTCGTTCTGTTCCTTCCCTCTTTTTACCCATGACAACTTTAAAAAAAACAGCCATCTGGCATCCCATCTGGCTAGAAGTCAAATCTTACAGTTTCTGGAGTTGCTTTTGTGTGTCTCCAGCACTGCCTTCACGGAAGACACGAGTCCCTCCTGAAACTTTATATGATTTGGGACCTGTTGGAAGCTCTGAAAAAAACCCCCAACATAGCACAAGGATGGAAATCTACCATTCTAGTTATTAATAACTGTGAAAAGATTAAATTGTGCTGAAGAAAAATGACAACACCTGGTTTTGTCTTTCAGGTGCTTGAAACAAAGTTGTTGCTGAGCTTCAGGGATTAAGGGAAGAAATTGTATTGGACTGTTGTAGTTAGCTACAGAGTCTTCAGGGATTCCAAAAACTGCATGAAAACAAGGAGGAAAGAAAAAATAAATAACTTTTACGGAAAGAAAATCAGTCAGACCATCTTTATAGTTTTCCACTCAAACAAGAGAGCACACATGGAAGCTCAGTTGCTTGGGGTTTTTTTTACAAAGAATATTAATAACAGTGGTGATTTTTCAGCCAAGTATTAAGCTTGGTTTAGGAGACAGAAATCAACACGATTTATGAGATAGAGCCCATGGACCTTTATTGTATAGCTTTTTACATATAGAAGGGCAGCTGGTGCTGGGATGGGCTCTACAGGAGTCGGAAGAAACTATCATTTCTTCTTGAAACTTGCAAATCAAGCCATTCCTCACATATTGATTTTAATGAAAGAGATTTTATCTCTTACTTTTACCCCATTTACTTGTGAGAGCAGCATCGGAGCAGTAACGATTACCTGTAAATATGTTAACAGTCTCTGTTCTAGAAAGTTTTTAGCTAGTGTGAGTGAAATCCTTCAGCTGAGACACAAGAACCCTTTCTTTAAATGGGAAAGGTTACTTTCTCATCAGTGCGGTGGGAATTTGGCATCCTATTCCCTTAAACAATATGAAAAATCTCAACCTGAAACGAACCCAGATATAAATCTAACAGCACCCAAATATATCACATGATGGAAAGCTTTTATGATCTCCGCAGGAACAGTAGCAGATGAAGCAGATGGACCAATAGCATAACCAGTCAATGACATGGGTACAAAAGCCTTGCATTTATACACTGCTTTAATCAAAAGAATTTTTACACCACAAAGTGGTGCACAAAGAAAGGCTGTGTGCTTTCCTTTTGCAAAAAGGGAAAACAGCTCTGGAATTAAATAGATGGGTTTAGGCTTGTTACCACAGTAAATCTCTCCTAAATCCTTTCACCCCACTCCAAGGGTGGGAGTGGGAGGTGAAGGACACAGTAGGGTTAGCCAAGACTTCCATTTCTCCCAGGAGGACTGGGATTGCTTCAGCTGCTGGGACGAGGAGTATGGATTTACGCAGCATGTTTGAAATAGTACTTGTGTTAAGTAATACGTATTACTTGAATTATAATTTTTTTTTCCTTTTCTCTAGCATATGTGACATGGCTATACTGTTTCTGGAGTAAGGAAAAAAGCCCCCACACTTTGAGCTGATTAAGATAAATTCACACAAAATTTCTGCTTAGCTTGTATGATGCTGCCCCACTGAAGCTACAGGGAGTTAGCTGTGTCTGAGCATCCCATCTTATGTATTTTTGTTTACCCTTTTGATAACAATGCCAGGCACTTCCTAAAGTTACCCTGCATCAAGAAAGGATTCGATGGAGATTTGCTGATTTACATCAGCTGTGAATGCATGCAGGCATTTAGCGGCAATATCACATACTTCTGGTGGTGTAAAGAAACCCCTCAGCATTAAAAGTGATCTCTGTGTTATTCAGGTAGTCTGTGTGTATATAGAGTAACATGATGTCCTGTTGCTCTTTACAGTTTTAAGAAATTAACAGGTGACTTCAAGGACAAAAAGTCCCTTCTGTCCCTCCAAGAAAAATCATGGGTAGTCAGCTGGTATGGTTTCCCTAGAAACATTTTTAGAATAATGGATGAAGTGATACAGAATCTGTAGGTGAATTCAAGTTATAAAGTTATAGCTGTCTGTATAAGTTGAGTTATTTATATCAAGGTTAATATAGCTACAGTTTCAATCACTGTTATTTCAACTTATTCATTTAAAAATTAAAGAATGCTTTAGGTGGCCTGCCAGCTGTATTACAGCCATGCAGACTATCGTGCAAGAGATCAGTCATTTAAAATCAGTGCATGACAAAGTGTAGGAAAAAGAAATATTCCCACAAATGCAAACATTATGAGGGAAGTGCTTTATATGTTGTAAGCCGCATAGTCAGCTGGCTGTTTTAACTGAGACATTCACTTCTCTCTCTCCATGTTTATAAATAGCATTATGAAGGGTGTGTTATATGCTCTCAACTACCCCAAGAACATAATTTTAATATTCCACAATTCATATGTTCATTTACACATGGTGAGAGAATATAATGTTAACATTCAGCTTTGGAAGCCTCTGAAACCCATATTGTCCTGATGGAAATAATTATGATGAAAGGAAAGCGACAGCAAAACTAACTTCCAAAATCCTGAGTGACACAAGAAGTCACCGAGCTCCACCACAGACCAAAGCGCAAACTTTCACCTCGTTTGCTTAACTTGTTCAGAAAGGTCTCTAGTGTGAAAAATGAATTCATGCCTCTGTTTCTGTGACAGGTCCATTTGCTTTTAGTCTAATACTGCTGGGGAGTTACCTTTCAGGCTGATCAGAAGAGACAGAAAAAAACAGTGAGAGAGAATAACTAGACACAATCCAATTAGTCAGTCAGGAGATGACGTCAAAGGCAAATTTCAATTACAGCACGATTATTAACTGGAGGCATGTTAGCCTAAGACAAATACATTCAGTCTAACACTAGACATGCTAATTTAAGCCCTTCTTGAGGAGTCTCTATAACCAAGTGTTAAGCACAAAATGCCCAGAAGAAGCAATCAGAGCCCTTAGCAGTGGCGGAGATGGTCATGGTGAAGACTACAGTTTTGGCCTGTTTCAGCAGCCCAGAGGGGATCACACCAGGGATGAGCCAGGAGCTGGCCAGCCACTTTGGCCCTGGCAATGGTCCCTGTGCATAAAACAGCGGAGGAGTGGAAACAAGGTCCTGGTCTGCCTAGAAATATCATTATACCATGGTGACCAGGTCTGGGGACACCAGCTCAGCGGGGCTTTTCCAGAGCCAACCAGCAGAAGAGGCTTGCTCTTCAGGACTTGATGTGTTTTTCCATCCCCAGGATAAATTTCTACTCCAAAGCACAAATTTCTGTTCTTCATGTAAGGGACTGCAAGGCAGTGCCCAGGTAAAACATCGCAAGCTTTGAGCAAATTGAAGTGCAAAGGGAGGTTCACAGATAGAGCCATGGCTTTGGGAAAATATGAATAAAGTGGGAAAGGTTTGAGAGTGACACCTCATTTTTAGTGTTAGGAGAAGGTCCTACGGTACTCTGGTTAGTTAATGTGGGAAAGCTGATAATGAGAGGGCAAGAGAAAATCTACTGGGATCATAGGAAAAGGAAGACACTTCCAAAGAAATGAAGCTGGGTTAAGGGCAGGATGGCTTATGTTACACGAGCACAAACCTGAGCCTTTGACTTCCAAAAGAGTAGCCTCTTTGGAGAACAAAGCCAGGCACATAACCCATGCATGAGGAATTTAACATCCAAATAACTGCAAAACATAGTGGGTTTCAGGACAGCTGAGGATTTGCATTTCCAAGTGAATCAATGGGATCAAAGATGCTCAGCACTTTGAGAGTCAAGTGCTCTGTCTATAGTGATCTGAGTAGCTCCAGTAGAGGAGGAACCTGGTACTGCTCTCAGTGGAGCTGAAACAGGCCGATTACTGTTATTTGTTCCAGTTCCCACCATATTATTTCCATATGTTTTTGACAGAAAGCTGTGTGAGTCTTTTCCACTTGGGGTGTGCAATGGACCTGAAACAGCTGAATCACAGTCCTGGATTATTTAAATATGACTTAGAACATAGGAAACTTTAAATTCTTTCCTAGGAAAATTCAAGGTAACTAAGCATCCAAAGAAACTTCAGCATCTGCTTTCATGTGTAATTAATCACATGAAAACACATGCAAAGTTTGGACCAGAGGAATACAGAAAGCTGAAAAGGCCAGCCAACTAAACTGGATCTGCTGAGACAAACAATGGGCATCTCTTTTCCTAGTTACTCCTCGACAATTATTTCTCCTTTATCAGATGAAATTAAAACATCTCAGTAAATCATCATCAAACAACCATCTAACTATTTTCTGAAGCTCCCATGATTCTCCCATTTTGCTGATCTCTAAGAATTCTATTTCTGCTGCACAGGACTTGAACCCGGAGGTCTGTAATTCTTGGTATTTTCCAGAACTAATTATTACAAAGAAGAATGGTTATTTGAGAAACAGAAAGTGTTAGAGGATTACTTGAGAAATGCTGAGTAGGCAAGGCACAAAGAGTTACCTAGAGGAAGAAGGTTCCTCTTATACGTTACGCTGTTCTTGTTTTACAAAATTATATATAAAAGCAACTGAGCATCTAATGCACTTACAAAACCAGCTTTGGTAAATTGGTGTTAAAAAAGACAGTGTTGTGGTTTGGGCTGGATTGACCACTGAGGTGAACAACAGATGCTCTCCCCCACGTCTTTCTCCAAGGAGAGGAGGAAGAGAGAGAAAGAAGCTTATGAATTTAGAAGGAACTAAACTAATTTAATGAAATACTAATAATAGAATAATAAAAAGAAATACTGAAATATATACAAACCCTGTATCGAGCTCTCAGGATGAAGATCCTGAGAGCAGGCAGGCACCAGCAGGCACTGGGGAACTCCCATACTGGACTCAGCAATGAACAG
The DNA here is from genome assembly GCA_013398295.1 of Chionis minor. Taxonomy (NCBI): domain Eukaryota; kingdom Metazoa; phylum Chordata; class Aves; order Charadriiformes; family Chionidae; genus Chionis; species Chionis minor. The sequence goes on along the minus strand of VZSF01003245.1, from coordinate 88,511 downwards.
GAACTGGATTCCAGATCTGGATTCAGGAATCCAGAGGATTTCCTTTGAGGATCCTGTGTAGAGGGATATTATTTTGCCATTTTAAGTTCCATCTCTCCCAGTAATGGTGTTGATAAGCTTAATTGACATATCCTTTCTCATTTATTGTTATGTGAAGGCACAACAGTGAACAATCCTTCCAATCAAAAAGGCTCATATACTATTAATGTAAATAACATCTCCTTAATCTGAACAGTTACAATAAATTTAGTTGGCAATCATGGTCTAGAAGAGATGTAACAATTAGTCTGCTTTACTGGGATAACGTTTTACAACTCCCATAAAAAGAGGGTTTTAGCCATTTCAATGAGGAAGCCCAGTTGAGAAATGGCAAAGGATAAATCTTACCCACAGCTTCTCCACCAGACTGAGTGTAAACCCTGCTGCGGTGATGCTAGGTAGACAATGAAATGGCTCCTTTGATCTTATTAAAATACACTGAGGAAGCAAAAAGGAATTAATTTCAGGAATGCGGGCATTTTCCTACATAGTGACCACACAGGGTTTGCAAGACAAACATCCACTCGTGCAACTAACAACAACTTCTGCATGGTAGAGAGGAGGGTCATTTAAATCAGAAGACTAAGCTGAAAGTTCCTACACACCAGTAGAAATCCATTTCATGGTCAAGGTCAGCCTGGTTACACCATCTTCTTCCATTGTCACCATTCTGTAATGTTATACTTGAATTAGGTCCCAGAGAAGTCCTGCTGGGCCTGTCACAAACTTGGATTACGCTACCCGCTATGCAAATGAGCATTTTAGTCAGATCAGCAATGAGAGTTGACAGGATTAACCTTGAATGGGTTGTCGATGTACCTTCTGCCATCATCTTCTCAAAAATGCCACTTATCCTAACATTTGTCAAGTTGTAAGAAAATATAGAGATGTTTTTAAGTGATATCTTTAATTCAGTTAATGTTGTTATGGGTTGGAGAGTTAAAATTGATAGATGATTTTGTCCTGTGTGCCCAACAAATAACGGATCTTTCACTTCTGAAAACATACTCTTTTGAATAAAAAAAAAAATTAATGAAATCTAATAGTACAGAGATGTTCAATACCATGCCATCTCTTTGCATGGAGTTCTATGCTTTGTATTTGTCATGTAATACCCGAAAAATATACCAAAAATCTGTTCTTGGGTTCCACTTTCTCTTTAAAAAACAGTGTAACACCAAGCAAACCCTTTCCTCTTTACACTGTTTCTCTTCATGAATGTGATCTCTTTAGAGAAACACAGAAAGTTTGCTTTCCAGTTCTTATTAACAGAGATTCTCTTTGTTTCAGTGATGTCTCCATTTTACTATCTATATCTATTTTAGAGTTCTAAACAAATACCAGCACATCACATAAATTGAGAAGATTAAATAGGGGCAGCACTGAAAAAAGCAAGCGAGGCTTAACCCTGGTGTAAAGGATGAATTAAGCACAATGACATCAAACAGGAACAGGAAACTTTGAAAAGCAGTAGGTGATTACTGTCTCTTAATTTATGAGAAGGATCAGAGAGTAAACACTTGAAGAGAGCACACAGAATAGAATAGGCGCTTTTCGCTACAGAATAATTATGCAGTGTAAGACACGGATTTCCTCTGCCTGCTCATCTTACTGCAAAGCACTCATCTCTAGCCATAGAAAACCTAAAAACTTCTGGTGTTCTGGTGTTCTAAAGACTTTTCCTCCATTACATAGTAATGAGAAACTCAGCCCTCCCAATAAATCACTTCAACCTGCCCCTTTTGTTCAACATTGTGTTCCCTTGTTCCTCCCTTTATTATTAACTTCAGCTCCACGGGGCATTACCATATTTAACATCAAGGACTCACAACCTGTGCTCCATCACCCACAGCGCTGACAAAGGTGCGATGAAAACTGCACATTGCTGATGTTGTGCCTTAGTGATTTTCCTCTCTATGGTTAAAACTGTAACCAGTGATCGATGTGATCCAGCCTGACCTCTTTCCAACCTGTCTTAGAAGCTCCCCTCTTTGTACGGCCCCTCTGACATTTCTTGATTTAAATGCATAATGCACAGCTAGACTGTTTTCTCTTTCCTCATCCAAAAGGATCAAAGTGTGAATGAGGGAAGCATGATCGTTCAAAGGCAGAGCATATCTGTGATGTTTTGAAACACAGCAGAACATTAGAAAATCACCAGGAATTTGAGATTATCGTTATAGAGCTTGCTACATTCAAGAATTTCACAAGAACTGTTGCAAGAAGCAGCTATAACTCTATCACTGAGAAGACATACATGCATCTTTTTTTTAACTTTTTTTTTTTTTTAGTAAATAAATATCCACCTTTGAGGTGCAAGCCATCTCCTGAAACTGCCTAAAGGATCTTGTAGGTCCTGAACTAAGCTTTCTTGTGACTGCTAGCACGAAGTTCTAATGGCAGAAGGTAACACATCTTGACATCTCTGTAGCTGTAGCTGGCTCCAAACTAAAATAATATTTCATATGAGAAAATGAAAAGCATCACAGAAATTCTTTGCCTTGATCAAAAATGAAGATGATAGCTGCTTTACTTTTATCCTGGTGAAGCATTACATTATATTAAAAACACATTTCTACCTATTAATTGCAAAGTGACATTCTCTTTTTCTTTTTTTTTTTTTTTTTTGGATTGTCGTTATGTCGTTATTGAGGCTTCTGGGAGCACTTCAAGAAACAAAGGAAAATTGGTTTTTCCATGTAGTCATATCATCCTTCAGTTTTCAACAACACATTCGGACCACTAACTAAAAGGGTTTGTTTGACTAGATCAAATTCACACATTCTGATAAACTACTGCAAATATCTTACTCTTGTCTCGGCATTCCTGAAACAGTATATGTAAAAAATGTCCTTAAAAGAGGGGGAAATCACAGCAAAAAGGAAAAAAATAAATAGAAAGGAAAATACAAATTACATATTAGCAATGAAAAATAAGCTACGAAGAAGAAATATATTTTTGCTTGGCACAAATAAGAGGCTTCTTTTTCATTGCCAAAATAAAGTCAGATTACTTTTCAGAGTTATGCAAACCTCAAAGTTTTGCCTGGAGGAGATCCTGAAAGAGAATTTGAGGAAGGTTCATTCCAATTCCTGCTATTTGATCCACAAAGGAGAAATAGTCCTGGCATTAGCTCAGCATGCCCTGGGATGCTATTGGCCTGTCAGCCTTGAAAGAAGAGAAGTATTGCTGGTAGGGAAAAAGGCAAGTGGTCTCCACGCGTGACGTCCAATGAGCCCTAGACAGAGGTTATTAGAAGACTAGACCTTCACCAAACAGGATTCAAAATCCAGTGGTTGGTTATTTTACATCAGTGCTGCTGTCATCTCCAGTATTCTTTTTTATTTCAGCTCCAGTTACGATCAGGATCATTTTGTGCATTTGATAAACGTAAGAAAAACATCATTTTCTGTGCAAAGAGCTAGAAATTACCTTTATATTTATAGTTCCAGTTTTCAGTACCAGCATGGCAGGCTTTTGACAGCAACAGGACGTGTTTTGTTTGTTTGACATTCCAGTACTTTACTGTGTGACACTAAGAAATATGGAAAAGATGCTTTTGGCACTTGCATACTTGTATCATGCTACAACTTGCCAGCAGGAAAGGAACAGAACCTGAGCCTGCAGGGACAGCCTGTATTAATGGTCCATTAATCCAAAAAGACTCTTCAGTAAACTGTCAGACAAAAAGAATTTGGAAAACATTTTAAGTAGCTTCTCTGCTTATCAATAGCACAATGAGCACAGATCTGCCATTTTCTGCAGTCTCCAAAACCAAAGTAAAGCAGCCACACTTAAAGCGGGAGAGCAGCTTAAACTTTCAGGACTGTCTTAATATAACTTTAGTGCTCCTTAAGCAAATCAACATTTCCCCAGAGCGCTGTCCCCTGTAACTCTTTCTTCTCGCTGGCAGAGTGGATGGTTATCGTGTCACTGACTACAGTTTGAGAACAATCTGCCAAATGTAAAAAGACAAAAGTAAAAAGCCAATTTCTATTGTTTAATCCTCTTATTTGCTTTTCAGCATGCTTTTAGAATTATTATTTTCTTCTGATTTGCCTTTGTTATGGTGTACAGCACTGACTGTAACATTGTCTGTAGTCATAGAATCATAGAATCACTTGGGTTGGAAGAGACCTTCAAGATCATCGAGTCCAACCATAAACCTATGCCAAAACCACCCCTAACCCATGTCCCTCAGCACCACGTCTACCTGCCTTTTAAATATCTCCAGGGACGGCGATTCTACCACCTCCCTGGGCAGCCTGTTCCAATGCTTGATAACCCTTTTGGATCATCCCAGGAACGAGAGCAAGAAGAGATCCATTACTGCTGAGACAGTTAATTCACCTCTGCCATCGGCGAGATTAGGCTCTGGACTGCGAATTCAGGAGTGTTTTACGGGACATGGATGCATAGCACTGCACACCTCTTCATTCTGCAGTGTAACACAAGTGGGAAGGCTACCTGAGAGAGAAAACTTGGAGAAGACAAATTCTCCGTGGGACAGTGAAAATATTTGAACAAATCACAATATATGGCTTGAATCTGTGTCCTAGAACAGGAGACAGACATATCCTCTGTCTTCTTTTATCTTTCTTAGAATGAAGAACCAATATAGAGCCATATGCCACTTTTCACCATGAAAACAACCCACAGAAGAAAACTTCAAATGGTTAGACTTTTGATCTCCTTTTCTTTAAATGTATCAAAATCCCAGGGTTTGTAAATGTCTCCTCAGCCTAAGATGATCTCTTTGGGTTTTTCAATTCTGCATTTTTCATATTACTCAATAAAAGGAGGTGATCTTTCTTTCGCTGAGAAAACAAATGTAAAACAGGAGGAGCTGAATGATGTGCGTTACAGTGTGCTCCTGTGAAAAGCAGACTTGTGAAAATTGCATCCTGGCGTTCCCTCTTTATTACCTTGCAATTATTTCTCGATCAAACCTATCCAGTTTAGCACTGAAAGGTTGGGTTTGCTACTGCCTGTCACTGAGAGCTCAACAAAGGTAAAGACTGATATTTTCTGGGTCATGCTCTCTGAAAAGATCTTATAATGAGAACGCTGAAAAATCTCCCTCACAATATGTGAGCCAGAACCCCAGTTACCTTCCACTTCTGCAGGACTGAGAAAACCCCCTAAAGAGTAGCAATAGGTTATTTAAAGACCAAAGTAAATAGATCTGAGTCTAAGCAGATGCAAGAAACAGATCAGTGTCTCATGACAGTGAAATCTGTACAGGAAGTTTTTAACAAGAGCCCCAAGCTGTGTCTCATCCAACAAGAGCATTTCCAACAGGTGTTTGTTTAAGCCTATGGAGATGCAGATTAGCTTCAACCAACATAGGGCAGTCATGTATTTTTGTGTACCCTAGAAAATCTTATTGTTAGAGGGACATGACTACATTTTGTAGGCAAATATAACCCAATTCCAGCCCCATCCCAGTCTCTCTGCAGTTGGTTTTTTCCCTTAGAATTACTGCCATACCTATCATCATGGCTACATGACCTCCAGTTGGCTTGGATCAGGGGGAGAGAGAGGCCATGCATGCTAGTAAAATATGATGCAAAAACATGCTCGAGCCTGCAGCTCTAGCAGTCCAGGAAAAGGCTTTTGACAAAACAACCACACTACGTTGTCCAAGACCTCTATAACTCCAAGCTCGATTACTGCCACCACTTCAGACCACTGCTGTGATGGGTTTTATAGGGATGCAATGACATTAACTAGGATTGTACATAACCGTGGTATTTTCCTAAGTTGTTACAGATGTAGATGAGTTAAGTCAAACCTTTTCATAGCACCAGACCTGCTTTGTGGGCACAGGGCTCCTTCAGTGTGATCCTATTTATTCGAATTTGCTGTACTTTTGGGTCTGTTCATGAGGATTGGGACACCCAGAACTCAGGGAGAAGGAGCTGCTCTGTTTTCCTTTAATTTCTCCTTGAGCCTGGGGTTGCAGCAGAAGCTGCCCTGCCTCGCCATGCGTGCTGCTCCTCATGGTTTCTCATCAGCTGGGGAGGTGTCACCCATGTTACAACCAAGGGGCAAGTTTATAAAGAAATGTAGAGGGAATAAGAAATTAAAAGACCTAATCTGGAAGCGTTGTGCGTCTTGCCTCTGTTATTGAAACGCTGGAGACAGGCCAAAAGACAGATTCAAGAATAATACAACCTTTGGAATATTTGGAATAATTTTAGAAGCTAGATCTAATTAAACTTCCAATGGTGACCTGCCACTATCTAGACCCCAAACTAAAGTGAAATGGATAAAAAAATTAATCTGATATTAGAGAACATTTTTAAAACATGTCAGTCAAAGCCACACTAAATACATACATACATTGAGAGACTGGAAGCTGAAGCTACATGTACTCTAACTGGAAAAAAGCTGACGATTTTTACTCCATAGTAGCAATCACTGCAAGAACTTCTCATGCATGGTTTCCCCAACACTTAAGTTTTTTAAACAAAAGTGGATGTCTGTCTAAAATATATCCTTTTGTGGAACAATGCAGTCTGCCTTGTACTATGTAGGACATCAAATATTCCCTCCTGGCCTTAATCTACAAATGATTATAAACTTGTTATATAAATTTACTTGTTCCTATAGAGACGTTCGTCTCTTCCCTATTCAAGGTGTTGATGTTTTCTAGACATCAAATGAAACGAGCAGAGACAAGGTGCGCTTGACGAAAATGTGCTGTTAGCTTGACATCTGTGAATCACAACTGTACCTGTGGGGATGTTATGAAGTAAATCTTGAGACTGAGATCTTAAAACCCGCCAGGTAAACAGCTGGTGCTGGGTCACACAACTGGGTGCAGGTGTGCCATCCCGGGCTGGTCTGGAGGGGACAACAACCCCCTTTGGCCTTGTCTCTACCCCGCCATCCCCCACTAGTAACAGGGAGGTAATCTATATTCACATTTGCAGTGACTGTTGCGCGCAGCCATGCTCATTTTCACAAGCAAAGCATGCCAAATCAATAGCTGTGGGGTTTTTTTTTCCTGCCCTGCAGATGTTGTTGCAACATCTTTGCTGGGAAGTTACAGGTGGGTTTTGTACTCCCATTGGGTCCCGCTGTAGAGCGTCGCACACAACAAAGCCTTGCAGGTGTTTCCCCTGTCTTTGTGGTTATTCCTTTTGAAACGCATCTGTTGAAATGCATCTTGCCTACTGCTTGAAAAAATATTGCTTGGCAATGCGGGTTGTTTAGCTTAGCTTTAACTGCCCACCCACACTGAACCAGAGCGCTTTTTAAGTTGTGTAGAAAGGCCACGGGTACAATGCGAGCCTTTGAACAGCAAGGCTTCCCTCCAGAGCGGGAGGCTCGGAGGGGAAAGGTGACCCAGAGATGTGGTAACTTTTTTCACCTCGACTTCACTTTCCAGAAGGGCAGCGCTGTAATAGTTGGCACCGACTGCTTTACCACCTGCCGGCTCCTCAACATCCCCGCAGAAAACTGCACAAAACCCAGCTTGTCTTTAGGTAATTGCACTTGTAAAGTAGAAGCAGGTCACTTCAGCATTACACATGGCATCTTATTAAGCACCTCATGATACATAAAATTAAGACAAATGAAAGAAAATTTCATAAAACGCTTCTGTGGTTGCAGACTGTATAGTTGACTTGAATTTGGTAAGGTTTCCTGGGCTATGAGTCCGTACTTCCCATAACCTTTTGGAAAAACTTTGATTTAATTTCATTTTGTTTCCACAATAATTACTGATATCCGGTGAAGCAATCAAAATAAAACAAGTGAGCAAAGTAGAGCAGAGGAAAACAGATCCAAAATACATGTAGCCTAATGTAGATAGAGGCTATACACAACTTGCTTCTGAATTCTTAACATTAGCTAATAACTAAGTTGGACTTGCAAAGTGGTCTGGAAGGGACCTGGAAGTCAGAGGGTTATAATGGACAGTACTTTGCCTCTTAATTTTATTGTAGGAGCACCATAAGATGGGTTATTTTTTTCAAGATATGGTTTAGAAACCACTGGGAGTTATTTGGATGCTGCTTTCCAAATTCAGCGCTTTTATTTTTTAATATCGTCATTCACTGGATAGGCCAGAACTTGCCAACTTCTAGCCAGTTCCTTTAGAAGCAGTGCCCAAAACAGACAGGACCTCACTAGCACCTAATTGCTTTTGGAAAATAAACATTTTACCTCATATTTCCAATGCTTTGCCTAACAGCATGGTAGGTCCTCTGCTTCTCATGCATGAAGAGAGATTAATTAGGGCCTCCTCATCAGACAGCCGTCTACAAATAGGTGGAAAGAGTTGCTACCTGGTGTCTACCTCTTTCCGTTGCCTAAACTAGACAGTTAGTTTGGTATAGCATCCTAAGGTTTAAACAGTTAATGGCTAGTGTAATAAATCCCATCTTTACTGTGAAGTTTAAAAAGTTTTTTCACTTGAAAAGTTTTGCACAGAAAACAGCAGTCGTAACCATAGAAGTCTACCAGCACGCTCCTGACCTTGAAGAGCACTTCTCTAAAGTTTCCATAGCACAGTAATCTACACTTTTTTTTTCCCCTTGTTGCCTGGTAAAAGAAGGAAACTTTATATTTTTGGTACAATAGATTCCTTGAAGTGTACATCTTTGTAGCCAAATGTTCTGTAGAGAACATTCGTGCTATTCTGTGCAAAAATTCTATTCCTTTTGCTTCCAGTTTGGTTAATTCTAAGCAGCAGTAAGACCTAAGAATGATGACTTTTAATGTACTAGTATGTTGTACATACAAGTCCCAAATTCCCTATGTCTTTTATGATTTCCAGTATCGTAGTGGTAATAAAAGAAGTTTCAGAAGAGTTTCATATGAGCAATTCTAAGTAGAGAAAATTCTTCCAGTTGTACTAAGTTGGTGTGGGCAGCTACCACAGATTAGTGGGTTTAGTCCATATTCCTGAAACTAGGCTACTAACTAAATGTATTTACTTAATTACATTGCATGCCTGAAACGTAAACTTGCTTATGTATTTTATTATTTTTTGTATCCTATATAATTTCTCTTAAGAAAGCTCAAAACACTTGATGTATGGCAATAATTTAATGAATGACACTGTACTTCCCAGTGTCTCTTATTCATCTTTTCCCCCTAGATACTTTGGTCTTCATGCCACAGGTACCCAAGCAAATTTCATCTTTCTTCTGTTTTCTCACCTCAGACACAGCAACTGTTTATATGAAAGATACACTGTCCTAGTCCCTTTTTCAGAAGCTTACTTAAATGTTGTTTTACCCAAAAAATACAGGTCAACTGCACGTGAAATAATTGCCCTTAAACAAATCCAGCATATTCTACTTGCTCAGTGAAGTTGTTCTGTATCTTCGTTAGTGAAATTTTGGATGGGCAGGGAGAAATAACGCACTGCATAACATTTTGAGCTGCAGCACCACGCACTTGACACCTCCATCCATAAACATGTCACCTCATTTCTAACAACCGGTGATACAAGGCTGTACCAAGCGCTACGCAGGGCCATGTGATTACCTATTTAAGCAAATGAAAAGTAGCGTTCATAACCAAGGGCTCTTGACCTCCTAATGACCCACTTGCTCCCTTTCTTAAGGGACTTCTATGAGGAAAGAAAACACTAGAGTGCTTGTTTGGGCATTTTTCTGAGGAGAGGCAGAGGGGATCTTGTTAACCTTGAAAGAGATTTTCCTGAATCTAAGAAAGGCTCCTTCATATTTTTCAGATTCATTATACTACTCCAGTTAAATTAAGCAGAATAGCTTTCAGATGCCCGTGCAGTCATTTATGTACAATACTGGTCATTCTGTCCCAAGATGCACTAAAAATATGGAATGGCTTTTTCTTTAGCATGAAAGCAAATGTAATGCTGAAGCGGTCTAGATGAACAGAAAAACACGTGGAACAATATAACCCGGGGGTTACCTCACTCCTCTTAAATGGTGCAAAATCTCTTTTGGATGTCTGTAATTGGAAAAAGAGCAGAAGACAAAGGAACTAAAGAAATACCAGCGGGGAGGCTAACCCAGGTGAAAACAAATCTAATAGCAGAAGATGGAACTGACTTCACTGTAAAGCCAGGTGATTTAAATCTTCTGCTCTAAACTCGACAGATCACGCCGGTGGAACAACAAATAAAAGACATGAAAAAAATTGAATGGGAAATATACGAGTTAATGCTCTTTGAATACAAAGTGATGTCAGGCATCCAAAGGTGGTGGTGTCATTGAAAAGGGCATTTTTACACATGTGTCACCTCAGAGGACACCCTATTGTTATTTCTGAGGGAGTCACCCAGGACTTGTTTCACAGAACGAGCACACACCTTACAGAAACCCTTCCCAGTGAAATGCAATGAAGATAGAGTGAAGTGCTCCACCAAAGGAGCCCTGATGGACACCAGCTGAAGTCCACCCTGCACATGGCAGCTTCTGCTCCAAGCTGCTGCCACCCCACTCCAGCTGCACCCAGGAGCGCCCTCCTCCCCCGTCCCATTTTTGTCTGGGATTTTTGATTGATGGGCAATAGGAACAGGTCTGTACTAAGGAAAGTGGGAAACAGAAAAGGAATGAAGCGAAAGTGTGAGAACATTAGAGGCTTACAGTAAATGTTGAGTACGTAAAAGGGGAAAAAAACCCACAGAAAGATGAAAAAACTCCTCAATATGTTAAAATGTATCAAAAGATCTATATAAAAACACATAGAGCCATCTCACTTTGGTAAGAACAATATCACTTAAATAATATAAAAATTATGTTGCCTAATGCCATCAAAATCAGTCCAGCTGAAACTTTGTGCTCAGGGTTGATAAACCATGAATATAGTTTCTGACAAATACCGATAGAAAGAAAAACAAACCTGAAATCTGGGTTGATGTTTATCATTACTAGAGAGTAACTTTGCTTGGAGGTCAGTGTCATTAAATAAAAATCTTCTATGTAGTGTTACCTCAGACAACTTAGTTCATTTATAATTGGGCTTAAATTTCACCTGTCTTTGGTATAGACACCAAATTTAGCTCCCCAAATGCCCAAAACATAGAATCATAGAAGAGGCCTTTAAGATCGTCGAGTCCAACCGTCAACCAAACACTGCCAAATCCACCACTAAATCATGTCCCTAAGCATGTAAGTGAAATATTTTCAAGACAATATTTGAAAGAGTTGGAACAGAAGATGATGATCTGTAATCAGATAGTACAAAACCAAATAGAATTGTTTTCATGGGTATCATCACTACAACACTCCTTTTCTCATGTAGTTTGTGATTTGTTCTCCCTGTAGCATTATTGCCTAGTCACGCCACCATCTGCCTTGGAAACCAAATAATTACTAAGTCCGTTGGTCTTTCAAAGCCTTTGACTTTGTGAAGAATACATTTCACATTAAATCTTCTGCAGAATGACATTACGCTTATGTTGTATTGGAACTAGAGCACCACTTTGCTTTTTCTCCATTTCTCAGCTTTATGAAAATAATGGCTGGATCTGCAGACTCTTTCCCTCCCACGAGTGCTGGCCTCTTCAGCAAATTCTTGTTGCTGTCTTGTCTTCAGAGAAAGCCTTAGATGTACAGGCTTATCTTAGTGATTTAAACACAGCTACCTAAGGATGTGATGGATTTCCTTTATTTGCAGTCTTCCAGTCAAGACTAGATGGATATCTAAGAGACATGTTATAGCTCAAACAGAGAGAGAGGTGCCTGATGCAGAAATTACAGGGTCAGATTCAAAGGCCTGAGTTACAGGGGAGGTCAGGCAAGGTGAGCTTGTACTTCAAACCAGCGCATCTACACTATAAATTTCAAAGATGGCCATAAAAGTATGAAATGCACAAGGAATTTAATGCAAAGCATTTACCTTTTTCTTTTATCTGAGCTGTAACCCAAGGCTTTGCCTTTCCACCACAACATTTTGAAAGGAAATTAATTTCCCTACTCACTAGTTTTACTGAAATTATTTAAAGCAAATTCTTAGCTACCACTTACTTGAGCATAGAAAACTTCTTAACCCTCTCTCATTTCTCTCATTTCAACACTTCCCTCCAACAAGAGCTCCACCTGAAACAAAAATAATTTCACTCCCCAAGTTTTCAGCCCAGAACTCCTGATTCAGTTTTAAATGTAACTGTAGGGAAGACGGTTTCCCTCTCCTTTTTCTTCATATTATATATTTACTCACTTACCTGTTTTCATCTAGTCTTTCAGATCAAATCCTGATCCCGAAAGGAGCTGGCTCATAGGACAGTTGTGGAGCTTCACTGAAAGGGAGGAGGGTCTACCTGTGAGGAAGCTCCTTTGAAGGGCAAAATCTTCATTTGGGCAATCTTCAAAGAAAGGATGGAGTGGATACACACACATATAGCACAAGGGCGTTGTGGAGCTTCTGTGTGTCCAGGACCTCTTGCTGCTGTAGGAATATAAGTTTTAAAACTCATTATATGGTGTTTACTACATGGCTGTGAGGCAGAAGCCCTCAGTAACTGCTCAGGCTCCCCTAATTTTCTCAGTTCTCTCTAACTTTGTGGCTTTTTCTGCCTCTATGGGGAGGGGTTGGAGAGAAGAGAAGGGGGCAATAGAAAGTGGGTCCACTCCATCAGACTAGATGTAGTCAAAGGTGATAACCAGAGGCTGAATGAATTTGGCTGCTACTGTCCCCACTTAGAGTTAAAAGCTGAATTTGGTTACCATTTCCTCGCCTAGAACCAGTCTCTGCTCCATAGCCAAGAGCATCAGCTTGGGGGAAATGCTGACAGCATCCTACTAGTACTTTAGTTTCTTAGGTCCTAACATCTTCTGAAGATCAGGCAAGGAGAGTGTGTGCCATGTTTAGCTTCTTTACAGCAGCAAAGTAAGAGTAGGCACGCAGCACGCCAGGTCTAACTGTAGGGTCATTTCTGGAACTTGAGGAAGCTAGGAAAAAGAAGGAAACGCTTAAAAATAAAAGTCTCCTGCTTTGTTACAAAACAAGGCGAAGAAGTGCCAGGTTTATCCTGAAACGGAAGCAGCTGAAAAAGAGTAAAAGAACCAATACTTGCAGTATCGAGGGAAGAGCTCACTCAAAGGAAAGCGTTAAGGGGGAAACTGAAGTCATGTAACTCGAAATAGAAATGTGATGGCGTTGGCTACCTGCAAAAAATACGACTATAACGCAAATCTCAGAAAGTGAGAGCTGCAAGCTGAGCAAGCCTCCGTGGGGGTGGCAGCAGCTGCCCAGATTTCTTAGCACTGGGCCTTTATGAGCTGAGCACTTTACGGAGCATGTTTTCTTTAATATTTATTTTCAGAGAATCAGCCTGATCTCATGTTCCAAGAATGAAAGCCTGGCATGGAAGTGGCATATCTGCTAGTTAATGTCAACATTTGACGTGCAATCAGAGAGCAAACAGGGTTTCATATTGTGGTAAAAACTGAGTTACTACTTGCTTTAATTCTATTTTCTTTGTGTCAGATATGTTAAGAATCTCATAAAATAGTAAAAGAATTTCATTTACTTGGGGAAAAAAAACCCAAACAAAAAAGAAAAAAGAAAGTACCTGCAAGTTCAAGGAAAACATAGTAACATCTAGGTAGTAATGAATATCTTGAAACGTCCTTTGCAGAAAATATGATAATAAAAGAACCCAGTGATTTGCAGAGTACTAGACTATTAAAGAGGGAAAGAACACACTTAACTGTGAAAGAACTATGCTGTAGCAGAAGGAAATTCCTCCCTAACAAAAATAGGTAAGGCCAGGCTAAGGTATCACAGGGAGTGGGTACAGCAAGCTGTCTGGCTCTCACCAGCTGTAGAAACTATGCCTTGCATGAATAACCCAGTTCATCCATGTGTTTTATTGTCCTCTACTCTTCTGGACAAAAAGATCAGAGGAGATCACGTTTCAAACCACAATGTCCCACGTCTGGGAAGAACTGAGCTACTGGGACTCCCACTGCTATAAGGTGGTGGCTCAGAACCACCAGGATTTAGTCTCAGGCTCTGAAATACAGTAATTAATGACAACCGCCACTGGCACAGCACTTCTGTAAGTCCTAAAGCAGAAACACCTGCAGCATCCCACCCTGGCAGGGAAATGGAGCTGGTGACCTAACAGTCTTTTCCAAATCTGACTTCTGGGGTTTTATGAATTGTCAGTCACACCTAAGTTGGATATCGCTATAAAATCCCAGGCACATAAGAAAGCTGGCACGAGTCTTTGGCTGAGCAGCTCTGTGGTTTCATGCTTAGCTGTGTCCGAAAGATTGAAAGGAGGTAGCAGACTCTGAAGGATCAGTGCTGACAGTTGCCTTCAGAGCTATTAAAAGACACAAAATCCAGTTATGTAGACAGCAAACTCACCTGCAGTTTGGGCGGTAGGACAGACTCGACTTTGAAAAAACAATAAAGGAAAAAGAAAAATAAAGCAAAACCCCTCTAAACACTACCTGTAAGGAGGAGAGGGTGATATGGCTTTGGTGTTCAAAAGGTTGACAAGGACTTCTCTAGGTTGCAGGAAGTCCCCAGAGGAAGGCAAGGGAGCTAACACGGACACTGCACCCACTGCTGCCTCTCTGGTGAGAGATGGCCAGTAAGTCAATGGAAGGGATTGAACATGGGTTATCCATGACACCTGCCTGGTCACTGCTACCCTGACACATAGTAAAGCTATAAAAATATGTATGAAACAGAGAAGCAGGACTGTTTTCTTCTCCCCCTCAAAAATCCTGCAGTGGGAAGAGAAAATCCTGGAAACCAGGTCTTAAATTGTACGCCAGTACTCTAAACCTGGGGCCGTCCTTCATCTCACTGTATAATCATCAGATTTGTATATTGTATATTGTATATTGTATATTGTATATTGCATATTGCATATTGTATATTGCATATTGCATATACATATATGGCATCTGCATTTTTCTGGAATTTGGAAGCAGTTGTTCTGTAGTATGATTTAAATCACGCTATAGAAAAGGGTCACTCAAAATATAGAGCTGGAAAGCAGAACTGCTGAGCTGTCTGAGGTATTTGTAACAAGATTTCAGTCCAGGTCCCTCTCCACTATGTCCTCATGTTGGGAAAGTATATTCAGAGCTGACATGGCTTTCCCAGGTGTTTTCTACTGGGACAGAGTGCAGAGTGTGCAGTTAATCATGAGTGCATTCAAGTGTCCTAAGGTCTTTGGGTGAAAGCTGTTACAGACATTGAAAAAGTGTTTAATAATCAGAGCCCCATGTCCTGAGCGCCGGCTGGGTTCACGAAAGTTCACACACCTCTTAAGAAGTTTCGGCCAGAACGTGAGCAGGCCAGAGTCAGGCTGGGATTTCAGATGGCAGAAGGGATTGCATGCTGCTGGGACTCCCTCCCGGGAAAACCATGGCAACTGTGTCCAAACTGCCCTTTGGGGTGACCCACGCAATGCACTTGAGATGCAGACAGATCGCAGAAGGTGCACAACGTCCTCTACCCAGAGAGGCACCCTTTCCAGTCACCACCGAATGATCTCTGCCCATGGACACTCCGCTCGAGGTTGTTATTTTCTTTTGAAAGGAGAGTGCATGCTGAATTTCCAGGATCATGACTACATCGTAAGGTGTATGCCAAGTATTGCTGCTATTATAAACTGCAGGCACAAAGTTACTGTGTGCAGTTGCTCACAGTGGACAAAAAAACCCAACTTTTTAATCGCAACTACCTCGCTTTTAAATAATTTCAGTCAAAAAGACATATAAGGACCAACCTCATGAGAAATCTGCGTAGGGTCTTTTCAACTAACTGGAAATGCCTTGGCAAGTCAAAACATCTTTTTCTCCCTCATTTGTAGTATGCTCTTATAAAAAGAAACTGGGCATCTGAAGGCGTTTTTTTCTCTGGAGGAGGACTGAGGATGAAGACTTTGTCTCTCTCTTTTAAGCTGAGGTTGGAACAGATTCCGCAGGTTTTTCTCACAAATACAGGCAAAGGAAGTGCTCTAGTCCACTGGGATAGTAATGAAACGGACACTGTATTCCACACTATTACACTATATGGAATGTTATGGCGTAGCAATCAAGCTGTGAAACTCACTAAAACAAAAAAGAGAACATATTTTGCCAAATTAAAGGACAAGATTATTTCTATTTGTATTTTATGTTAGTGGAGTCAATGGGAAAGTTGCCTTGTGACAACTTGTAGACTTTTATTCTCAGAAGAAAAGGATAAAATCATCATCAATGAAAGTCATACCCACTGTAACAATTTTCTAGGGTTTTTTTCTCTAGTTTTGTCTAATGTACTTTAAGACTATATTTGCAAAATGTTTTTGTACTTTGTAAAAACCTAGGACAGACAAATAAACTTCTCAGTTCTCGAGGAAGCAGGCGTGGAAGGAGACTATTACCTTATACAAATCAACATGCGTGCAAGGAAGTCTCTGCAATCAGGCTGGCTTAGAGCCTCACATTGAAAAAGTATGAAATTCCCATCATATTCAAAAGTTAGAAGTTTCCCACCACAGGTAGAGACTCATGCAACCAGGGAGGGGGTAAAAACAGTCCTTTTCCTTTCCCAAATGGGTGGCAGCTGCCTGACTGTCCCTCCTCTGCCGAGCAGGAGCTCTTCTGCAGGTCTGCAGCTGGGACAAGCGGGACACTGGCCTTGGGACAGGGGGACCAGGGGGGTGTCACAGCTCGGGACAATCATCTCAGCTACACAAGGGCATCATGGTCTGCATCCACTGCTCTCCTCTGCCCTCCTCATCCTCCTGTTCTAAATGCTTTTGAGTATTGCTGGCATGTGTTTTTTGAAGTATTTATTTGTATGTATTTGAAGTATTTATTTGTATGTATTTATTTGAATCATATATTCTTGTACACCAGCTGTATAGAGTTTTTTTGTGTCACTTCAGACAGGGCAGCAAACTCCTTAACACAATGCTGAACCGTGCCATGGCACCAGGTTTTCTTTCTGCCCTAAACCGATTAAGTATTAAGAGAAGTTAATCATTAGACAGCCAGTTGTACATTAAGACAGACTCCCTTCTTTGTCTTCCAGCGTTATTAAATGCCTTCTTCTTTGAAATGCCACATAAAAGTGATAGATGCCCTTTCTTTAAAAGTCAGGCATCTAGTCAAGTTATGTTTTATATTAGTTCAGCGACAAAGAGCCCTCCTTGTTTAAATATAGAAGCGTAAAGCAGATAAGGTTAAGTAAGCTGGCTGCTGCGAGAGCGCCAGGTCTGCTCTCCGTTCCGATAAGCAGCTGGAGGGGCCGGGGAATGTTGGCTGTGCAAGAGTGCGCCGTGCGAGCTCCAGCCTGGAGACGAGGGTACGAGGCGAAAACAAATTAAGCTGAGGCCAAAGATGTAAATGGTCAAATGTATTTGTGATAACGGGACGGAAAGCTGCTGGCTTTTCCTACGCCCTTCTTTAAAAGGGCGTCAGAAAGGGAGCCACCTCTCCCCGTGAACACCGAAAAGGGGGTGTGCATGTGTGCGCCCAAGCGGGCTTGCTTGCATTTCTCCTTCTAGTCAACTTTTGTGTTTGGAGAGCTTCAGGAGTGCTTTCCGCAGGGATCGCCTCAAAAAACACTGGCGCGCACACGTGGTGCCAAACAGGTGAACGACCAGGGAGGCAGAACAGCAGGGCTGAGCCGAGACAGTTAAGCAAATCCCCTTCCTGAATGGCTGGAAGAAAGGTTTCTCCCTAGAGGAATGATAAACTGTGTTTTTGCTTACCAGCTTTTACAAGGCAAAGCTGTCGAGAATAAACGCCTACTTTGTGTGCCCCCCGTGGAACCATGGGGCAGTCAAGCCAGGGCTCAGCTAATGTATAATCTATATTTACATGTCAAAAAAACCCCCTTATTTAGGTTCTTGATTTACGACCCCTAGTTTTCATAAAAGTCAGTCATTCCCAGTGAAAGAATGCAGAGTAGATTTATAGGATCTACATTATGCCTTAAATCTTAATAGCATTTTTAAAGCACTTTTATGAGTCATCCCAAGCAATGTTTTCCCTCTGTTTTCAAGACATTACTATGTAAAAACAGATCTAAGCCTTTACCTTAAAAACAAGAACATTTTAGCCAACCACGCTGGCATCAACTCTACTACAATGCTAAACATTGTCAGCAATGCCCTTATAAGCCTCTGTTTTCAAGGGTTCATAGCCTGAGTATAAAATGTGCTTTGTACTAATGTTTGTCTGGTAAGATCTCAACTGCAGGGCCGTTGAATTTGTTTTCACCATCCCAGTCAAATTAAAATAAATCTCTAAGTTAGATGAAAGTAAAGGGCCCGATTCTGTGCCTTCTCCTCCACACTGTTTTCTTTGAGAAGTCTCCTTGAGATATTTGTCAGCTCAGGTTCAGGCTAGTCAGGAGTGGAAATACCCCATGCACATTAATAACATGCATACATGCAAAAATCCTGGCTTGGCACATGTGTTTGCATCCGTGCACGGACACAGCAATGCAGAGCTGCTCTCTCAGGAGCTGATGTCCTTTAGAGAGAAATTTAAATACTTTTGAAGAAGTGAACAGTTAAGTGACGTGTCCTAAAATGTATTTGTAGAGAATGAGTTTCTTAAATATTTTTTTAAGAAACCAAGCAGCAAGTAGGTCATGCTAATATGCCATTAGAAAATGTAAATATATATATGCTATACTCACTAGTAAGATCTTCAGCAAGCACAGCATTTAGGAGATATACATGCAGAAATTAGGTTCTTAGTTAATGATGCATTGCATAGCACAGAGATCTCCATATCATATCTAAACCATTGTTGCTAAAATTGCCTAACATACAATAGTTGCATCTTTTGGAAGAGTCACAGAACCATAGAATTGTCCAGGTTGGAAGGCACCTTTAAGATCATCGAGTCCAGCCATCAACCTAACACTGCCAAAACCACCATTAAACCATGTCCCTCAGCACTACATCTACTGGCTTTTGAATACCTCCAGGCATGGTTACTCAGCCACGTCCCTGGGCAGCCTGTGCCAATGCTTGACAACCCTCTCAGTGAAGAAAAAGAGTCCTAAGAGAGTTGACTCCACCCGACAGAAACAACAGTGATGGGGTCCAAATGAGTATCCACAAAGTCTCCTTGGTACAAGCCTCACTGCCTCCCCTTTTCCCTTTAGCTCTATGAGGCTTGTGTTCCTGGCTGCACAATAATTCAACTTCAACAAGAGAGATGGACAATACCTCAGCATTGAACAGTCAAGAGCCCCGAGCGATCCGCACAATTTTGGGAGAACTAAAAACTGTGAAGGCAAGAAAGACGAGTTCACCTACCTCTCAGCTGATGTTGTGGCCATGGAAAAGCTGAACATTGGTGACACTGTCCACAGCTCCACCAGACATGGTGCCATCCCGGGAGGATGCACGAACTGCATGGAGACAGCCCGCCCAGGTGCTGGGCGCTCCATTTACAAAACCTGAGCAAGACACAAGAGATGAAAACAAACTATCCAGATCACTTTCTTGGGATACGTCTCTAAATTCCAGCAAAACGTCATGCTGAGTGTGCAATTTTTCCCCTAGCTTTTGCCATGAGGTTCTTCAAAATTGCTTTTTTGAAGTACAGATGTAAACATCTCAGACTAAATTTCAGTATTTTTATTTTACTTTCTATCTTTAGATCTTAGTCCATTCTTCATGACGAAAGAAAGTGAAAAGCTTTGGGGTTTGTTTTCAATTATTTTTTTTTTTTTAGAAGTGTTCTAACCTATGGTTACTTAACCTGAAAGTGTTCAAAATGATTGGAAAATATCTGTCATACACTGGGCTATTAGAAGTTAGAGTAAATATATGTCAAGTACTACCAACAAAGAAAAATAAGTTGGGAACAGCAAACATTTCCAGTAAATTATATATATGCTTTAGAGTATCCTGAATAATATTCCAAAGCACTCAGAATATTATCCCACCGAACCAAGTATTTAACCTGGATCCAGTCTTGCAACCTTCAGTTGTATGAGTAGTCTCATCCATAGTAACAGGATTGCGAAGGTAAAGACCACTCATCTGAGTACACACTTTTTAGAGCCTGCCATTATTCCCTTAAATGCTTTAAAATTAAAATTTTCTATTTACAATAGCATTTGATATGAAAAACAGTTTTGAAAACATTAGTCTCCATTCAAAGCTAGTGAAACTTTACAGCTAAAATCAGTCATAAACACAGCTTTTACTTTGGTAAAGATTTAGATTACTCAATAGTCTTTCTTCAAGTGTCAGAAAACAAAGCAATTAATTTAATTTTTACATGTAAAAAAATAACAAAAATCTGTATCTACTATGGCCATCAAAAGTATCTACAAGAACATCAAAATATACCATCACATTATGGCTCTTCATATCAAAAATATCCCCTCCCCAAAGAATTTTTAATCAATAGTCATAAAGCCTAATGACTTGTAGGTTTTAAAAAACAAATTGTATTTTGGATACATGCATGCCATTTCTAAAGCCACAAAAGAGGTCAGTATCAACAAGCAAATAAACTCAAAATTCCTACCTCCTACATTCCCACCGACAAATAAACACTGATATTTGCCTCCAATCTACTAAGCTAAATTCTAAAAGAAGAATAAAGAAAGAAAGAAAGAAAAAAGAAAACCCTGGGGACTTATCAACAGAGCTCAGATTAATTGCAGACATCCAGTAACGATAATACACACGTACTTTAACAGGTATCAACATGAGGTGTGATTATACAATATTCTGAGTTCTTGGCTTTGGTCAGCCAAATAGTTAAGCAGATGCTTAATCTCGAGTGCGTGAGGAGTCCTACCAAAACCTCCCATAACTGGTGCCAGGCCCTTCAGCTCCATCAGCTGCTACTCCAGAGCACGCTCTTGCTGCTCTTCAGCTATTTTCAGTCTTTGAAATTTCACCTTCATTTGAGTGCAGTTTCTGTCCTTTGCTGCACCTTTGCAGCATGGGGGGGGGGTGGCTGTGAAACAAATAGCAAAACTCTCCTTTTTTTTCCCCAGTGCAAGCCAGAGAGCGAGGTCCACAATCCCGGAAGAGTCGCAACTGGTGGCTCATGGAAAACACAGGCTTAAAGTCTCCCAAACCCTGATCAACTCTTCTGCGATGGTGAAGGCACCTGAAGCCCCTAGGAAATCCCCTTGAGTCTAGATGGGGAATAGACTGCAAAACCTCCACCTGACACTATAAATCAGCCCCTCTTTTTTTCCTGCCCTACCTGATGGACTCCATCTAATAGGCAGTAGCAGAGCATCCCTGCCAGGTAAGGCTGCACGTGAAATACTGTGAAGCAAAAACACCGGCAAGAATTCCTGTCTGCTCTCTTCAACAAGGCCCCAACCAACAGATGCCTACTTGCTTTACCTCCCAGAAATACCTTATATTAGCTGGAATAACTCCATCAGGAGAGATCGTATAAATGCTCTACCAAAACCAGATTAGTCTAGTGACAAAGTTCTGCTTCTGAAGACAAATGGTGTACATTCCCGTCTTCTCACAGAAAGACAAGTCTTTCTTGAGAAATGGTCTCAAAGGCCATTAGTAGTCACATTTGTCTCATAATTTCAAGTATCCAGAGCCAAGCAGCTTCACGTGCTGACAGAAACTCTTCCTCTCATAAAGCTGGTGGAGTAGGCTGCCCCAAGAGCAAGACCAAGACCAGACTGCAGGAAGCTCTGCACAACCTGGTGTGATCCCAGAGCTGACCCTGCTCAGAGCAGGAGGTAGGACTAAAGCTCTCCCGAGGTCCCTTGCAGCCTGAATTACCCTGAAGTCCTAGGAATTCATTCTCCCTCCCTTCCTGGTCCTCTCCGGGCCCCAAAAATTAGGCTTTCTCTAGGAATATTTACACTTTTGCCTGAATATTTTCTTCAGAAAGCCTGCTGACACCAAAGGAAAGGCCAGTTTAAGACAGAATTACACCATTATGAATGCTGCTAGCTATCTTATACCTACACCGTTATTTTGCTACTGTCAAAGCCACAACCATTTTCCCCCAAAAAATGAGAGCTGCCAGCTGCAGCTTCCAAATGACTGTTGTAATGAAATGCTTTATTTTCAAACGTGTCATTTATAGAAGCAGGAAATGTTTTTCACCTCCTGAACTTTCCAATAGCTCAGGAGCATACTTTTTTCCCCTCTTCACAAAAGCTTTTAGTAGTTCAGATGTGTAATCTGTGTGGAGGAGTTTATGGCTGAACACACTGGAATATCTGGATGCCAATTGAAGCTCAAAAGGCAACATCTTTTAAGCTCAATTAGAGAACCTATTTTATACAGACAGAGAAAATATTTTATGCAGACAGAAAAATAAAGTGTAAGAGACTATGAGAAGCCCAACACTTAATCTTCTGCCCTTGGACAATCAACCTGTGCTGTTCCTAGCATATGTGTACCTTGGTTTCCTTAAAAACAAACCTTCTCTGGTATAGATTATAAAATCTCCCCTAGCTATTTTTACTCCAAGATGCTAAATGACAAGAATATTACCAAATGCTCTGGTTTTGGCTCCCATTGTTATTTGAAATGTGTTTTGTCTTCAGTATGGTTTTTTTTTTATTTCTTTGTCAGAAATAGACCATCCAACTGGAGCTTGTACACCAACAGATCTTGGACTAAGTAGACCTGTTTAGGTCCTACCTTGCTAACTCACACATGTGAGGAAACCTATTCTCTGACAACTTAGGAGTTGTTCGTTTAAGCATTGAATCTCTTGAGCACTAAGAGCTGAACATTCAGTTAGCAGGAGATAATTAGCATTGACAAGTAGAGGCAAGTTATCAGCCACAGACACAAAAATGCGGATAACTTGTCGAAGCATGACTTACTCTTGCTCTAGGATTGCATTAGCTCATACATTCCTCTCTTGAAAGCCTCCTTTTATTAAGTATACACTGTGTATGCCTTAAAGCTAGCGCTCCCTTTTTGGCTTCAGCCAATTTGGAGTATGGATAAACCACTTCAGAGAAAACTTTTCTGGAGATGATGAGAATAGTCCTGGCTAACGCCTTGTAGTTCCTACCTTAACTTCATGCCCCAGCGCTGGCTCAGTCTGCTGATCTGGTTTCCATATTGCATGGTCATATGCAGGTGTTGCAAAGGTCTTTTGTGAGATAATGAGTCAGCAAAGATGAAGTGGGATTTAAACCTGACTCTCCATCCTGGGTGTGGAGAGGCTGTTGGATGAAACTGTCGGGGGGAGAGAGAGGTCAGGGAGAGAGTTTTGAATTAGGAATGACAAGACAACAGGAATTCCTTCCGCAATGGTTTAGAAAAACAAAAATTTACACGTGGATTTTTGCCATTAAAAAACGCAATGTGAAAGCAAATGTTTAATAGCTTTGTGGCCTACTACGCACTTGGTGGTCAGGTGTTCACAGGTATGTGAGACCTCTGGGCTGCTGACTTGACTCTGATGTCCTCATTTGACCAGGTTCCATCCTAGCCATGACAGTATTAGCCGTAAGATCTGCTTTTGGAACCAGATGAATTGCTATGAAAACTGAAATCCAAACAAATTACAGTTTCTAGTGAAAAGGAAACCTTTTATTCAGCTTTCACCTTCTGGCCAGCTCCAGGTGAAGTTTGGTTACAGGAAAGATGACTTCTTCATCCAGGCCACGGGATCAAACAAACACCTGTCAACAGAAACGCAGGTTTTAGACTGCTCAGAAGTTATGACTTCTTTCCAGGGCATAATGCAAGAAGTAATAACTTCTTTTCAGAATATGGTAAAGAAACACATGAGACTTTAGAAAATTGAAATGGAAGAGTAATTTTTTGAACAAATAGACCTCTACAAAACTCTTAGTGTGTTGTGGGCCAGAAGCTGCCAGAAGGTCATGCAACTTCTGTCGTACCTAAACTTAGAAGAGGAAGTATAAAACAACGCTGTAAATCAAACACCTGTGGATGGCAAACATCGTTCCTCAATATTGCAGCTACCATAATAAATGGGCAATATCACAGTACAGTGTGGTCATGCCTGACAGAAAAGATTATTTCTATTTCCTCCTGTGGTAGTGTAAGATTCTGGAGTGAAGACCTAGTAAAAAACAGCTCTTACAATTTCTTTCCCTGCTGTCATACAATAAAGTTTCATAGACTTTACTTGAGATTATGAAGTACCTCAAATAAGGACCCATTCATTTGTTTGTGCCTGTTAATTCTTTGACACTACTCCTTTATATCCAAATGCGTAATAGTAGCATGGCTTCCTCCCCCCCTTCCTCACCCCCCCTTTTTTGTTTTAATTAAGATTCTGATCTGCTATCTTTTTAGAAAAAGCAATCAAAATGTATGAACAGATTTTCTAAATTAGACCTGGGTTTTCAGTGGGATCAAAGAAAATCTAAAGCAATTGTCAAGTAGTTTATGGTTTGGTTCACAGTTGGTATAAGCAGTGACCCCCAATAAAGTCAAATAAAGTCAAATCTATAAAGATTATTTACGACAATTGTAACATATTCCACTCACGATTTGTCTGTAGGAATACATTTTCACATACAGAGGAAAAAAAATGGAACTTAATACAGGAAACCAGACCCTTGCTGCATAATGTGCTTTACTAAACATAACTTTTGAGTTTCTTCAATATTAAAATCAGTATCACCGACCTGTTGTGCATTTGTGTACACCAGAATTAATGATGATGATGAACACAGGTTAACTGCCTGCATTTAGACCAAAGCCTTGAGAGGGGTAAATAATCTCTGAACAGCAAAATACGGAGACAGTATTCAGCATGATTCAAAACCATACACACCAAAAAACTCACCAGGCCCCACTGACCCACTTACCTGAAAATTTTTACTGGAAAATGATCTTGTTGCCTGTACTGCACAGTCAATTTTGGTGAATTTTCTGTATTTTTTTGTTTATCAAAGTTGAGCCAGACAGCACTGGAAGAGTCAGGGCAGGGATAGTTTTCCAGCTACTTAATTTGCCTTGCCCTAAGATGATCCCTGTTTATTTTTAGTGAAATTGTCCTGTGTTTTTCGGAAGCCAACCTACTTTATGTCTGTTTGGAAGAACCTGACCAGTCTTCTCAGAAGACCTGTCCTGCTTTGGAAAACTCATCTGAGCAGCTTGGGGTGTTTCAGTCACAAGAACCATTCTCTGCCACTAGCGGATCAGAAACAGCTCGTATGTTTGGAGGCTGTTGACATTGCTTTCTTATGTTACTAGTTTGTTGTGGAACCTTAATTTCTTCACCCTGGGATGTTTTAGGTAGCATTTATGTTTCCGCGCCGTGACCTGTGTGCAAATCAATGGTGGCAAACGTGTCATGTCCCCACGAGATGCCCACTGCAGGACACTGTGAAGGTTCACTAAATGTGACCACTGTGGTATTTTATCATCTCATGATTTTGTAAGAGTAACAACCACTTACACAATAAAGTATATTATATGGCTTTCCATCTACTTTTTTTGTCTTTTCAGTGCTAAATCTGCCACTAGGCTCCTGTAAACTCCTAGTCTGTTATGTTGCATTTTTTTAACCTACAGATTTCAGATAATTTGTTCTAGGAAGCCAGAAATCACCCTCACTTTACAGACGGGTAAGCACAGGAGAAAAAAAGCAAGTGACTTGCCCCCATGGTGGCACAGGGGCAGAGCAAGGTGTAGAATCCAAACCTCTGCTTCCTCCTGCTCCTGCCAGGAAAGGCTGGGGCATTCCTTTTGAGACGATGCAATCAACAGTCCCAAGGAGAAACCTTCCTATGGTAAATTGTTTATTGGTATTTGCTCAACTTTACCTTACTTAAACTCTTACCCTGTTAGATGCAAACTAGGCGAGTTAGTCCAGCCTTTCCGATGAAATCGTGCTGTGCTGTAGGCAGAAATGAAGAGCCACACCAGGAGCACTTCTCCAGCCTCTTTCCTTTGCTTCACGTCTGACTGACTTAAAACATTTGTTACAATTTTCCTGGAAACTTAAAGTTTAATTTGGAAGACGGTCACGGTAAAAGGATTCTGCTGGGTACCTAATGTGAAAATACGATAGCTAATAGAAGATTTATGGGCAAGAAGAGATGACATCTTCTGCTTTAAAAACAAAACAACCAACCAAATCCATCCACAAAGACTGATAATTCCACTGTGTTTCCAGTCAGTTTGAATTCATGCTCTGGATTTCACTTGACAGCACGGGATAAAGTCAGTCTTTGCCACGTGCAAGTAAACTTGCTGCCCCATGGAAGGGAGCAGTGAAGGTTGCCTGCTTCTGAACGTCATGCTAGGAGACCATGCAGAAATGGAGAGCAACATTATGGACATCAGTTTAGCCTTCATTTTAACCACTGATCACTTTTAAAAAAAAAACCCACAAAAAACACAACCAAAAAAACAACTATTGTTTATGTCTAGAAATATCACAGAATGTGCAACTGAAGACACACTAGAGAGATCACTTTCTAGCAATCATCATCACGGGAAATATTTTTAGTGTGTCCATGCCTGGATTTTTCTGCTTTGGGCAGGTAACTGGCCTGATATTACAAAAGACTGCATGATGAAAGTCTTTACTGCGGGAATCACTACTGCTGGGAAGTTCAGGAATGATTTTCAGAACCTGAAATCTGATCACGATAAAATCCGCGTTCAGCTCTCAGACAGACAGTGGTAAAAACATTTGGCAAAACTCACACGCGGCACTTCAGCAGGGGTCTTTGAAAGAAACCGGATAACTCTGTTACATATATCCAGAGGCACCAGAAATGCTGAATTTCCCTGGGCACATTGTCTTAGAAAACAGCCCTTTGCACCTTGAAAAGAACTATAGAGGACAATGATTAAACTGTGTAACGCCGGGGAGGCAGCAGTGAAAACCTTGGGGCGTGTGTACATCCAGGGTGCAATCCCGATCCGAGTTGGGAGCTGGGTGACCCTGGCGGTGCGACAGGATGCCTGGAGCCACCAGCCCTGCCCGGGGGTCGGAGCTGGCTGGCATCCCACAGCTCTCCCGCTTTGACACACACAAACGCCCTCTTCATGATGAATGGCGAGAAGCTGGAGCTCAACTAATCCAATCTGGAAATACAGCACACGTTGGTTGTTTTATTTTCTAGCAGAAGCTGTAATTTTAAATAAGACTCTTACTCTGGAGTGGGCATCTAAGAGATGCCCTCCTGCCTAACCGGCAACCATGGGGCAGCGGCAGAATCCCAGGGCACCTTGGAAGACAAGCTGGCTTTTCTACCTTAAGAATTCATGTATGTCAAATACGAACTCCGTTTTTATCCTTTCCTGCTGTCCAGAGATGTCAGAAATCAGTATAATTGCATAGACTGTCAAGACTCCCTGGGAATTATGTGTATTTTCTCTTTCTCTCTCTCACACAAAATCCATCTTCGCTCTGAATAATTACTGCCAGAGCTGAATCAGAACCTGCCAAAGCTGCAGAAAAGAATCCAACCCTTTTCTACAAACTTTCAAAGCAAATATAAATTTGCCTTGCTGGTCTTTTTTTTTTTTTTCTTTCCTTTTCTTTTTCTTTTTTTTTTTTCCATGCACTGTCATTTGATTCTCTTTGAAAAACTTGGCGTGAATGAATTTAGCGAAGACGTGGTACATCAGAAGTCTTTGGGCAGACCCTCAGCTGGTGTACAATCGGCTTCAGAAAAGCTACATTCTGCTACATCCTGAAGATGCATCATGGTGGATTTGAAAAGCTCTCTTGGAGATGATTCACCTCATGTGAATGCAAGCGTCCCCATCAGCTATCTCATTTTAAGGATTTTAGCTACTGAGTCAGAGGATGGAACAATAGTATGGGATTGCGCCCGAGCAATTAACACTTCACTCATTTTTATTACTGAATCCTGAACTGGACTCCCACAGAGAACCTGAAACACTGTTAGTCAAAGAAAACAGAGCAGAACTTTTAATAATTAAAAGTTTGGAAGACAAAATTAAACAGCGGTCCACGATTTGCACGTAGAAAAAAATTTAAAAAAAAACCACAAAACCAAAAGGACATTAATTGAAACCTGTAATCCCAAGAAAGTATTCATTCTGAGATAATTACTGCCATAAAATCCTCTGCCACAGAGACACTGACAAGAAAACCATCTTCAAAAGCTACATACGTAAGCAGCATGGAACTTGAGAAAAGAGTTGGCAAGGGTGAAACTCTATGGAGACGTGAAAAGAGGGAAGGATTTTGGAGGGAATCGAGCCTTCCAGCGTAAGTCATTCCTCTGTGAAAACATGTTATCATTTAGAAGGCTCTGCAACTGGAAAAGGATGGGGAAGATTTGCTAGCAGAAAACCAGTTCCTCTTACAAATAAGAAACCAGTAGGTATAAAAAATGAATAGCAACAAACTAGATCTTGAAAAACAGTTGAGTCAACTGTGAGCAGTACAAGCGATTAAAACTGAAATTATACAATTTCTTACTCATGGTGCGTGAAGTTCCATAATCTAAAAAAAAGGGAGGTCTTCTGCTATTGAGATTCCTCCATTCTTTCCAGCTACAGTAGTTTCTGAGATGCACAACACTGAAACTGCCACTGCCCTTTGCTCCAGTCACGCTTGTTTTGGCACTTACCCAAGGATGATAGCAACTCTTGGAGCAAAGCAATGTTCAGTCCCTGCCATAGCTGCACTCCATAAATGTTGGGTTTCATTTGTATTAGTGGGGAAATGACACATGCTTTTTAATCTACACACTGTTGGCCAACATCTTAAATCACTTGTTCACTCTCTGTATACTGGCTAAGACCCTTTAGACTGACAAATAAATATACTTGCAAAGATCTCCAAAGTGCTCTTGTCCCCAGTAGCAATTGGTACAAGCCCCTGAAGACCAGGGTCCACTGGTGCCATACGCTGTGCCACAGCTGCCCCAGGAAAACGCTCCAGTCCATGCACTATGGTTCTTCCCTGCTGATTACTTACCCTTATATACGTTCAGATAATGATGGCTTTGACATAAGTTTTTACCGAGAATTCTATACAACAAAGGTCTTTGCTTGTCATGGATAACTTTGTCAATATATTTTTAGATGTTTTTAGCAGTTGCACAGCTACTCAAAC
This sequence comes from Chionis minor, assembly GCA_013398295.1. Classification (NCBI taxonomy): domain Eukaryota; kingdom Metazoa; phylum Chordata; class Aves; order Charadriiformes; family Chionidae; genus Chionis; species Chionis minor. The sequence continues at coordinate 59,496 of VZSF01003245.1, read as the reverse complement.
ATCTCTATAAACAAATGTAGTTGTTGAAATTTTAAAACAATTTGGGCTATTTTCCCTTTTTTTCCCCATAAAGTCTAATTTTATACTTTGGAGGACAGATATATTCACAATATACAGGGAGGTAGCCCTTCAGAAGTTACATTTAGTTAGTGAAAAACATTCTTACTCTAGCAAGGCCAAAAACACATACAACATATAAAATTCAGCAGGCAATTTCTTTTTCTTTTCTTCATTTTGCTGACTCTCAGTACTCTGAATACAATGCCAAGTTACAGGGGTGGCTCCAGAATTTGGTAGGCATTCCCATGAATTTAATGCAAAGCATCACATACCTGCACCGCGTATTGTAGTGAAAAAAATTGCATACATCTTACAGAGCGTTTCAGAAGTCTACCTGGAGAGACAAGATGGTCAACTACCAGCGCTCTCTGAATATCCATCATGATCAGGGTTGGACAACAAAGATAAAAGTTACTTTGAGCCCTAGACAAAATTGCGTCAGCTTCCTCTGCCACCATCTTAGAGACAGCAGAGGCTCAGCATACAAAATCAGGAGGAAAACCATTCCCTAAATTTCATTTCTTACGGCTGCTGGTGCCAGGGAATTGCTCCGATTCCCTCGCTGTAGACAGTCCTGTTTCTGCTAACCACAGATCCCCAGGCGTTTCTCGGTCCGGGCTGTTCTGCAGGGACACAAGTTGCAGTCCCATTCAACGCGTGCCTGTACTAGACACAGTGCTCAAGTGTCCACACATCGAGCGCTAGATACAGTGTTCAAGCTTGGTTTAATTAGTTTTGTGGAAGCCTGAATGTTTTTTAATCAGGCTGCTTGTCTTCATGAGCATCCTGGACTTCCCAGCAGTCAAGGAGGAAACGTGACATTTATACTTACCTGTGAATAAACCTACCAAAAGGCCTCTTTGGAAGTTCTCACCGACAGAGCAAGAAGCCATCAGAAAAATACATTTTCAAAAAGAAAATGAAACCAAGCCTTTCAGAGTAGATGTTCCTGTTTTCTACGAGGATAAATAACAAAACCCCAGAAAGAGCCAGACCTATAAGCATTGACCAGGGGAATCCATGCCCACCCTGCCAGCAGTGGCCCAACTTTGCTGCTGGGCTGAGTGTCCTCGTTTGAGGTAAAACAGGACCAATTTTGTTCAGTAAAACAAATGCGGGCCAAACCACAACACTGAGAGAGGGAAATTCATTTCTCGAATTGCTTATAAGAGGAGAGCAAAGCACAGGCTGCATCAGCCAACCCAGAATTGCTTTTGGGAGGGTGTTCCCCTCACATCGCCGGTGTTTACATCACCTTTATTTGTGTAAGTACTTTGTCGCTCTCCCGGGGTGCAGCTGCTGTCAGTCTGAGCTGGCCTCCACCTAGACCTGCAAGTGAAAGATTCGGCAGCCTTCATTACTCAGAGCACCTTGTTGCCTCCCTCAACCCCCTGGGCGAACAAGCCCAAAGCCAGCACAGCTCCCAAGAGCCGAGAAAAAGCAGCCCCCAAATTTGTGGGGCAAAGGGGGCACCTTCCCTGCCTCCAGGGCCAGCTCCAAAAACCAGCCTCCCGCAGGCAAGTGATGCTCTGACACGCTGCCATCCCCCCGTCCCTCGGGCAGACACCAAACAGGATCCCAGAGTGAATTAAGAGCTGGGAGGAGGCCAATTCAATAAGGACTACGAGCTCCATATATATATAATAAATCTCCTAAGCCCCTGGATTCATGGTGTGAGCATGAGCAGGTCCACGCTTTAAAATAGAATTACTTGCTTCGTAAAATAAATCACCTGTATTCAAAGAGAGCATTAGCCAATACTTACCTTCATGTTCGTCACAAACCCTTCTCGTATAAAGACATCGCAGAGTAGGTGTCTTCGGGCTTTTTGGTGTATTTTCTTCCTGGTTAAGTTATGCCTTTTCCTGAGAAACAGCATGAATGATGTGCAAAGTACAAATCTACCTCCCTTTTCCCCCAAGCCATAGAATGCATGAGCCTGCGGTATGGAAAGGGCAAGGAAACGAAGGGGTTCTGGAGAGGTCGGAGGATGGCACGAGCTCCTCAGGGACGTTCTCGGGGTAAAGGTGAGAGTCCTTTCAGTATCAGACTCATCGCTGCCCGTGGTTTCCTACCACTTTTGGCCGTGTCACCTGAAGAACTGTATCTAGCAAGGGAGCTGCTTTGCTTTCAGCACAAGAGCAAAGCTGTCATCCACCCAAAATCCACATGGAAGCGCACATGATCTTGAACAAAACCATGTTCTCCATGCAGCTGGGCCTCAAGAACCAGCACCAAAATGGACTCTCACCACTAGTTATGAACAGCAGATGCTCCCACCAAATCATATACCCATTTCCATTTTGGTTTTCCTGCTGAACTGGAACTCCTCTGGGCTCAGAATCATGTCACACAGGGCTTTGAGCACCATCACAAGTCAGCACCTTGAAAGAGAAATAGTTCACTTTGGTTTCCCTTTGAAGGGGACGCCGTGAAGCCAACAGGAGTATTCGGTACACAATGCAAGAGTTAATGAACTTTAACGACAATAATAAAAGATTATTTCAGCATAACTGTTGGCCAAAACACACCAGCGCCTCTGGCCAGGTGTGCTCCCAGTACTTTTGAGTTTACTTAAACGTGCTAAAATTGTACTAAAATTCGCAGACAACAATTCTCTGTTCCCCAGAAACACCCATACCAGCAAGTGCTGAGGTGTGTGTCTTCAAAAACCATCAGAGAGAACTTTTCCTGCTCTAAATTTCCTCTGCTCCATTCTTCTTCCTACGCACATACACAAAAAATAAGCTACTGTGATCTCTGCTGGTACACAGGAACGCTGCCAGCAGTTTAATGTGGATTATTGGCACAAGCAACTTCTGATCCTCCAGGTAAATGCAGAGTTTCCTTTTGTCTCTTAAACCCAGGATACACTTGCTGCAATTTCTGTGCGCATCACATCTGCTGTCAGTATTTTCTAGAAAGCAAATCTCCCCTTTATTGTAAATAATTAAGAGGAAACCCTTCAACACAGAAATAGACTGAACTAGACTTGACCACAACCAGCCACCAAGTTTTAAAGCAAACCCTACCCTTTCTGCATTAGATGCTAAATAATGTTTTAAATCGTACTTATTAACGCATTTTCAAGCACTTCCTACTCGCCAGATTAAAACGGATTTCAGGTGGCGTGGCCTCGTGTTTAACAACAACCCGAGTTCCTAATTCTTACTGCCTTCTCTGAAAACTGGATGCTCTCGATGTCCTCCTTTCCTTCCCGAACAGCCTGCGGCTCTTTATAAATGACACTAAAATCCACCTTTGAGGTTGCTCCTGCTTGGCTGGTGCCTTGGAGCTGTCACTCTTTAAACCCGAATATGAGGGAAGAGACACCCCAGCGCTTTGGGTCAGGTCGCTGGGCTGTGGAAGCGACAGTCCCCCAGTCCCTCTGCATTTGCTGATCTCTGCTGCCCTCTTCTGCAGCGGCTGGGACTCCCCTGCCACGAGTTTAATGAAGCGACACGTTATTAAGGCTGTTAAAAGTGACTTCTTTAAAGCCCCAGGGGATGGGGCAGGAGTTTTGGGGATTGGGGAAAACTGACGCTGAAAAGGGCAAGTGCTCATGACAGCTTGCTGGACGGAGTAGAGGATAAAATAAAATAATAATAATAATAATAATAATAAAATAATAATAGATGAAATAATAAGAATAAATACACCTAGATATCAATATGTATTTGAACAGTCTGCTAGGGAGATATCCAACAAGAGAACAGAAAAGTAAAAAGTGGTAAACTTGTCGATTATGTGTATAAAAGTGTTAAAGTGATCTATTATGTGTCTATAAGGAGGTAAACGCTCTGCTGCTCGCATGAGGAGTAGAGTAACTGTTTTTCTGCTTTGGCTTTCTCCTGTAGCCACTGAGTCAGGCTTCTCCATCTTGTTCTGTACAGAATCTGCGTTGCATCTCCCTCCTCTCCTGCAGAGCCTGATCTTCTCTTTCATTTCTCCCCTCCAGCCTCAGCATTTCATCGTTCACTGACTTGCACTCCGCACATTGTGGTTTTGATTTTTTTTTCTTTTCATTCTGTCTGCCTTTTCTGTGATTTAACTCGTTCGGCATTTCTTTGAATAAATGCTGAGGAATACTAAGAACTAGACTGCCTGTGGGATCTGGTTGGGTTAATAATTCGTAAGACAGTTATTTCATACTACTTCCTGGGTTTGAAAGCTGAAGACTGGGATTTCACAGAAACACTAATTTTTTCAAAGTTCATCAAAAATGAAAATGTGGTGGAACGGGAAAGAGAAAAATGTGCTTTGCAAATAATTTTCTGGCGGAAGAATTTGCCTCCAAAGCAGTCAGAAAAGACAAACAGATGATTCCAGTTCAGTTCAAAGAATGAGTCTTGGCTTTTTGAGGAGATTGTTGTGGCATAAAATAAAAACAAACCCCCCTACACATTGGCTTAGTCCTACTGGGAGAAAAAGCTGCTACCAGAAAACATCACATCCAGGACCAGGCGATCACTGACAAGCTACCTTCCTCCTCTCTTTTCATATTAGCGAGGTTGCTTTTTCTTGCAATGCATTAATCTGCCTTTCAGCTTGTTTTTAATCAAAACCAGGCTTAACTGTGCAGAGTGGAAAAAGAAAGCAGATGCTGAGGTAAACCACAGAATAGAACTGGAAGAAACAGTCAGAAAGAAAAGTCATTTTGGCTTGATAAGTACTTAAGAATTATTTTTCTAGAGGGAAGGGAGAAAGAAAATACTCCATTTTGTTCCAGTTTGGAAAAATGGCTATGCCTGCCTTCTTTTCCCAAATATAGGAAGAATGAGCTGGTTTATACAGTATTTTGCACGTGGCAACTCCTGTTTAGTTGCGTAACATTCAAAAAAGCAAAAAATTTATGTTGATTATCTGCAAAAGAGTCCTCTCAGGCTGTGGAAGTACATTTTTTGGATTGTCAGGAATTAAAAAACAACCAAACAAGTACTCCAAGTTAATGGGTTGTTCTTGTGCTAGGGAGGGTTTGTACGCAAGAAACCAGAAGTCATGATACAAGACTTCAGAGACTGTAGGTACCAGTTAAAATTTCAGACGCAGGAAATTACTGAAGTAAGAACATGGTAAGGTAAAAACCAGATATTTGCAACTTCATACCTTGTTTTTTTGTTTGTGTTTTGTTTGTGGGTTTTTTTTTTCCCCTTTAACTATTTCCGGCTACTGAAGGTACACCCTGTGAACATCTGATGTACGCTACCTCCAATGCGAATGGTTGCGTTGGTATCTTCAAATACCGATGCCGCAAGTCAAATTTTGTAATTCAAAACTAAAAACCAAACCCCTCATAGATCTCTCTCTCCCCAGAGCTTTCAGTCAAGAGTGCGGTTTCATGTCTGAAGCCAGGCTGCCCTCACCCCAGACCCTCATGTCTGCGTTCACCTCTCTCTGCCTCAGTCAGCATATGCTGAACCAGGACAGGGAACGGATCCAGCAAAACCTTACTCTAAAAAAACCACCAAGACCTTTAAAAAAAAAGCAAACCCCGTTATTTTCCAGCCGGTTCAGCCTCCAGACCTCTTTCGTGACTCTTGCCACACAAGCACCAATGCAACGTGAGGGAGAAGACATGGAGAGGAGCATGGGCGCGAGGGACATGGACACGGGGCAGGAGAGCACATAATTTATGGATCCATCTCACCAGGGACGGACTTAGCCCTGTGCTTGCATGACTACATAGCTCTTGGCTGAGAGGATGGACAGTGCATGCTCCTATATTCCTGAAAAAGACATCAGATATAGCCAAAATGCTGTAAAGATACCCCAGATTATTCAAAGGATTGAGCACAGAACAGAAAAGGCATTTGGGGGAATGCTCAAATCAGTGAAAGGGGAAAGACTAATTAATGTTATTTATAATCAAGAGCACTGGCTTATCTCAACTTGCTCGGGAGAAACTGCAGAGTAACGGCGGGGTGTTCTTGGCTTGGCGGCGATGTGGATGCTCGGAGAAACCTTTCCTCAGCACGTGGCTCTGGCTCCGGGCTGGAACCCTTCCAGCCAAAGGCGCTTCTGCCAAGTCTCCCTCTCTTCCAGCCAAAAAGCGTGTGCCGACAGCACGGCTCAGCCCTCTCTGTCCTCAACCCCAAACCCGGCAGCAGAGCGACACCCACCCAGTGAGAGACGCATCAAAAGCCACTGACCTCTTTAATTAGGAAAAGCCTGCCTTGCTGTCCTGAGAGGCCAAGAAAAGGCTTTCTGATTGCGTTCTCAAGGCAGAAAAGGCCAAAAATAATTCAGATGTTGTAAGGGGTGCTTCTGATTATGGGGAATGATCAAATTATTCTTTAAATATGAACTTATGTTCCTATGACTCTCAACATGCGTAATTCTCTGCTTTCAAAGCTACTTCCTCTGGCAGGCCAAGGAGTGGAAATCCTGTGCGGGAAATCCTGGGAGCAGAAAGCTGTTGTATTTGCAGCTGCCTGCCACTGCCCTGGATGCCCTTATCACCCAGAAATTAATTTGAAACACCTTCCTCACAAGTGTTTCCTCATGCAAATGGAGTTCTATTAAAGCGGACAAATAACTTACTATTTAGTAAACCGTACTTTGCATCCCTATCCGTTCGCCAATGTTGTATTTTATGCTTTAATAAGTGTCCTCTTGTTCCCAGGGCCATTTTCTTCTGCAACAGAACGGTGGCTGGTTACCAAACCACCAAGCAGTACACTTGAAAAGGAAAACTTTCATCTAGGAGCCACCAGAGAAGAAATTTGATCCAGGTTGCATAAAATCTATTCTGAAAAAAAAAAAAAAAAAAAAAAAAAGGATGAAAAGAGTTTCTTGTAGCCCAGATTACGAGTTTTCATAAAACTTGCAAATCTGCAGTGCGACGGTCAGCATGGAAGTCGACTGATGGAGCGAGCCAATGTGTTCTAAGAAGTCTTGTATTTTATAGTTGGAGGCAAGAGTCCTGAACCACCCGCTCTCATATGTACAAAATTAAACACTGATAATGGCCGAGCAGCTTCCTCAGCAGAAACAGAGCAAGCCAAGGTGGGGAGAAAGACAAAGAAGCCAGCGGAGAAGCAGAGCCAGATTTGCATCTCCTCCTCTTCTTCCCCTTCATTTCCCCCATGTAAGATCGGCGCTTTTATTGTCATAGCAGCGTGCCATGGCTCCAGCTTGGCTTGGCTTAGGAGGTTAGTGGTTTTGTTTCATTTACTTCTGCCATTTCTGCGCTTCTCTAGTATGGTTCAGTAGCAGGAAAGAAAGCAAATACGGGAGGGGAGCAGGGAGGCAGAGCCAAGACAGAACAGCCCATTTGCAGGGTCGTTTTGCTGCTGTTCATCTGTCCATGACTTTGTACTTTGCTCTTGGTCTGAAAAACAGCTTCTTTGTTAATAAAAAATAAAAAAAAAAGGGGGAGGGGAGAAGAAAAGGAAAAAAGACATAAGAAAACAATATCAAAACCCACAAAAATGAGAAGTGTTCCGAGGTGGAGTCCTGAGAACTGAGACTGGAAGATAAGGCCAACTTTCTGACATGGTGAATGCGGAGTACAAGAGCATGGTGATGTGATCAAAGCTGTGCTCTTGGAAAATGACATCTGCAGCAGCAGTCTTGCTCATTTTCCGTAATGCAAGATAACACTAGGGCTGAGGCAAGAGAAAAGAGTTATGCTGTGAATCCAGACAAGAGATGCAGAGCCTGGAGAAGATGCATTATATGGAAATCACCACCAAAGCATTCTGACATGGCTTGGATATACAGACTAGATACTAGTCCTGCAAGTAACACAAACCACCAGATTAATTTACTACTTATACAAGGCACTACTACAGACAGAACCCCGAAACAGGTAAAATGAGGTATGTAGACAGGGTACGTCTAAATAAGTGGCAGATGCAGAAACTTAGAAAACAAGAACACAGGTACTTGCGAATCACTGTTATCTGGCATATTAAAAAAAACCAAAAAAACACCTCAGTTATAGAAAATCCTGAGTATTTGGAAATGTGCTGAAATGGGTGACTATTTTATTTCTATTTAAGTATTATGCCTCCAAACCTGCATGTGCCACACTGCACTTTGCAGTGAAAATATGTTTGAAAGCTTGTTCAGTCTCGCAGACGATGCAGCAATTGTGTTATACGGATTCTCCCAGAGATCCAGTCAACGAGCTGGAGAGACATCTCCCACCTTCTGCAATTTGAGGTGCCACACCAGCATGAAGAAGACACTCCGAAAGTCTTAATAGCCCGGTCTACTGGAACAGCCTTGAAGACAACGGAAAAACCTGCTCAGGAGAGACAGGTATGTAAGAAACATGGGAATGTTTGTGTCAGTGAGCCTCAAGATCCTGCAACCTTCAGCGATGAGAGAGGATCGCCGTGAAAAGGCGAGCAGCTTCACCAAGAAAGGATTATGAAATATTACACAATATACTACCGACAAGCGGTGATCCGTGAAGACATAACCTGTGCACAGGTTTTTTGAGTCAAGATCTGTGACTGCTCATTACAGACTACTGTAAAATTTCATTCACAAACAACGCTGGAAAAAATATTTTCAAAGGGACATCAAAATAACGTTATTCACGCATCTGTGGTTGGACTCCAAAAGCAGGTCGCACAGCAACGAAAGATTGACTCACTGGGGCCGGAACTGCGAAACAAGCATTTGAAAAAAACATGTCAATACACAAAAAAAGCACAAAGATGACCTTCTTTTTGCAACCAAAATACATTGCCTACAGCTTTTTATTAGCTACAGCAAGTGAAATAGGAATGAGACAAGTCTAACATAACTCTATTATCTCCTGCTACTGTAAGGCGAAAAGTAATGACAAAACACTGCCTTTTTTTTTAAGCACCTGTTGGCATCTGGTTTGTACGAGATCTAATGCTGTCACTCAATAACCCTCTGGAAAACAAGCAGTGACATGGAGTTTGTCACTAAGAACGCCACAGAACTGCAGTCGTTATTTGCCAAATGAAGGAGCGGTGACAACGACACAGAAAAAAGAAAAGGTATTTTCGACTTACGGACCTGAATCCCAGAAAGCAAACCATTAAGTTGGGGCAATATAGTCACTCTGAAGAAGCATTTAAATGTCCCTGCCTTTACCAGGTGCTGAGTTTGGAGTCGAACAGACAACTCTTGCTGCCGCCCCGCTCACCAGCCGGCCCCTGCCGTGGGGATCGCACTCCCCTCCCGTCATCCACCATTCCTCCTTCTGCTCCTGCACTAACAGGGTGAGGAGGAGAAATGAGGAAGCTGAAGGGGGAAGTTCAGCCTGTGAAAGGGGACAAACCATTTCAATGAATACCATGGAATTGCTTATCTAAGATTTTCAAGCCTGAAATCAAACTTAAACTTCCCTTTCTCCAGCAGGCATAGGGGGGCACCACCTACCTTCCGTAACAGTGTTTGGAATATGTTAGTTAGTTCCTTTATCCGAGTGTACATTTTTCCTTTTCTTCCGCAGTTGTTATGTCCAAGTCATTGAAATCTTAAAACAAACAAGCAAGTTAATATCAAGTTAAATGAAAGGAAATTCTCGTATTTTTTAAAAAAACCCAAACCAATCGATCTAGATGCTGTAATTCAGACATATTTGCATGTTTTTTATTATTATTCTGCCAGAGCAGGTGGAATCAGACGTACCAGTTGTAATCCCTCATAAGGTGTGCACCTACAGCCTATGGCAACACGTCCCATTTTACCCTTTTCAGTGTTTCCCATTTTAATTGCCTGGTCGTTCCACTCCCAACTCATTACAACTTCACTTGTTCAGCTGGACGGAGGAGACAGCAAAATAACAGAGAGCTCTGAAAAGGTCAACGTTCTCCACGAGAAGAGGTTGGAAGCCTTTTGGTAAGTGATTCTTTAAAACAGACCCTATCCATGCTTTTCCAGTCTCTCTTCATCGTTAGTGTTAACATTGGCAGGAAGTAAATGAGCGTCTTCCATTTAAATTGCCAGCATGTAGTTTTTTTGTAGGATCACATAATTCACTACAAGTAATAAACACTTGCCCGAAGCCAGGCATTTTTAAAAAGGTAGATGTTGTCTTTTGATCAAAGGACAAAAATACGATACTTTGCACATGGTCAGTAAAGTTTAACTGTATGAATTGCCAACATCTGCCCATCTTTTAGGGGAGCCAGGTTTTAGACTTGCAGAGAAAGTTTGTACATGAGTTCCACAGCAAATAACTTCAGGATGTACAAATGCACCGGTTTGCTTAAAAAAAAAAAAAAAAAAAAAAAAAAAAAAAAAAAATTTTTTCAC